>CM060353.1:133481937-134081937 GCA_030545235.1 Helianthus tuberosus | reverse complement strand
CGGACAAGATTGTCCAGATTAGTGACCATCTCAAAGCTGCCCGTGATAGGCAGAAGAGTTACGCAGATCCAAAGCGTAAACCTATGAAATTTGAAGTAGGCGACAAAGTGTTGCTTAAAGTATCACCCTGGAAGGGGGTGATGCGATTCGGTAAGAAAGGTAAATTAAGCCCGAGGTATATAGGACCGTTCGAGATTATCGAATGTGTTGGATCAGTGGCTTATAAGTTAAATTTACCTGAAGAGCTCAGTGGTATTCATAACGTATTCCACGTCTGCAATCTGAAGAAATGCCTAGCTGATGAATCGCTAGTCATACCACATACAGATGTGCATATAGATGAGAGCTTGAAATTTGTGGAAAAACCATTGTCGATTGAAGATCGACAGGTTAAGAAGCTTCGAAAAAAGCATGTGCCTATTGTAAAGGTCAAATGGGATGCCCGTAGAGGTCCCGAATATACGTGGGAGGTTGAGTCCATGATGAAAGAAAAGTACCCTTATTTGTTTCAATAAATCTCGAGGTCGAGATTTCTTTTAAGGGGGTGAGGATGTAACACCTCGAAAATTCACGTCCTATAATGTGTTGACATGTGTCATATGTTTGAACGTGTGAAAGAATGTTATAAAAGGATTAAAGTTGACAATCATGGAAAGTATGTGAATATACGAGTTCTAGATGTCAACATTGAATAAATATATTGTACATTAACCCTACATGATGCTCATACCTTCAAACGAATAAATCATGGATCATACGAAGCTAATTGTGAATGAAAGTGAGAGATTACAAACTACAGGGGTTAAATGTGTCAACATGTTTAAGTTATACCTCTGAGTGACCTTTTGACAAACCCGAAGCTTTGTAACGGTTAATTATGCTCACTAGAATGCACTATATAAATTTCATAAAGTTTCGTATGAGAAAGTTATGATCAAATTCGTATACAAGGGGTTAAAGCGTCAACGTTGAAGTTTATGACTTTTCGGGTAACAATAAAGTTAACCGAGGACTAAACAAAGTGGGTAAATGTCTTAAGGCCCTTATAAGTCAATTTAGAGGGTTCATTGTGCAAAACAAGATGTGAAAGCGACCTTTAGAAGGACCAGGGACCAAAATCTGCAAATAATGGAAAGTTTTGTTGGCCGGACACCACATGCTCGCGTAGCGCGAGCACTAACACCTTATGCCGTCGCGCTACGCGACGGCCATATCTGATCAGAATTCCTATTTTGTTGGATTCTTGTCTGCCATAGCCCTTGTAACCGCCTTTAACTCGATTTTCCTCATCTTGCTTGACCCCTAAACAACCCCTAGACATTTAGGGACACTTGTTAGTGATCAAACATCAATGGTAGACCTTGTTGTCAACAATCCATGAAGATTTAAGCACTATATAAAGGGCCAAGGTTGCAACAAACTCTTCACACCTTCCATCTGCACTTTGGAACATTTCTGGAGCTCAAGACTTCTCTCTAAGCTTCACATTTCGTTCATAGGACTCTTGTAAGTTTGCTTAACCTTTCTTAGTTAAGTTTTTGCTTAGTTTTAGCCTAAAAGTCAAACCGTCGTAATTAACGGTTGACTTAACGATTAATCACTGTTGGTCCAGTGATTAGTCGAATGGAAAGTAGTTATAAGTTGGTAATTATGTGGGCAATAAACCCTTAAAAGGGTTCCCCCTGATTCCCACTCTAACTAGGTCAAATGTCGGGTCAAACTTTTTGTTAAAAAGTCAACAAGATACTTATTTTCTAATTTATGCATAATTAGCAATGAAGAACACATACAACCTGTTTGATCATTAATATAACTTGGTAATTAGTGTAAGAACATGTCTAAACATGTTCAACCCGACAATTTACTGTTTTGACCCGGTTCGGAACCGAAAGTCGCAAAGCTTTGACTTTTGCTTTAACTTCAGTTCTGACCCGTTTTGGTATGTTTTAGAAATACCTTAGAGCTCTATTTGGACCAGGTTACATGCTAGTATAACCCTTTGTGATTATACACCATGGTTCATTAGTTAACCAATTAATACGCATGATTCCGGTAATTGCTCATATGTTGACCATTATGCCCTTTTCACCTTAAAACGTGATTTTTGGAAATGTAAAAGAGTAGAAACTTTAATTACTGATATATAAACTTGCACCCAAAGTTTGACATCAGTTTGTGGTGTAGATTAAGAGTTATGCTCGTTAGCGTAATTTAAAAGCTTATTAGCGATTAAACGGCGTAATTAGCGTATAGCCTATTTAAACATACTTTTTGATATCAAACTCTTTACCCACTGATGTAATATATTATTTTGGGGATTTTTGAAGATTTTTAATTAGTTTTAGGCTGAGCATAACTTATAGTCATAGGCTTAATCCGGTAATTGTCGGTTTTGCCCTTACGGACTATAAAATGAGTTTTACATATCTAATTGACTCCAAACCTTTTGCTACTGATTATAAATGATAAATAAATTATTTTAAGCCTTCTGGAATAATAAAAATATCAGCTTTATATATAGAACCCGGAAATGGCTTCTAATCGCATTTTTAAGCGTTTTTAACGCATAGTATGTACTAAGACTATTTTAAACATACAAGGGTTGATACCTACTGATATTTTAGGTAAATTATAATATTTTAACAGTAAGCAAAAGTTGTTTAACTCAGACTTCAGTTTTGAGCTTTTCGGCTTATGTGAAATTACCAAAATGCCCCTACGGTGCATAGTTTGGTTATAATTGATAAATTTCACATATATACTTTACCCTACTGTTATAACTTAGTAAATTAAGTATTTTTACTGATTATACCAGACCTGTAACTCAGGTAAATACTTAAACTCTTTTATAACCTTTTAAATGACCAAACTACCCCTACGGGGCATAGTTTGTGTTTAAATTCGTTTCGGGCATAATAAAAACATCTTACTGATGTCACAACATATTCGAAGCATATTAACTTAGGAAACCTGTATATGGCTCTCATGAATACCCGTTACGCTTATTACGCGTTCGGTTCGGTTTATGTAACTAGTTTACATAAATTAGCCGAAACGGGTCAAACCTTATCGGTTTTATCTCAAAATCCAGAATGTGTATGAAATACCCATATTAAGCAAGTCTCCGAACTTGTCGGGTCTAAATCACATTCTATTCCGGTCTTCGCCTTATCATGCGTTTGAACCTTATCTTCCTTTTGAAAACTAACCGGTCTAAGTCAAGACTTAATTAAAGACCCGTTAGGATTCTAATAGGTGATTAAAAACCTTCGTTCCAGATTAGTAGCCCAGTAAAAGCTATCTGTACTTGCTGAATTGATATACGGCTGGGATTGAATTTATATTTAGCTCAGGAAAATACTTTTAACTTATTTTCCCTATACGGGCTTGGGTTACGGTATATAAAATACCGCTTGGTCGGGCATCAAATCTTCCAACCACGTCACGATACTCCCCACCGGGCCCACCGGTAACACGTGGAAAAATCGGGGTGTGACACCTTGCTGACTCAAACCACTAGGTTGAGGGTAACGTCACCTTCAAAAGAGGGCCCTACTACTATAACTAAGATAATCTCTTAAAAAGTGCAAAAGTGAGGAAATCATCAAAGGTTATATTAAAGGCGAGTTGGATCCAAGTGATTCATCTTGTCTATCTGTTTTTATTTTTATTTTCAGCATTTTAGTTTTTATTTTTCATGTTTAAAACATTTTCTAAAATTTTTGATTTGATTAGACGTTGAGGATAAACCGGTACTAAAAGCTCTTGTGTCCTTAAACGACCTCGGTATCTTACCAACGCTACACTACGCTCACGATGGGTGCACTTGCCCATGTGTGTGTTTAGTGTTAGTAGAATATCGTGTTTTATAAATTTAAAACTTGACTAATGTGTAAAATGGGCTTAAATTATCAATAAAAATATCACACACCTTACACACACCAAGCATTCACATCCTGTCCACCAAATTTTGTGAGCGGCTCCCCCATGTTATAGATAGTGGTTAAAAGGCGCTGTGAGTGAAGGAGAGTGAAAATGTTAGTGTTCATCTGTAAATATGGAAAACATTGCTCACTTTATAAATTTTTTAATTATTTTTTTTCAGAAAGTGTGTTGTGAATAGAGGAGAGAGAAAAAATAATGATAAAGATATATAAAAATATTATTAAATTGAAAATAAGAGAGAATTGTATTGATTTTTAGTGTAATTTTAGAAATGAAAATGATGGATACGATGTGAATGCTCTTAGTGTGAATTTAAATCTGATATGTAATTATAGATTAAAAATTTGCAAATACGATATCTTTTTGTATGTTATAATTTTTTATCTATTTCAATTTTTTTTGTTACCTAACCCCGTGTACCTCATAGGTTTTAACCTAGTTGATTATAAACAAAACAACATGTTCCATCTTTAATGTTAAAGATTCATGCTGACCATCCTTTATATTTTTTTTGTGTAACAAATTTCGTCCTTTGGTCTAAATTGAGTTTTGTGAAAAACAGAGTTTAAACTAAAAGACAAAACCTATTGAAAAAAGAAAAAATAAAGGGTGGTTAACATGATTTTTGAGTTAATGTCATTTTACTCCATGTGGTTTGGGCTATTTTGTCAGTTTAGTTTAAATGTTCCATTTTTCGTATGTGGATCCAAAAAGGTTTCATCTTTGCCATTTTAGTCAACTGGGTTAACTTCATCCATGTTTTCTGTTAACGAGAAGGGCAATTCGACAATTTTATATGTAATTCTGTTAACTATAATGGCATCTCGGCCATATAAAATGACCGAACTGCCCTTCTTGTTAACAAAAATAATAGATAAAGTTAACTTAGTGGACTAAAATGGCAACGTTGAAACCTTTTTAGACCCATAGACGAAAAATGAAACCTTTAAACTAAACTGACAAAATGATCCAAACCACAGGGACTAAAATGACATTTAACTCCATATTTTAAACATTAAAGATGAAATTCAAAACTCCATATAAACCTAAATGACACCATCTGTAAAATTTGTCTATAATTAGTCGTAAGGATGAAATTCAAAACTCCATATAACCCTAAATGACACCATCTGTAAAATTTGTCGTTGAACAAATTAACATATGGTACACAAATTTTTTTTTTGAAAGAGGCGATTTTCATTAAAAAAGAAAGGACCCCAAGCCAGTGGCTCAGGAATAGACAGTACAGTACAATAAGTAAATTACATATGAAGTCTCCATACCATTACATCCAAAACTTAGAAAAGAAGGAACAGACTCTTATGCCCAGCCCACCTTGAATTCACTTCAAGACTTCCATTGTAGTTGTAGATTTTTTGCCCTTGAGTTGATCCATAAAAATGATAATGCTTTGATCTCACTGATTAACTTCTGTAATTGCTTGGGTCTGCCATTAAAAATCAAATCATTTCGCATCCTCCATAACGACCAACACGCAGTTACGAGGATCGTATAAATCGCCTTCTTTTTATTGCCCAAAAGCTGCAAGCTTTGTGCATATTCAAGTAACTCCACAACGCTCAACAGATACCTAGGCAGGGGCATTTTCGTCCATAATGAGATCGCTACCCACACCTGTTGCGCGAACTGACACGTGACTAGTTGATGATCTGCGGATTTTTGTACCATGTCGCATAACACACATGACTGTGAAGGTAAAGTAACGTTGCGTCTAGCGAGAGCCTCCCTTGTTGGTATACGGTTTAGAACGACCCGCCACATAAAACAATTGATTTTCTTTGGTAACCAGCATAACCATTTTAGTACTTTTGTTTCAGGTATCACTTGCATTGTATCCAGCTCATCCCTCAATCTGCCCACCTGAAATGATTCGGCTGAAACTCCTGTGTGCCACAACCATACGTCTGAATGTGGCCTCATGTTTTGACCCTCTAGTAGCTGTAAACAGTCCATCCATTCTAAGACTGCCCCCGGATCCACTAACACGTTTGCATTGCCCCAGACCCATGTGATGTTTCCATTTACATGGTTATATCTTTGTTGCACACTGCAGTGTTTTTCGGCCTCCAAGGCGAAGATATTAGGAAACCGAACCCGTAAGGTAGTATCTCCAACCCACTTATCCAGCCAGAAGTAGGTGTTATCCCCGCAACCCAACTTAAGTTTCAGCCTGTTTGGAACATCGATTTGTTGATTGCGCGATGCCCTTCCCATTTGAACTATATTTTTCCATACACCACTTATTGAGCTCTTTAGTGGTATGGATGATACTCCCCTTATTCCTTCGTGTATTTCCTTAATGATCCGTACCCAAAGTTGGGATGATTCGTTTTTAAAACAGACACACCACTTCACCATAAGTGCCTTGTTCGTAGCTGTTAGACTACCGATGCCCAATCCCCCTTCTTCTATTGGAGCGATCACTTTGAACAATGGTACCCAACTTATTTTATTGTTTTCAAGACACCCACCCCAGAGAAATTTCCTTCTAATTTTCTCCAGCCTTTTTAACACCTCCACGGGAGAGCTAAATAAGGAGAAGAAGTAGGTTGGTAGATTGCCAAGTACCGCCTTTATTAAAGTTACCCTACCCCCAAAAGAGAGAGTCCTTGCCTTCCATAGGGAGAGTTGATTCTCAAATCTGTCAACTACAGGCTTCCAATTTTTTACAAGACCCATGTTTGCCCCAACCGGTAGGCCAAGATGCATAAAAGGGAAAGAACCCATTTTACAATCTAGTATGGAAGCCATGTGTGCTAGGTCAACATTAACTACACCCACACCGTATAGTTGACTTTTTGAGAAATTTACCTTAAGGCCCGAAGACAAGTGAAAGCATCGCAACATTCTTGCTAGGTTATGAAAATTCGACTTGTTCCACTCACCCAAATATAGTACATCATCCGCATAAAGTAGATGAGAGATTGTCGGACCCGTATCCGATATCTTCAAGCCCTTGTAGATCCCCAAATTTATTGCACTAACCGTAGACACATGAAGAGCCTCCATGGCTATGATGAAAAGTAGTGGAGACAACGGGTCACCTTGCCGCACCCCCTTTTGAATATTAAATTCCAAAGTAGGTGACCCATTGACGAGTATGGAAGTTCTAGCCGAGGACAAAATACCCATTACCCATTTTCTCCATAGAGCCGGGAAACCCATTTGTGATAGTACCGAATCCAAGAAGCCCCAATTTAACGAGTCAAAAGCTTTTTCAAAATCAACTTTGAAGAGCATTGCTTAACGTTTTGCTCTCTTTGCCCACGAGACAATCTCATTTACAATCAACGACTCCTCCAAAATACTACACCCCTCAATATATGCCGATTGAGCGTCACTCACCACCGACCCAATCACACTTTTTAGTCGAGTGGCTAGTATTTTAGAAATCACTTTAGAAATGCAACCGATTAGATTAATGGGCCGGAAGTTGTTAATGAGTTGAGGATTGGATATTTTAGGAACAAGTGTTATGAAGCTCGAGTTGCACCCACGGTTAAGTTTGCCATGCACATAAAAATAATCCAGTAGAGAGTAAAAATCAGCTTCGAATGTAACCCAGATGTGTTTCAAAAATTTAAAGCTAAAACCATCGGGACCCGGTGCCTTGTCATTTCCACAACTCCAAACCGCCTCCTTTATCTCCTCCTTTTTAAATATCTTTACAAGCAAAGTTGATTGTGAAGGAGAAATTACCTTAAACCCGTTATTGATGAAGGGAGGTCTATCATGAGAATTTTCCTTGAATACTGACTGAAAATAATCTTTGATTTCGGTTTTTAGTGCATCCGGTTGTGATATCCACACATCATTAAAGATCAACCCATTGATACTATTATTTTTTTGATGTCCCTTGATTGCACCGTGAAAGAAGGTCGAGTTTTCATCCCCATCTACCACCCATTTTAGTTTCGCCCTTTGCTTGAGATCCTCCATCCTACAGTCATCTATTTCATTAATAGTTTTCAGCCATACCTCTCTTTCTTTTACCTCAACATCCGACAACGCCATCGTTTCCGCCTTTAGGTCCAAATCTTCCACTTTCTTTGATAGTTCATTTAATAAACCATTATTCTTTTTCCTTATGTCTTCACACCATGGTTTGATAGCCGCCTTAATTGCTTTGAGTCTAGATGCTATCAGTTTATCTGGCGGATAGAAGGGGATTACACGTTGGTAAGCTGAGTGAACATTTTTTTCCAGGTCATCCTCCTTTAACCACAAGTTAAAGAATCTAAAAGGTGGTTTGCCAAAGTGTACATCTGAGCAGAGAAGTAATAATTTGAAAATTCGATATTCGACTCGATGAACACCTCTGCTATTTGGCAACTTCTGAATGGGTAAGTGTGAACCTTAAGAGGTCTGAACCATTAAGTGGTGAACCATTAAGAGGTCTGAACCATTAAGAGCCAGTATAATGCTTAACCGTTCAGATGCAAATGTCTGACCAATTCAGATAAGATGTCTTAATCATTCAGACTCAACATTACGCTTAACCATTTAGAGACAAATGTCTGAACCATTCAAACATTTGCCCTTGAAACAAACAGTCAGAACCTTATTTTTAGTAAAATATCATATATATACTTACAAAGTAGTTGAAATATCATATATATACCCAATTCATTAAAAACAATTTAGTAAATAACAATTTTACCCTTATTTTTCTAAAACGTTGAAATCTCATATATGACATTTAACTTAAAATATTATATTCACTCATTTCCAGGCTTAACATTATATATGGGTATACTATTGTGTATGGGTAAAAATAAAGAAAATGAGTAAAAATAAATTTAAGCTAAAAATGTGTTATACAAAAATATGAAGTTAAACGATGAACATATATGAAACTTAAAGTTAGAAAAATAAGAGTAAAATGATCATTTATTAAATTAGTTTTAATAAATTGAGTATATTTGATATTTTAAGTACTTTGTAAGAGCATATATGATATCTTTAGTTTTGGTTTTGGTTTTGGTTTTGGTTGGGTATATATGAAATTTATAAAGTTTTAACGCTATACATGAAATTAATCCTAAATTTTAAGGTTGAAAAGATCGTTTTCTTTTTATTTTTTAACAGCCAAGACACAAGATTGTTAAAAATCAAAACTTTAAAATATATTGTTGGGTTTTCTAAATTAATTGTCTATACAATCATAATTTGATTAAACCGATTATTCATATGAAGAAAGAAAAAATAGAGGGGAAATGAAACTTTCAAACCTATATATCATTTTGTAGAGACATGTTCCATTTCTGACGATGCTTTGTTTCACAGAGTACCAAACCAACTTGATTTATCCATTATGTATGATATACACACACATCATTATCCTTATAAAAAGAGAAACAATTGGAATCTGCCAAAGTCACATTCATCTCTACCTTAGCCATGAATTTGTACATGTATAGTTGTATTCAAACCCTACCAATCAAGCATTATTATTTTTCTGCATGCCACAAACTAGAAAAGCCCTTTATCTTTGCCCCCTCTTGTTTGTTCCTAGTTATCAAACATAATGACGCGCATCACGCCCAAAATACGCAGCATTATGAACCACATCGAGCCCTTACGCCATTTGCTTGTTACTCAAGTTTATTGTAGAAAAAAATACCCTTGATTATTTTCTTGGAAACTCTAAATGGAGGAAAGTAACAGGCAATAGCAACATGAGAAAGAAGTTAACATGAGCAAGTGGATCGACCATACACACAAGAGGGGTGAACATATGGGTATCTAATCATCCACCAATTACTAGCACCTTAAGATCCTATCATGTAAACATCTTACGTAAGATTTGTAGCCACCAACAAGCTACGGTCTGCTCCGATAAATCGTGCTGAAATCATTAGCAACATACTGGCCAAACATCTTCATTGATCACGTAAGCTGTAGGGACATAATTTTTTAGTGTTAGTGTAATTATGTTCTCCACATCTCACCTGCAATATGAATCGAAATTTAAGAGAACAATGGGGAATGGATACAAATAACATTCTGTCAACTTTTAGATCTACCTTTCTTAAAATTGAGTGAGTTAAACTACCACTTCTTCCCAAAAACTACAATGTGTCACGGAAATGTTATTACATCTTTCTCCAAGGGTTAAGATTTGACTTCACATTTAACAACGTATGCACAAAGAGGCTGGTTATTAACATATAGCAACTTTTAGGGGCTACTTATACATACAATAACCATCGTCATCTACAGTAACACCATTTGATTGGTTTAGAGTATCATCTACCCCAATAATTTAATGTCACATGATCCACTGACTTCTTTTATTTTATTTGTTTACGTTTTACCGAGATGTTTTGTCATTTTTTTGGATTCTTTGACACAAACTAGCAATTAGGTGGGTTGCCTAAGACTATACAGAGTGGAAGGGCATGAAGAGGAGATATTAAGCGTCATATGGCAGCCACGTCAACAGGGAGCATGGTAAAAAAAAAAGGGTGAAAGGGGTGTGAAAGTGATGTTTTTATAAAAAAAAAGGTAAATTAAAACCAATGAATACCAACTCAAAATCCACCATCCAATGAAAGGCCGTCATGTCACCACCCATATGCCCCCACGCCAGTGAAGAATACCCGACCTCTCCCCACGCCGCCCTCCATGCCACCGACGAGCCAGTATGCCCGGCGTGAAGAGGTTCCATGCCTCCAAACCAAGCCCACTCCGTGTGATCTAAGGCATTTCTTTTGTATTGAGGAGGCCCGATTTTGATTCCGCAACACCTCCTCCTTGGCAAGAATTAATTTTTTTGGGTATATATTTTATTAGGCTCATAATACCTGGTATATATTTTATTAGGCTCATAATACCAAGAACCAATTACATAGGCCCTAGGAGGCTTATATGCTTAGAGGTGCATAGAAAAACTGTACCCGGAACCGGTAAAAACCTAGAATCGTTTTTTTTTACCCAATTATTCTCTACTCTTGTTAGGATCTGAGTTTCTTTAGATTGTGTTGTTTAATAGAAATGGAAATGGAAATAAACTTTAACACACAATCAAAGAAGAATAGCTTTGAGCAAACATGATTTCATTCAGTCAAAAGATTGTGTCTACTACAAAATTCAACTATGCATGCATGCAACTAGACTCCCCCTCAGCCTGAGCTCAGTGATTTGTTCGTACAAGATGACTTGGTGAGAAAGAGCTAATAGAACAGTATAGGTACTTTTCTATTTATAGTACAAACGAAACCACTGAGCATCTTTGCTGACATCACCATGAAAGTGACATCTAACCTCCTAACAAACTCTAAACACTGATACATATAACCACTGATTACAACAAACAACTTAATACATAAACACTGCTGCAGCTTTCCACTGTTGTAGCCTAAGCACTGATGTTGAGGATTAGTGCTTTCTTCAAAGGGTGATCAGTCCTTGAATGAGCAGTGCTTTGGTCTTCATCAGTACTTGAGAGACAGCAATAGTTAGGGCTTCAGTCTTTATTCTCCATCAGTTCTTTGGCTTATCAAATGTTGAGATGATCAGTACTTGGAGTTCATCAGATGATAGATAGCCACAGTCAAGGGGAGAATCTAGAACATGCTCTGCTTATGATGATCAACTGTTGAGAACCAGTTTTGGCTTTTCTTATCATCTGTTCTTCTGGGCTTGAATGCATGGGCCAACAATCTCCCCCTAGAACAGATGATGCCAAAACACTTCATTATTCATGATCTTTATTGTCTCATCAACATTTCCCTAACTTGCCCCTTGAATCGAAGTTCAAAGTTAAGGGAATCTTCATCATCCTTATCCCTGCAAAGTTGAAGTTCTAAAAGATCTTGGAGGTCAGCTACACTCAGGCCTAGTGCATCCTCCCTTGATATGTGTTCAACTACTCCATTGGACTTGAGCAAAGTCAATACATGGGTCTTTTGATCAGACTTCCACTTTAGTATTTTTGAGTTCAGTGGGTTTCTTGGGAGAGTTTTTATTTTTGATGAGTTTGGTGATGGAGGCCTGCTTATCAAACTTTAAGCAGCATCTTGTTATTCTCCAATCATTTGCTTGATGGCTGCTTTCATTATTTCAGCTTCTCTCTGTGCATATTCCTCATCAATCTGCTTTTGCCTTTTTCTTTGATTTAAGGCAATGATGGATGTGTCAGATGATGTGAACAATGTTTTTAGAGAGAGGGCCTGCTGCTTTGGCTCATCAGCCTTTTTGTTCTTGTATGCTGGTTTCTTTGGTGCTATAGGATCTGTCTCTCTTAGTTTTTCCAGCTTCTCATAAACTTGATCAATGTATTGCCTAGACCATTTTGATATGGCCTTTGCTGATCCATATTTTGCTGCAACCAACTCAGCTCTCTTCCTCTTGTATTCTAAAGTGAGCTCTGCAATGGTCTTTTTATACTTATTCCAATCTGGTGCAGACCTTTTCATCTGAGGATCATTCTTTATTCTTTCAATTCTATTGACTTCTGCTTTGAGAGCAATGAGTGGTCAGTCTTTGAATTGTTCAACTTTGGCAGGGTAGAATTTATCTCTCATGATAAGCTCTAAGAGATCTTTCCTCAACTTCTTTTGTAAATCATCATTTGGTGGTAAGTTTGACATCTCTTTGCTTAAGTCTCTTGCATAGTCTTCCAATTTCTTGACTTTACTAAGCCCATGCTGCATTCGACTTGAGATGTTTGTTTCACCTTTCCCTTGACCTTCATATTTAGCTTGCAATTCAGCTTGTCTGGCTTTGAGTTTCAGATACTCATCCATGTTCTTTGGAGGTCTAAAGCCTTGAAGGGATGGGAACTTTCTTTTTGCTGGATCATCCTCTGTGTAGAATTGCTTCATTTCTTCTTTGACTGCATGCAATTCCAAAGGGTAATTCACAGCTAATGGAATGTCTTTTGTTCTTGAAGGATCATGACCTTCAAGTATTTTTGGGTCAGTGAGTGGGTTTGATGATGGTGATGGTGGAGGAATGAATGGTTTAGGATTTGTTTGAATGAAAGGTTCTGATGATATAGGAGTAGGTGCAGGAATGTCATCATCATTCACTTGAAAATTTCTTTTTCTGGTGTAAACCTTTTGAGGAGAAGGGGTTTTTGTTGGAGATTTGGAAATAGGAATGAGTATGGCTTGGGAAGGGAATTGGAAGGTGGTGATTGGTTGACTAAAAGTTGTTGAAACAACTGGTGTTTCAACTGTTATTGTCATAACAACTATTGAAGTGTAACACCCCGAAAACGGCTTTGGTAATCAAACCACGTTAATAGTAAAGACGGGTAAAATACCTTTAGTGGTAAAAATTTACCCGGTAAATATTAGGATTTAAATAATTAATCCTAATAATAACTAAAAAGTGAATAAAAGCTTTTAAGGAAATAAAAGCTTAGAAGGCCCGAGTTAACGGGACCTAAAATAAACTTAGTCATAAATATTCCCGAACCCGCTAAGTTCACTAGGAATATTAAACCTAGTTAATAAGTGGGAATGTTATTGAAAATAATTAGGTTGTGATCTAATTAATAACTAACCAAACACGAGGGACCAAAGCCGGGTAACTTGAAATTGAAATTAAAAACTTAAAAATAAACACAACACACACACAAGTGTGTGTGTGCGTGCGTGGTTAAGGTCAGGAGAAAGCTCCCATGGAGCTTTAGCCCTAGCTTCAACAAATCAACGAAATTGAAGGTCGAATCCAGCCCGAATCGAATGCATGAACACGTATTAATGATCACCTAGTCGTGGGGATCACAAGTTATGTTGAAATTTATGATTTGGTGATACTTTGAGATTATGATGAACAATCATAATCGAAATTCTGGAATGAATATTAAATCTATGAGTGTTATTGTGATTATATCTTGGTTTAGGAACAAACCCTAGTAGAAATCTTGATGAATTGTTGTCAAAACTAGGGATTTGATAATTACCCTAGTATGAGCTATGTGGGTTTTGGTTGAATTGATGAAATTGATGTCCTAATGGTGTTTATAAACATCATACTAATTCATATGAATGAACTACTTGAACAAATTAGAGATTTTGTTAAGAGTTCATAAGTAACTAGAAGTGGGTTTTGTTAGAAATGATGAAATCATGAAGAACTTGAAGTAATATCACTTGTATGTGATTAACAAGTAAACTAGGAAGTGGGTTTTTATGTAATAGTAAAGGTGATGATAAGTTTATGTTTAAAATCATCATATTGGATAATAGAAACAAGGCACTCAAACAAATTAAGTGATTTGGGAACTTGTTCATACATGATTGAAATGGGTTTGAATGTTATGATGAAATTTGGTAGCCATGTTCATGTAACTAAGTGTATAAGATCATGTTAGCTACTAATTGATAGATAGAACTTGAATGTGCATTTATATGCTAAGGGGCGTTTGACTTTTAGTAGTCAAACCGACCATTAACAAAATCGAATGGTATTTGTGATAGAAAATATGTAAGATGGAATAGTCATAATTAATGATGACTAATATAACCGTCTTACGAATTATGATGATAGTTTGGCGCTTGACAAGCTAGGTGGAGGCTTGGAAAGGAAGCGGGTCAAACGAAGCAAGAATGGTGGAAAAAGCATAATTCGGATGCAAAGTAAGTATATCTTACACTAGTTATTTATTTATAATATTCTTTCTTCGTATTAGTTACGAATAAAGAAAAATACCTAATTGAGATATGATGTTCCGACATGTGGTCGTACGGAACAAGATAATCAAATATGACAAGAAAACATAATGATGGCTAAAAATGAGTTAAACCGGTAATTCGATCATATTATGACGAATGAAGCATGTACTTTTAATGGTTATCATATAAGTTAAATCATAATAACCATTAAGGGCAAAATGGTAATTTTGACAATTTGACAATGGTAATTGGTCATATAGACCAAACGGGTCAAAAGGTGAAATCATCACCCTTTGACAATATCGACTAATGGGTTGTCAAGTTGCATGAATTTAGGAAATAAATAGCACATGGATGCTTACATAGCTACTAAGGAAAGGTATTGAAACGGGTCAATATATTGATCCGAGCCAGGTACGTATAGTAATACAACTCATCATGTAGAATTTGGAGTTTTATGACAGTTAGACAAAGTTAAAATAAGCCATTCGGTTATCTTTTAGGTAAAGCGAATAATTTGAGTTATGATTATGGTGTTTAGAAACATATTGGTTTCTAAACAAGAATATGGTTAAAAGGTCGGACTTTGGGGTTCAAACAAGCACTAATTGTCCTTCGTCGTAAATGAAGGACTAAGATTGACCAAAACGCCCTTGTAGGCCAAATTGAACAAACAACCCTTAAAGGTTGTTTGGAAATGAGTTTTTCAATTAAATAATTACTTAGGAAGAGTATAGAAGTTGAAAGATGTAAAACGTTAGTCAAATGGCTCTATTTGAGTCTTTGCCGTAAAATAACTATTTGAAGGGTAAATTCTGGTACACATAAATCATCACATCGAATCCACCACAAATATAGTTGTGGTGGAAGATCCTTTGTTAAGAAATATGGATATATATATTTTGAAAATGAATGAAAGCAAATGGTGCTAAAATATGCTTGAATACCTCAAACGGGTCAAATAAGCATATGGGTGAAAATGGGTTAAAGAATGTATATAATTCTATAATTGGAACCCAATATGTTAGATATCCTTGAATTTAATAGGTTTATGAGAAATAAGGGTCAAACAAACTTGTATGTTTGATAAAATCACGAACGGGTCAAATTTTGGTAAAAGAGTAATAAGCCGAAGACTTAAAAGTCTTGAATTTTATCAAGCCGGATGTCGGATTTTAACTCCATATGATGGAGAATCAAATTACAAACATGTAGGAAGAAACGGTAGGTCAAACGGATAAGCGGTTTGAAAGATACGAAAGATTTCGTGTCAAGTTGCGGCAAATTGGAGAAGCTGAATGCAGGTGCCACCGTAAATTACGGTGTCCACCGTAATTTACGGTGGAGTTGAAAAATGCTACGGTGAATCTCTTCTGATTTACGGTGAAAACAAGTCAAAACAAGGACCACCGTAAATTACGGTGTCCACCGTAATTTACGGTGGACCCCGTACAAAAATGTATATTTTGATCAGTTGTTTTCCGGACTCGTTTAAATGCGTTTTAAATACCGTATGACTAAAGCATTTCATGTTTATGAAATGTAGGTACTTTCTGGGGTGCCGGGAGACGATCAAGCTCAGCGAAGAACCGAACACGACAAAGATACACGCTTCCGCACATTGCAACGTTGTAGATTTTAATCAACGAATTCGACCATGTTTTGTAGAATAACCTATGATTTATAAAAGTTTTAATAAACCCGTATTTTTATAGCATGTGTAGTCTTAACTACACATCTAATCGTTGGTATTTACATATTAAATAACTAGGGTGTTACAAGTTGGTATCAGAGCGCTGGTTTAAGAGATTCAAGTATGGTGGGAAAACTATGCTTGGACTTAAACCTTATGCTCTTAATAAAGATGGGTGTTCGGTTCGAAGCTTGATCGCAAATCCGGTAAGTACAAGTACGTTATTAGTTAGTATGCTTAAGTGTTGTAAACAACACATAGGGCTATCGTGTAACACACGTTACCCCAATTAAACGATTGATGTAGTTGACGAAAATACGCGCGTTGACGTGTATAGTAGAAAATGCCTTGTATTATAATACGGGCGATTATTGAAGTTGACTTTACTAACTTTTGTGAATGTTTTAAATGAAGGACACTCGCGTTTGAAGATGACGAGAGTCAAACAAATTATGGACATGATGATGGAACGGTCCGGGGTACGACAGAAAGAGCATACTCATTAAGGACCAAAATCGCGTAACGGTCGCGAACAAGACTAATGACAAGAGAAGCCCGTTAGGGCAAGCATCACCAGGTGCACACTTTTAAATTTAATCGCACGAGTCGTTATATGCAACAAACACGTAAGTAATAACGGTTGCATACACATATGACAGAACTTGGAAAACCTGATTTCCAAGAGAAATTTAATAGGAAATGTGTTATTCACAATGATGAATAACAAATGAATAACAAGACTTGTTTATATAGAAACTTGGACGAGAGTGATCATTCAAGCAAGTATTCTCAATACAAATCCTATTGAGAAAATTTATGATCACATCAAAGAATGTGAATAAATGTTTATAAAAAGGGACATTGTACATGTTCAAGGATAAACGATTAAAACTAATAATTGTTAACTAACAATTAAATAAAGTTTTACCAAATGAAACCATAAACATGAGAATAATTTGAGGAGTTACTTACATGGGACGTGATGTGGTAATTATAATAAGGTCACGCGTACCATGTGTTGATCGCTTACTCTGGCCAAGTAAGTAGTGAACACATGATAGCATGAGCTTCTTATAATGAGCGCAGTTATGTCCGATGTGGTAATGGCGGGGTGAATGGGACTAAGTAAAAAGTACCCAAATGAATCAGACAAGCAAAATATTTGATAATAATGTAAACGCACAACCGAGTGACGGAAGCGTATTACATTAGGATAATGAGCCCGAGTGAAGGGACAAAGAAGCATGATTAAACAAGTATTGGGAGGGAGTGTACTTACACTCGAACCCAGAAAACGCAAGCATGATTAAACAAGTATTGGGAGGGAGTGTACTTACACTCGAACCCAGAAAACGCAAGTGTGATTAAACAAGTATTGGGAGGGAGTGTACTTACACTCGAACCCAGAAAACGCAAGCATGATTAGACAAGTATTGGGAGGGAGTGTACTTACGCTCGAACCCGGAAATTGCAAATGAGTCCCTTAACGGGTCGTTTTTGTAAAACGTCCAACTTAAAGACAAAGTCGGAATATAAAAATGAAGCGAGGTCTTAATGCATACCGGAAGGGTTGCAATAATAACGACTTCGGTAAAACACCCGGTTGATGGGTAAGGATTTAAACACATGCGTAAACCGAGAGACGAGAACAAGAATTTAAAGTCAAAAGACTCAGATTGTGAGTTATGACTAAAAGACCATAAAATTTCGTAAACAGAAATTTTGATAATTACATCCAACCATTTTGAGGTTGAACGGGTTGAATAAAGTATAAATGCTTAATGGCATAAGTAGGCGCAACCCGGATAATGGTAAGCTTGAGACAAACGGACGCGTAAATAACGTCAGAAGTCATAAAGTCGGAGGATTAGCCCGGAAGTAAACAAATGAAGCCTTAGACTACGGTCAAGGTCAAATGAAGTTCAAGGGTGAAAACAAATGATTTCCAAACATAAAAGAGTGCTTTGACACCATATATATATTTCAATATAGACATGCGTAAAGAATGATCTACGGGATCAATATAACCCTTGGGGTTATAAACAATGGAAAAGTCTACGAGACTAATATGACCTACGGGTCACGACTAAAAAGAAATAGACTACAAGGACCTAGCCTTAAAGAGGTGAAAGTCTAATAAAATAGCCTATAGAGCAAAACGATAAAACTTACAGGGTTAATTAGACAAAGCGACGGATAAATTGAGAATCCCCGCATAAAACAAAGGCTGTAAAAGAATAAATTATGGACTGTCGATATCCCAGTATGGATGATTGACACAAGTTAAAGAAAAAGATCCTAAAACTAAAACTTCGGTTTTAGTAAGAAGTAATGTTTTTACAAACATAAATTCTGATAGGAATTTAAATAGTAAGCATGAAAGATACAAGTCTTGACGCTGATAGGCGCAAGACGATATATTCGAAAAGTGATATTTTCGAAAATGAAATTTTGATATAAATTAAACATGATATAACACAATCACGGTCAAGAAATGTAATGTGAAGTAGAATCACATTATAACCAAGCAAGCGGTAAATAGTAACTGGACTAATAAGACTAATTAGTGAGACCCGTCAAGGTCATTTAAATAAATTTGGTTTGCTTGTAAGCGGTGGATTCGGTATAAATGAACCGAATAAATAAAATTGAAAACAAAAGAAATCGTTGCAAAAAGTGAGAGATTTCACTAAAGACTTTTAAACGGGTCAAAGTCACGGATTCATAAAGAATTCGATAGTATATGAAAGCGAGGAATATCGCTAAGTTAATTAAACTAGTGGAAATAACGAGATCACGTTATTTCCAGTCGCATTATGTCATGTAAGATACGTAGATGATTAATAACCAAAAGAATATTACCATATTTTTTTTTGGTAATACTAACAATCGGTTAAGATATGAAAAATGCTTAATTAATTATCGAGAGCAGATACATGGAGTTGAACTCGATAAATTAAGTAAGAAAAGGTTTCGAGGACGAAACCTCTTTAAGGGGGGTAGACTTGTAACACCCCGAAAACGGCTTTGGTAATCAAACCACGTTAATAGTAAAGACGGGTAAAATACCTTTAGTGGTAAAAATTTACCCGGTAAATATTAGGATTTAAATAATTAATCCTAATAATAACTAAAAAGTGAATAAAAGCTTTTAAGGAAATAAAAGCTTAGAAGGCCCGAGTTAACGGGACCTAAAATAAACTTAGTCATAAATATTCCCGAACCCGCTAAGTTCACTAGGAATATTAAACCTAGTTAATAAGTGGGAATGTTATTGAAAATAATTAGGTTGTGATCTAATTAATAACTAACCAAACACGAGGGACCAAAGCCGGGTAACTTGAAATTGAAATTAAAAACTTAAAAATAAACACAACACACACACAAGTGTGTGTGTGCGTGCGTGGTTAAGGTCAGGAGAAAGCTCCCATGGAGCTTTAGCCCTAGCTTCAACAAATCAACGAAATTGAAGGTCGAATCCAGCCCGAATCGAATGCATGAACACGTATTAATGATCACCTAGTCGTGGGGATCACAAGGTATGTTGAAATTTATGATTTGGTGATACTTTGAGATTATGATGAACAATCATAATCGAAATTCTGGAATGAATATTAAATCTATGAGTGTTATTGTGATTATATCTTGGTTTAGGAACAAACCCTAGTAGAAATCTTGATGAATTGTTGTCAAAACTAGGGATTTGATAATTACCCTAGTATGAGCTATGTGGGTTTTGGTTGAATTGATGAAATTGATGTCCTAATGGTGTTTATAAACATCATACTAATTCATATGAATGAACTACTTGAACAAATTAGAGATTTTGTTAAGAGTTCATAAGTAACTAGAAGTGGGTTTTGTTAGAAATGATGAAATCATGAAGAACTTGAAGTAATATCACTTGTATGTGATTAACAAGTAAACTAGGAAGTGGGTTTTTATGTAATAGTAAAGGTGATGATAAGTTTATGTTTAAAATCATCATATTGGATAATAGAAACAAGGCACTCAAACAAATTAAGTGATTTGGGAACTTGTTCATACATGATTGAAATGGGTTTGAATGTTATGATGAAATTTGGTAGCCATGTTCATGTAACTAAGTGTATAAGATCATGTTAGCTACTAATTGATAGATAGAACTTGAATGTGCATTTATATGCTAAGGGGCGTTTGACTTTTAGTAGTCAAACCGACCATTAACAAAATCGAATGGTATTTGTGATAGAAAATATGTAAGATGGAATAGTCATAATTAATGATGACTAATATAACCGTCTTACGAATTATGATGATAGTTTGGCGCTTGACAAGCTAGGTGGAGGCTTGGAAAGGAAGCGGGTCAAACGAAGCAAGAATGGTGGAAAAAGCATAATTCGGATGCAAAGTAAGTATATCTTACACTAGTTATTTATTTATAATATTCTTTCGTCGTATTAGTTACGAATAAAGAAAAATACCTAATTGAGATATGATGTTCCGACATGTGGTCGTACGGAACAAGATAATCAAATATGACAAGAAAACATAATGATGGCTAAAAATGAGTTAAACCGGTAATTCGATCATATTATGACGAATGAAGCATGTACTTTTAATGGTTATCATATAAGTTAAATCATAATAACCATTAAGGGCAAAATGGTAATTTTGACAATTTGACAATGGTAATTGGTCATATAGACCAAACGGGTCAAAAGGTGAAATCATCACCCTTTGACAATATCGACTAATGGGTTGTCAAGTTGCATGAATTTAGGAAATAAATAGCACATGGATGCTTACATAGCTACTAAGGAAAGGTATTGAAACGGGTCAATATATTGATCCGAGCCAGGTACGTATAGTAATACAACTCATCATGTAGAATTTGGAGTTTTATGACAGTTAGACAAAGTTAAAATAAGCCATTCGGTTATCTTTTAGGTAAAGCGAATAATTTGAGTTATGATTATGGTGTTTAGAAACATATTGGTTTCTAAACAAGAATATGGTTAAAAGGTCGGACTTTGGGGTTCAAACAAGCACTAATTGTCCTTCGTCGTAAATGAAGGACTAAGATTGACCAAAACGCCCTTGTAGGCCAAATTGAACAAACAACCCTTAAAGGTTGTTTGGAAATGAGTTTTTCAATTAAATAATTACTTAGGAAGAGTATAGAAGTTGAAAGATGTAAAACGTTAGTCAAATGGCTCTATTTGAGTCTTTGCCGTAAAATAACTATTTGAAGGGTAAATTCTGGTACACATAAATCATCACATCGAATCCACCACAAATATAGTTGTGGTGGAAGATCCTTTGTTAAGAAATATGGATATATATATTTTGAAAATGAATGAAAGCAAATGGTGCTAAAATATGCTTGAATACCTCAAACGGGTCAAATAAGCATATGGGTGAAAATGGGTTAAAGAATGTATATAATTCTATAATTGGAACCCAATATGTTAGATATCCTTGAATTTAATAGGTTTATGAGAAATAAGGGTCAAACAAACTTGTATGTTTGATAAAATCACGAACGGGTCAAATTTTGGTAAAAGAGTAATAAGCCGAAGACTTAAAAGTCTTGAATTTTATCAAGCCGGATGTCGGATTTTAACTCCATATGATGGAGAATCAAATTACAAACATGTAGGAAGAAACGGTAGGTCAAACGGATAAGCGGTTTGAAAGATACGAAAGATTTCGTGTCAAGTTGCGGCAAATTGGAGAAGCTGAATGCAGGTGCCACCGTAAATTACGGTGTCCACCGTAATTTACGGTGGAGTTGAAAAATGCTACGGTGAATCTCTTCTGATTTACGGTGAAAACAAGTCAAAACAAGGACCACCGTAAATTACGGTGTCCACCGTAATTTACGGTGGACCCCGTACAAAAATGTATATTTTGATCAGTTGTTTTCCGGACTCGTTTAAATGCGTTTTAAATACCGTATGACTAAAGCATTTCATGTTTATGAAATGTAGGTACTTTCTGGGGTGCCGGGAGACGATCAAGCTCAGCGAAGAACCGAACACGACAAAGATACACGCTTCCGCACATTGCAACGTTGTAGATTTTAATCAACGAATTCGACCATGTTTTGTAGAATAACCTATGATTTATAAAAGTTTTAATAAACCCGTATTTTTATAGCATGTGTAGTCTTAACTACACATCTAATCGTTGGTATCTACAACAGTGGAATGAAGAATTAGTGTTTTATTTATGCTTTTCTATGTAATCAGTAGTTTGTAATCAGTGGTTGTATAGATCTGTGGTTGTATAGATCCGTGGTTGTATAGATCAGTGGTTGTAGTTTGTTAGGCAGTTAGATGTCACTTTCATTGTGACGTCAGCCGAAGATGCTTACTGGTTGAGTTGTACTATAAATAGAACAGTACTCTATACTGTACCATTAGCTCTCTTCTTCTAAGTCATATTATACGATCAATTACTGAGCTCAGGCTGAGGGGGAGATTTGTGCATGCATGCAATTAAGTTGTTTATTGTAATCAAATACAATCATTCGATTTGATGTTAAACATGTGTGCATAAACTTTTCTTCCATTGATTGTGTTCTCAAAGTTTTTTTCATTATTCCGCTACAATTAATCTCTATTTCATTTTCATTTCATTTAAACAAAACACAATCTAAGAAACTCAGATCTTAACAATTGGTATCAGAGCTAGGACAGTTAAATTTGATCTAACAATCATTTTGACGTAAAAGTTCAGCTCAATCTCATTGATACTTTCGATTGTTCGTATTTAGTTGAAAAACATAGTAAGGGATAATCACGTACAAAAGTTGATTATTTAGTACTTGTAAAACAACCAGAATGATGTCACAAACACAAGACAATCATAACACTGGCTCACTCTTCAAACCACCTATGCTGGTCAGATCCGAGTACAATATCTGGCAGCGTAGGATGGGTCACATCTTAGCTCAACAAAATACTGGATGTTGGAAGTCGGTTGTCTTTGGACCACACGTTCCAATGGTGCCGAGTGCTGAAGATACAAAAACCTTTGTACCTAAGAAACTTGAAAATTATTCTGAACAGGATTTCCAGAAACTTGAATTGGATGCAAAGGCCTTTAGCATAGTTGCATCAGCAGTCCCCAATGATATTTATGCTGGGCTGTTACACAGTAACAGTGCCAAGGAATTGTAGGATGCACTTAAGGAACAGTTTGGTGGTACTGAAGAAGTAATTGAAAACAATAGGGAGGTATGAAACCTTTTGTCACATCAAGGGTGAATCATTAACACAACAGTTTGAACGTTTTAGCTGTCTCATAAGTGAACTGAAACTTGTTAAAACTGAATTTTCTAAATCAACTCTAAATAGCAGGTTTCTAAGGTCACTTCCTGAAAAATGGGAAACAATTACTTTTGTAACCAGAAATTCACTTGGGTTCAAAGAGTTAACACTGACTCAACTTCATGGTAGACTCCTCACTTATGAGAGAGAGTTGAACCAGAAAAAGAAGTTACAAGAGTCAGGGAAGGTTGCTGATGACTACACATTTGGTAGCACAACACTTCTTGGTCAAGAGGAATCTGGTAGTAGTAAGGATCAGAGTTATCATCATTTTATTGACATAACTTCTGGTGGAGCTTTTAATAACACTGATTCTTACTCAACTAACTATGCTTTCACAGCTAGTAGTGAAAACCAAGTTTCTGATAATCTCTCTTTTGAACTAAATGATCTCCAGCATTTTGATCCAACTGATTTAGAGGAAATGGACATATTGCACCAACTTGCACTGCTGAGTGTTAGAACCAGCAAGTTTTACAAAAGAACATGGAGAAAATTTCCAGGGTTACATGGGAACTTGAAAGTAGGGTTGGATAAATCAAAGATAAAATGCTACAAGTGTAATAGGTTAGGTTATTTTGCTAAAGAGTGTAGGAGTCAAACAAATGGACCAATCATCACACATCCTAGCCCTAGACCACAAAATAGCCAAACCACTGTGCAGTATTCCCAATATGCCCCTGCTGCTCATGTAAACACTACTCATTATGCACACCCTGCAACCCCTATTCCAGTACACTATGTCCAAACCACTGTTCCTCAGATACAGTATGTACAGGCCCCAGCTCCTCACGTTCAGGTGCAACAAGTTGCACCTCAACAAGCTACCTAAACATCTGCTCAAACAGATCAGAAAAACTTCTTTCCCCAAGGCTTTGTTGATTGGAGTAGCTTGCCTGATGAATTAGGTGATGAAAATTTTGCTCTATATGCTAAAAATGATGCTTCTAGTGATGATTTATGTTTTGTAGCATTAGAGTCTATACCAGAAGGGCTGTAAACTGAAGAAGGGCAGTCAAATGAAGAAACAGTGGATATAATTGCTGAAGCAGTGGTTACTGCTGTTGTTGGTGAACAACTGTTGGGAGAAAATTCAGAACCTCTGATAGAACCACTGTCTGACCCCTAGTATGTTGAAGAAGAAGAGAAGAAGCAAGAAGAAAGTGAGGAGAAAAAGCCAGAAGAAAGTGAACATGTCTGTGATTGTGCCATGATGGCTGCAACTAAGGTATCACCCCAGGTTCTTAAAAACCTTTGTTCAGACAAATGCATCATAACATTTGCAAATGTCAAGGAGGTGAATGAAAACCTTAGAGATAAAATGTTAAATGATGAGATACAATTTGAAAAATCTTTAAAAGAATTGAAAATCAAATTGTCAGAAAAAGAAAATGAGATTTGCAGCCTCAAACATGAGCATAGCATAACCAAGGACCAACTTCAGGACATGATAGAAAAATATCATGCCTGTAAAAAGGAGTTGGAATCCACCCAAATCACATGTGAGAAATGGGTGGAATCCTGCAAAGGTTATGATGTTATGCTTGAGAAACAGATCAAAAGCAATGTAAAATTTTGTGTAGGTTTCAAGAAACATGACCAAATTGAAAACACTGCTGCAAATGAATCTGGTTCTGTTGAAATCATACCCACTAACAAGGATGGTCAAGAAATCAAAATAACTGATAAAAATGGCAACAAAATCACTCTTGAAAGATCAGTGGATTCCTCAACTTTTGAGGAAATTGAGAAATACCAATTCAAACCCACATGGTCTGATGAGTGTGACCTCATTGAAAATTTTAAACCCATGGACTTCACCACAGTGGATAGTATAAAGGCACCAAAGGCCAAGGTAATTCCTCTTAAGGACATCCCAACAGTGGTTCAAAACTCTGTTGCAAAGGAGTCTAAAAAGAAGAAAAAGAGAGAAAAGATTAAAAACTTGTTTTGTGACTTTTGTGATAAGAAAAATTATTTGAGAAAAGATTGTTTTCATCTAAAGGCATATAATATTAACAAAACAAGTACCATTGTGCCTTCAAAAAGCTGCACCATCTGTGGTAAATCAAACCATCTTACTCAGGAGTGTGTGTACCTCAAAACCTTTGAGGTCAAAAAGGAAGAGTACACTTCAAAAACACTCATGAGTTCATCAAATTCACAAGTCAAGAAACAACCATCATTTGTGCCTGTCCAAACAGCAGTTACAAAACAGCTGAACCAAAACTCTGTTAAAAGAGAGGTTCAAGTGACAGATGCACCACCTGCCAACCAATATCAAAGAGGTAAATGCCAACCACCATACCCAAGGGTCCCACTTATCTATGAGGCCTACAAAAGGCCCTCTAAACCAAAAATGAATAGGCATCCTTATGGGTTTCAACATCTGACAGGAAATGGTCCCCAACAGTGGTTAGAGAAACAAGTTTCAATATCTGCTCAATCCCTTGATATAACCACTGTCCATGTTCCTGAACTTAATTCAGACACTGTTGTGACCCCATCAAAAGCCATATTGGCTTTGGAGACCCTCCTAAACTAATTATTTACTTGATGTGCAAGGAGCTTCTGCATGCTTAAATAGTCTTTGGTATGTAGATAGTGGAGGCTCTAGGCACATGACTAGATGTAGAGCCCTGCTTAAAGAATTCAAAACTCATGGAGGGGGTGATATATCTTTTGGTAATAATAGTAAAGGAAAGGTGATGGGTTCTGGTACAGTTCAGTCTGGAAAAGTTAAGTTTGAAAATGTCAATCTGATTGACAATCTAAAATACAACCTCCTTAGTGTTTCACAAATGAGTGACAAAGGTTATGGATCATTCTTTACTAAGGAGTGTTATAGGATTGTTGGACCAGAAATGGTTAAAAAGATTGAAGAAATAATAAAAAATTGAAAAACCCAACTTGTTGCTCAAAGAAGTGGCAATGTTTATGTAGTTGATTTGTTAAAAGAGAGCCCCATGACTGATGCATGTCTGTTCTCAGCTGCCTCTAACAAAGAGACAGAACTATGGCACAGAAGATTGGGGCACACAAATCTCAAGACAATCACTGCTTTGTCAAAATATGTCACACCCCGACCGCGTTAAAACAACAAACCGCGGCGGAAACGTCGGGGAGTGATGCGACAGAATTATTGTTTCAACAACCATGGTAACTAAAGTTTTGTATTATTGAATAAAGAGTTTACATTGTCTTTGAATTCAAACTAAAATAACATAATTAAATGTCTTTTAAGTCACTAAGGCCCAAGTCCGCCTAAGTGTAGCACAAACATCATCATGCATTAGCACCTGAAACACATGCGAAAATAGGTACGTCAGCATAAAAATGCCTGTGAGATACATAGGTTTTGTTTATGCAGAATTCATGACTTGTAGTCAAAAGAAGTGTTTAACAAAAAGTAGTAACCTTGTAAAATGTTTTCTTTTATAAAATCATGTGAAAATCGATAAGAAAATCATATGATATAAAAGAAATATGCATGGTTAACTAAATAACCAAGTAAAAGCGAGTTTGTATAAAATGTGTAATTTGTAAAACAATGTCGTGTTCTTGTAAAAATGTTTCATGTCCTTGACTAAGTGGTTTAGGTAACGCAACAATGTATAATATAATAAAAGCACTTATATATAGGAAGTACCAGCGGCGTATCCACCATGCTTTTATCATATAACACATAGCCCCGTTACATAAGTCACTTATCAATAACCAACCAAAATGTCTTGTTCCATGTCAAAATGTTTATGTGTAAACCATGTTCAATGTCATGTGTGAAATGTATCATGTATAACCAAATGTAATGCATAGCAAGTAGAAAGTATCTACTCAAACTATGTGATAATGTAAATGTGATAACAATGTCATGTACGGTTAATAAAAGCATTTACTCAACACCATAGGTAAATGTACAAAACAAAGTTTTTGAATAAACCTAAGTTTAAATCAAATGTTATGTTTTGCAGAAAACAATGCTTTATGATTACAAACATTTATGCAGTAACGTTTATTCGCATACATTCAAGCCTTGCGACTGTGGCGACAAACCTTTAAACAGATTAAAGGTTTATCTAAGTTATGTATATCGGACTCTGTCATTCCCAACTTCCAAACAACCCTAGGAAGTCGGAAACGGGATTTGTCAAGTCCTATGGTACCATTACATACTACCGAGCGGCGTAGCTAATGTTAATGAATGTATTATTGTCCCGATTAAACATACCAAATGTCATAACCAATGTAGCATGTGAAAACCATGTACTAAGTATGCTAAGTAAACATACATAGTAGAAATGTTCATGAAATCAATGTGCTAGCATGCTAAGTAAACATACATAGCAAAATGTTATGTAAATCAATGTGTCCATATGCTAAGTAAACATATGAAACAAAAGTGGTTTATGAAATCAATGTGCTAGCATGCTAAGTAAACATACATAGCAAAAACATAATTGAAAGCATGTACTAGATATGTACTAGATGAAACTAGCATGTTTATGTCATAAAAGCAATGAAAGCACGAAAGTAACAAGTATGCACATGTGTATCACCCCAAAGTATTTGAAAGCGGTAAAAGTGGGGAACTATGTACTCACTTGGGATTGCTTATTAGTCTTGAGAATAAGACCAATTTAAGCTCCAAGGATCACGGAATCAACAAGGCACCTAATATGGGTAACTATTTTAGTAAACGGATCCTAAATCGGGAGATAAGATAGAATGATGTTCTATAAATCAAATGAGTATTTGAACTCATATGGTATGATTTAATAGAGCTAACATTCTGATTTGGAAGTCTACCTAAGTGCTTTTGACCCGTTTCGACCCATTATGGTAGTATAAGCTACTATAATGCGTCGTTTGCGTAAAACTATGGTCGGATGGTTAACTATGAGCTATGTCAAGTCTTACATGCCCAATTATGCCTAAACATGTTACTAAATCAGATTATATGTCAAAAACATGTTCACATATGCAAAATACGGATTTATGCTTCAAAAGGGCATTTTGGTCATTTCCTATGGGCATACAAGCTACTTAACAAATACCTAACCAATCCTATGTAATCATAAGGTATAACGTCAGAGGTTATTCCCTATGAAACTATGTTCACTAATCATGCTTGGTTGGATCCTAATGATCGACCAAATGAGTTGGGTTCGAAAGTCTAAACGGTTGTTTAGACCGCTTAACTTACTACCGTAAACAAGCACTAAACTAATAGTGACGAGTTAAACATGTCAAAACATGTTTAACTAACTTAGAAAACTGATTTGGTATCAAAACAAAGTGTTTTGATACCTAAAAAGTAGTTCCGTTGCAAAATGCATGCTAAAATGCATTTTGACCGAAACTTTGACTCGTCACTACACCTAGTTAACGTGGTAATCAGTAGGTATAATCGCTAAGGATTATAACCATCGTGATTACAATCACGTTACAAAGTTCAAATGAACTTTGTGTTGAACATTGTCTGGTAAAAGCTGAAAGTCAAACACTGTTTGACTTTCTCGCTAGGAAAGCGATAAAAGAACGAAAGAAGCTTACAAAGGGTCCTTGCTAGGGAGAACTTGATCTTATAATTCTCAGGTATGAAGTTTATAAACCTCAACTTAGAGAATTTAGATCAAGGGTGAATGAAATGGATGAATGGCTTGGCTATTTATACTTGTTGGAGGTTCATAGGATCAATCCATGTGTTTGTGTGGCCAACAAGCATTAGATCACAGCCATACAAGTGTTAGAGCCCAGTTAATTTTCTTGGGGATGTGCTAACTTGGCTACCACACAAAGAAATTGCGAGAATGGCCCCTGAATTATCAATCTGATGCTGAAAATAAGGTTTCTGTCCAGATGTGATGGTGGCATGGCGCGACCACAAGGCCATATGGCCGTCGCGCGACGCCAGGGCAATGGCAGGAAGTTTCAAAGTTTGGCAGAAATGGTCCCTGCACGTGTTTAAACTTGTTTTCGACGTTTTTAACCTCCGTTAAGCCATTTTCAAGGATCTACAAGGTTGTCAAAGTGTAGGGGACCTGAAATATGCTTGGAAAATCCATGGATGTCGGTTCGTTTGGTCGTACGGTCACGTTGTTCGGTTATTTACGATGAAACTCGAACGGACGCGAAAACGAACCAAATTAAGCGACGAAGGATATTTTTGCATGCCGATCACTAAAATAAAATATTTTAGTTTGTACAAAAAGTTTGGATGTCCAAATGTGGTCAGAACGTAAGATATTCGCGTAAATGCAAACTTACGCAGTTTTTGACACTTTTAGTCCCTGTAAGATCAAATAAGCATATTTTCGCACACCGAACCTATCAAAGCTTATTTCTAGGCTAGCTTATATATGGTATTTTTAGCTTATGATCAAGTTCCGGACTGTACGTTGCCTTATGAAACGGCAGATTTTTGCAAGTTGACGCAAATAGTCCCTGTGAGCGAATATACTTGTTTTTGCCATACCAAAGCCTTTAAAACTTATTTCTAAGTTATGTAAAGGTTATTTAAGGTATGTTGAGTTTATGTAGCTGTTCTGGAGTGTTTGTCGCGTTAAACTGATTACGTTTACACATCAGTTTGCGTATAACTTCCCAGAAAGCGATATAGAGTTTAAAATCAATCAAAAATCAAAACCTGCATAATGTCAAACATAAATAACAAACATTGGGATCAAACCACACTGTTTTATTAATATTGAATTGTCCAGAGTTTGTAAAATGATTACACAAGCACAGATGTCACAGTCTCCCCTAATTTAGGAAATTTCGTCCCGAAATTTATTTAGAGGAAACTTGTGAGAATAGATGCGGATATTTTGCTTTCATCTGATCTTCACGTTCCCGAGTAAATTCTGGGCCACGTTTAGATTCCCAGTGAACTTTGACAATAGGTATGCGCTTGTGTTTGAGCTTCTTGACTTCACGGTCCATGATTTCCACAGGTTTCTCAACGAAGTGCATCGTGTCATCAACACGAATTTCATCAAGTGGTATGTGAAGGTTCTCATCAGCTAAACACTTTTTGAGATTGGACACGTGGAAGGTCGAATGAACATTTCCAAGTTCAGGAGGTAGCTCAAGTCTGTAGGCTACTTTTCCGATTCTTTCAACGATCTTGAATGGTCCAACATAGCGTGGTGCAAGTTTTCCTTTCTTTCCAAATCTAATAACACCTTTCCAAGGGGATACCTTGAGTAGGACGTGATCACCGACTTGAAATTCTAAGGGCTTGCGTCGTCGATCCGCGTAACTCTTTTGATGGCTTCTAGCTGTCTGAAGGATATCACGAATCTTCTTGACTTTATCTGTAGTCTCTAGAATGAGTTCAGGTCCAGTAAGCTGAGCTTCACCTATCTCATTCCAGCAGACCGGTGAACGACATTTTCGACCGCATAAAGCTTCAAAAGTAGCCATGTTGATGCTAGGGTGATAATTATTGTTGTAGGAGAATTCGATCAACAGTAGATGTGAATCCCAACTACCACCAAAATCAATCACACAAGCTCTAAGCATATCCTCCAGTGTCTGGATTGTCTCTCAGATTGACCATCCGTTTGCGGATGATAAGCTGTGCTCAAATTAAGTTGGGTTCCCATGGCAGATTGCATGGTTCTCCAAAAGCGAGACGACAATCGAGCATCTCTGTCAGATATAATGTTCAAAGGAACACCATGTCGAGATACAATCTTATCCACATAGATTTTAGCAAGCTTGTCAGCAGATAGATCATCACGGATCGGCAAGAAATGTGCTGACTTTGTAAGACGATCAACAACTACCCAAATGGCGTTATGACCTCTTTTAGTGCTCGGCAGCTTGGTAATGAGATCCATTGCAATGTTTTCCCATTTCCAAACCAGAATCTCTTGTTGCTCCAATAATCCAGAGGGATGTTGGTGTTCTGCCTTAACCTTAAGACAAGTAAGGCATTTAGAGACATATAAGGCAATGTCTTTCTTCATACCCGGCCACCAATACTGGGTTCGAAGATCCTTATACATTTTGTCTGCACCAGGATGAATAGAATAACGAGACTTGTGAGCTTCATCCATTAGCAAGGTGCGAAGATTGTTTATATTTGGGACCCATAAACGGCCCATGAAACAGAATATCCCAAAGTCTTTTAGTTCAAGCTCAGGCTTAATGTGACACGGTAATTCCTTGCCCATCAAGCCTTGTGTAACACAAGTATGTTGAGCCTGAGAAATACGGGTTTGAATATCAGATCGAACTTGAACACAGTGAAGCTTGACACGTTCCTTACGACTCAATGCATCAGCCACGACATTCGCCTTACCAGGATGGTAACGAATTTCACAATCGTAGTCGTTTAGGAGTTCAACCCAACGTCGTTGCCTCATGTTTAGTTCTTTCTGATTGAAAATATGCTGGAGACTTTTGTGGTCAGTAAACATAACACACTTTGTACCATACAGGTAGTGTCTCCAGATTTTAAGAGCAAAAACTACTGCACCTAACTCAAGATCATGAGTGGTGTAATTTTTCTCATGCACCTTCAGCTGTCTTGATGCATAAGCTATGACTTTGTTTCTTTGCATAAGAACGCAGCCAAGGCCTAAGTTGGATGCATCACAGTACACGACAAAGTCGTCGTTGCCCTCGGGTAAAGATAGAATAGGTACATTGCAGAGCTTTTGTTTCAAGGTCTGAAAAGCTTCTTCCTGTTTGGATCCCCACTCAAAAGGTTTATTCTTCTGAGTTAAAGCTGTGAGAGGAACAGCAATCTTGGAGAAGTTTTCAATGAAACGGCGGTAATAACCCACGAGACCAAGAAATGAACGAACCTCGGTAGGAGTAGTAGGTGTATCCCAATCCTTAATCGCACTGATTTTGGCGGGATCTACATGAATACCTTGTTCGTTGACGATGTGCCTCAAAAATTGAACTTCCTTAAGCCAGAATTCGCACTTGGAGAATTTGGCGAAAAACTGTTCTTTCTTTAGGAGCTCCATTGTAAGACAGAGATACTGCTCATAATCAGCTCGAGTCTTAGAATAGATCAGAATGTCATCAATAAAAACGATGATAAACTTGTCCAAATAAGTCTTACAAACCCTATTCATCAAGTCCATGAAAACAGCAGGAGCATTTGTTAAACCGAAAGGCATAACAGTAAACTCGTAATGCCCATAGCGTGTACGGAAGGCTGTCTTAGAAATATCTTCTTCTAGCACTCGAAGTTGATGATACCCAAAACGCAGATCAATCTTTGAAAAGCAAGTAGCACCCTGTAGCTGATCAAGGAGATCATCAATGCGAGGTAGGGGATATCGATTCTTGATGGTAAGCTTGTTAAGCTCACGATAATCGATACACATCCTAAATGATCCATCTTTCTTTTTCACGAATAGGACAGGAGCGCCCCAAGGGGAAAAACTCGGACGGATGAATCCTTTGTCAGAAAGATCCTGAAGCTGCTTAGACAACTCTTGCATCTCAGACGGTGCAAGACGGTAAGGTGATTTAGCAATAGGATTTGCACCAGGTACAAGATCAATGCGAAACTCAACTTGGTGTACATGGGGTAAACCAGGTAATTCTTCAAGAAATACCTCAGGATAATCCTGAACAACAAGGATATCTTGGATAGTCTTACCCTTGCCTTTCTCCTCTATGACATGTGCCAAGAAGGCAACATATTTCTTTCATAGGTATTTTTGGGCTTGGGTACAAGACATTAGTTTAACGGGTTTCTCCCCACACACTTCTAAGATCTCACCAGTCGAAAGCGGTATACGGACAATCTTATCAAAACAAACCACCTCAGCATGGTACTTGGATAACCAATCCATTCCTACTATAACGTCGAAGCTCCCGAGTTGCATCGGTGTGAGGTCAATAGGAAAAAGATGGTTATTAAGGTTCAAATGGCAATTTCGAAGGACTGAGTCAAGTACAACGGGTTCACCACTAGCTACTTCTACTGTCAAGGGCTTTCCTAGTTTTGTTCTAGTCATCGAAAGCAAAGGCTCAAATGCCAAGGACACAAAACTCTTATCGGTACCCGAATCAAATAGAACAGAAGCAGGATGGTTGTTAACAAGGAACGTACCGTTCACCACTTCGTTATCCGCACGCGCCTCATTTGTATTTAGGTTTAAAGCTCCACCACGAGCCGGTGCCTGATTTGTGTTTGCCAACCTCGGCCAGTTGTTCCTGTAGTGGGTCAGATCCCCACAGTTGAAACATGAACCAGGCGGTTAGTGAGGCCGTGCAGGATTTTGGGCAGGGTTTTGTGCTTGGTTTTGGGCTGCCTGATTTTGGTTAGGAGCAAAGCGGCAGGTGTTTGCAAGATGACCAGACTTGCCACAATTCGTGCAGATACAGCATTTCACCTGTGGCTGATGGTGGCTATTACATCTGTTGCACAGAGGTGCGTTACCAGCATACTGCCTTTTGGCAGCAGGTTGTGCAGCCTGATTAGGAGCAGCCTGGTTTGCTTGAGAAGTAACAGCGTAGATCTTGGAAGCCTTATGCTTCCTAGATTTCTTTGAAGACTCAGCAGCCTTCTTACCCTTCTGATCCTTGGTGCTATCAGACTGTTTCTGCTTCTTATCCCCTTTTCTGTGGAGTTTACCCTTTTTGACTTGAGATTCAGTAAGGGTTGCAGCTAGCTCAATGGCCTGTCGGACGGTAGTAGGGTTGCTGCCAGTGACAATATCCTGAACAGGATCTGGCAAACCGTCTATGTACTTCTCGATAGCCTTATCCAAAGGCGTGGCCATTGTAGGACAGAGCAAGCTTAACTCCTCGTATCTGTCTGTGTAAGCCCGGTGTTCACCAGTGTCTTACTTCAAGTCATGGAACTCATTTTCAAGTGCTCTCTACTCGTGACGAGGACAAAATTCTCTCATCATGAGAGCTCTAAGTTCCTCCCATGTCTGACCCAAAGAAACCTCAGCACCTCGATCTCTCATTACCCCATTCCACCAGGTAAGAGCCCTCTTTTGGAATACACTCGAAGCAAACTCGACCTGACGATTGTTCGAACACTGAACATGGCGAAAAGTACTCTCAAGACTCTCAAACCACTGTAGGAGCCCAGTTGCTCCTTCAGAACCACTAAACTTGAGCGGTTTAGCCGGGTTAAAACTTTTGAAGTTGCACGGAGCAGGTGCATCAACATTGTTATTGTTGGCTTGGTTTATTTGAGTGATGAGATTAGGTAGCATAGCAGCCATCTGCTGTGCTATAATAGCTGCTAGTTCGGCATCAGGTTGTTGAACGTTACGTCGGGGAGGCATTCTAAAAGAGGAAATATGAGAGAAAACGAGTGAGATGATGTGATGAAAAAAATGAGATATCAATAAAAATCAACAAAATAAAAGGATGGTGGTCATTTGTTCATTACCTCGTAACAAACAGTCGACACACATTGACAAATCAAAGTAAATGAGTCATAATAATGTATCACCGAAGACATGCTCGCCTATAAGTGGACACTCACCCCAAGAGTTCCCAGGTAAGAGTGACTGGTCCGATACTGCGGATTTGTACGAACACTTTAGCCTTAGACAGAAAACTCAGGGTACAGGCATCCACCCTTCCAGTTTGCACCTGTTCACATTATTTAGACCCAAACTTTGACGAGATTTTGAAAATTTGGAAGGCATTTAGCCAAAAGAAATCATCTAAGGATACATGATTGATTTCAAAATCATATTGGAAATTGTGTTCATGTTTTGGTAATCACCTAAGGATAGGTGACGTGTATTGTTTTAAGATCTAAACACAAGTAAACTTGTGTTAGGGTCCTAGAAAGTTATAGTCTAGGTCAAAGCATTACTAATAACCTAATTCCTTATAACCATTGGCTCTGATACCAACTCTTCTGTCACACCCCGACCGCGTTAAAACAACAAACCGCGGCGGAAACGTCGGGGAGTGATGCGACAGAATTATTGTTTCAACAACCATGGTAATTAAAGTTTTGTATTATTGAATAAAGAGTTTACATTGTCTTTGAGTTCAAACTAAAATAACATAATTAACTGTATTTTAAGTCACTAAGGCCCAACTCCGCCTAAGTGTAGCACAAACATCATCATGCATTAGCACCTGAAACACATGCGAAAATAGGTACGTCAGCATAAAAATGCCTATGAGATACATAGGTTTTGTTTATGCAGGATTCATGACTTGTAGTTAAAAGAAGTGTTTAACAAAAAGTAGTCATGAACCTTGTAAATTGTTTTCTTTTATAAAATCATGTGAAAATCAATAAGAAAATCATATGATATAAAAGAAATATGCATGGTTAACTAAATAACCAAGTAAAAGAGAGTTTGTATAAAATGTGTAATTTGTAAAACAATGTCGTGTTCTTGTAAAAATGTTTCATGTCCTTGACTAAGTAGTTTAGGTAACGCAACAATGTATAATATAATAAAAGCACTTATATATAGGAAGTACCAGCGGCGTATCCACCATGCTTTTATCATATAACACATAGCCCCGTTACATAAGTCACTTATCAATAACCAACCAAAATGTCTTGTTCCATGTCAAAATGTTTATGTGTAAACCATGTTCAATGTCATGTGTGAAATGTATCATGTATAACCAAATGTAATGCATAGCAAGTAGAAAGTATCTACTCAAACTATGTGATAATGTAAATGTGATAACAATGTCATGTACGGTGAATAAAAGCATTTACTCAACCCCGTAGGTAAATGTACAAAACAAAGTTTTTGAATAAACCTAAGTTTAAATCAAATGTTATGTTTTGCAGAAAACAATGCTTTATGATTACAAACATTTATGCAGTAATGTTTATTCACATACATTCAAGCCTTGCGACTGTGGCGACAAACCTTTAAACAAATTAAAGGTTTATCTAAGTTATGTATATCGGATTCTGTCATTCCCAACTTCCAAACAAACCTAGGAAGTCGGAAACGGGATTTGTCAAGTCCTATGGTACCATTACATACTACCGAGCGGCGTAGCTAATGTTAATGAATGCATTATTGTCCCGATTAAACATACCAAATGTCATAACCAATGTAGCATGTGAAAACCATGTACTAAGTATGCTAAGTAAACATACATAGTAGAAATGTTCATGAAATCAATGTGCTAGCATGCTAAGTAAACATACATAGCAAAATGTTATGTAAATCAATGTGTCTATATGCTAAGTAAACATATTCAACAAAAGTGTTTTATGAAATCAATGTGCTAGCATGCTAAGTAAACATACATAGCAAAAACATAATTGAAAGCATGTACTAGACATGTACTAGATGAAACTTGCATGTTTATGTCATAAAAGCAATGAAAGCACAAAAGTAACAAGTATGCACAGTGTATCACCCCAAAGTATTTGAAAGCGGTAAAAGAGGGGAACTATGTACTCACTTGGGATTGCTTATTAGTCTTGAGAATAAGACCAATTTAAGCTCCAAGGATCACGGAATCAACAAGGCACCTAATATGGGTAACTATGTTAGTAAACGGATCCTAAATCAGGAGATAGGATAGAATGATGTTCTATAAATCAAATGAGTATTTGAACTCATATGGTATGATTTAATAGAGCTAACATTCTGATTTGGAAGTCTACCTAAGTGCTTTTGACCCGTTTTGACCCATTATGGTAGTATAAGCTACTATAATGCGTCGTTTGCGTAAAACTATGGTCGGATGGTTAACTATGAGCTATGTCAAGTCTTACATGCCCAATTATGCCTAAATATGTTACTAAATCAGATTATATGTCAAAAACATGTTCACATATGCAAAATACAGATTTATGCTTCAAAAGGGCATTTTGGTCATTTCCTATGGGCATACAAGCTACTTAACAAATAACTAACCAATCCTATGTGATTATAAGGTATAACCTCAGAGTTTATTCCCTTTGCAACTATGATCACTAATCATGCTTGGTCGGATCCTAATGATCGACCAAACGGGTCGGGTTTGAAAGTCTAAGCGGTTGTTTAGACCGCTTAACTTACGACCCTAAACAAGCACTAAACTAATAGTGACGAGTTAAACATGTCAAAACATGTTTAACTAACTTAGAAAACTGATTTGGTATCAAAACAAAGTGTTTTGATACCTAAAAAGTAGTTCCGTTGCAAAATGCGTGCTAAAACGCATTTTGACCGAAACTTTGACTCGTCACTACACCTAGTTAACGTGGTAATCAGTAGGTATAATCGCTAAGGATTATAACCATCGTGATTACAATCACGTTACAAAGTTCAAACGAACTTTGTGTTGTCCATTGACTGGTCAAGGGTGAATGAAATGGATGAATGGCTTGGCTATTTATACTTGTTGGAGGTTTATAGGATCAATCCATGTATTTGTGTGGCCAACAAGCATTAGATCACAGCCATACAAGTGTTAGAGGCCAACAAATTTGCTTGGGGAGGTGCTAACTTGGCTACCACACAAAGAAATTGCAAGAATGGCCCCTGAATTATCAATCTGATGCTGAAAATAAGGTTTCTGTCCAGATGTGATGGTGGCGTGGCGCGACCACAAGGCCATATGGCCGTCGTGCGACGCCAGGGCAATGGCAGGAAGTTTCAAAGTTTGGCAGAAATGGTCCCTGCACGTGTTTAAACTTGTTTTCGACGTTTTTAACCTCCGCTAAGCCATTTTAAAGGCTCTACAAGGTTGTTAAAGTGTAGGGGACCAGAAATATGCTTGGAAAATCCATGGATCTCGGTTCGTTTGGTCGTACGGTCACGTTGTTCGGTTATTTACGACGAAACTCGAACGGACGCGAAAACGAACCAAATTAAGCGACGAATGATATTTCTGCATGCCAATCACTAAAATAAAAATATTTTAGTGTGTACAAAAATTTTGGATGTCCAAATGTGGTCAGAACGTAAGATATGCGCGTAAATGCAAACTTACGCCGTTTTTGATACTTTTAGTCCCTGTAAGATCAAATAAGCATATTTTCGCACACCGAACCTATCAAAGCTTATTTCTAGGCTAGGTTATATATGGTATGTTTAGCTTATGATCAAGTTCCAGACTGTACATTGCCTTACGAAACAGCAGATTTTTGCAAGTTGACGCAAATAGTCCCTGTGAGCGAATATACTTGTGTTTGCCATACCAAAGCCTTTAAAACTTATTTATAAGTTATGTAAAGGTTATTTAAGGTATGTTGAGTTTATGTAGCTGTTCCGGAGTGTTTTTCGCGTTAAACTGATTACGTTTACGCATCAGTTTGCGTATAACTTCCCAAAAAGCGATATAGAGTTTAAAATCAATCAAAAATCAAAACGTGCATAATGTCACACATAAATAACAAACATTGGGATAAAAACACACTGTTTTATTAATATTGAATTGTCCAGAGTTTGTAAAATGATTACACAAGCACAGATGTCACAAAACAAGGCCTTGTTAGAGGTCTTCCACAAAAATTGTTCACCTGTCCTGAGCATTGTGTTTCTTGTTTAAAAGGAAAACAACATAAAAGCTCATTTAAGTCCATTGAAGAGTCCAAAACAACCAAGTGCTTGCAAATGTTGAACATGGATCTGTTTGGCCCAGTAAAAGTCATGAGTTTTAAAAAGAAAAGATATTGTTTGGTGATTGTAGATGACTTTTCTAGGTTTACATGGACTTATTTCTTACACTCTAAAGATGAGACTGCAGGAATTTTGCAAGACTTTGTCAAACAGGTTGAAAAGCAATTTGACCTTCCAGTAAAAGTCTTTAGGAGTGACAATGGCACAGAATTCAGAAATAGGGAGTTGGATGAGTTTTGTGTATCAAAAGGAATTGTAAGGCAGTACAGCATTCCAAGAACACCAGAACAAAATGGGGTTGTTGAAAGAAAGAATAGGAAACTGATTGAAGCTTCCAGAACCATGCTTGCAGATTTAGGTTTGCCATTAACTTTATGGGTAGAGGCTGTAAACACTGCCTGTTATGTCTAGAACAGAGTTTGATAAACCCCAGGCATCAAAAGACTGCTTATGAAATTCTGTATAAAATCAAACCACTGATCTCATACTTTAAAGTATTTGGCTGCCCATGCTTCATTTTAAACTTAAAAGACTCAATTTCAAAGTTTGCAGCCAAAGTAGATTATGGTTATCATTTGGGATACTCAACCACTGCTAAGGCCTACAAAGTGTTTAACACTAGGACTAAGTGTGTGGAAGAGACTTTGAATGTAAAGTTTAATGAACTTTCTTCACTGAAAATCCCTGCAAACCCTGCTGAGTTATTTGATCTTGACAAATTTACTTTTGAAAATGTTTCTGTCAAGACTAACAGTGCAGGTCCACCTTAATCACCTCCATCAGACAATGGATATGAAGTAATTATTCCACAACAGAAATTCACATCCATTGCCAGAGCAGCAGATGTTCAAAACAGCTGACAAAGCTCAGCCACTGCTGCATCAACATTTGTTGACCAAAGTAGCCCTTCAACCTCTGCCACCATATCCTCAATCACCGTTGATAAAAATCCCCAAACAGTGGATAAAAATAAACATGGTTTCACACCAATTCCTCATATCCCTCCACCTCCATTTCAAGACCCTGTTGGATCATCAAAGTCACCAACAGTGGATAACTTAGATGATTCACATCTGTAGACCTCACCCTTAAATGCCATTATTCCATACAAAGGAGATTTAATCTTCTTGAAGTCTCATCCACCAGACCAAATCATTGGTAACATCAATGAAGGGGTGCTCACAAGAAGTCAATCCCAAAACATTTGTCTTTTTGCTGACTTTCTATCACTCCATCAACCAGTCAAGTACCAAGAGGCACTGAAAGACAACAGTTGGGTAGAAGCCATGCAGGAAGAGCTCTAACAGTTTAAAAGACAACAAGTATGGGAACTTGTACCACTGCCATAAAATGTGAGTCCTATTGGCACAAAGTGGGTCTTCAAAAATAAAACTGATGAAAGGGGCATTGTTGTTAAGAATAAAGCTAGGCTTGTGGTTCAAGGCTTTAGACAAGAAGAGGGCATTGACTATGATGAAACTTTTTCCCCTGTAGCAAGATTGGAAGCTATCAGACTTTTCTTAGCCTTTGCTGTCAATCACAACATAAAGGTGTATCAAATGGATATCAAATGTGTCTTCCTCTATAGTAAGATTCAAGAAGAGGTTTATGTCTGTCAACCTCCTGGTTTTGAGGATCCATTTTATCCAGATCATGTCTACAAGCTTAATAAAGCTTTGTATGGCCTGAAACAAGCACCAAGAGCCTGGTATGAAACTCTATCCACCTTTCTACTCTCTATTGGTTTCACAAGAGGTAAAATTGATAAACCATTGTTTTTAAAATGGAGAGGGAAAGATCTGATGATTGTTCAGATTTATGTGGATGACATCATTTTTGGAAGCACGTGTTCTAAAATGTGTGAAGAGTTTAGACAACTCATAACAACTGAGTTTGAGATGAGTGCCATGGGTGAACTACAGTGCTTTCTTGGTCTCCAAGTAAAGAAACTGCAAAATGGTACTTTCATTCATCAAGGAAAATATGCCAAAGAACTTTTAAACAAATTTGATATGAATGATTGCAAACCATGTAGTACACCCACTGCAACCAACAAGATAGTCATGTCTGGTGAGAAGGATGAATTGGTTGATCAAACTTTATATAGAAGCATGATTGGGTCCTTATTATACCTAACTGCATCTAGGCTAGACATCATGTTTGCAACATGTGTCTGTGCAAGATCCCAATCAGCCCCTAGAAAGTCAAATCTTATTGCTGTAAAAAGGATATTCAGATACTTAAAAGGTGGTCCCACACTTGGTATCTGGTATCCAGCTGATGGAAATATCAAGCTTTCAGGTTTCTTAGATAGTGACTTTGGTGGATGCAATACAACAAGGAAGTCCACTTCAGGAGGGTGCCAATTCCTAGGCAATTGTTTGGTGTCTTGGCAAAGTAAAAAGCAAGCAATTGTTTCAACATCCACTGCTGAGGCAGAGTATATTGCTGCTGCAAGCTGCACAGCCCAACTGTTATGGCTTCAAAATCAACTGCTGGATTTTGGTATCACTGCTTTGAAAACACCACTCATGTTGGACAGTCAAGCAGCAGAAAATATCATCAAAAATGTCACACCCCCAAAATCCACACGCGGGGTATCACCGCTTGGAGGCGTGACTGACCAGGATCAAGCCACCAATCATATTGAACAATGTAAATAGTAAGTGTAATTCAACCAAACAATATGAAAGGTGTTCCAAAAACCAAAGTATAGTATCAATGTTTAGCGGAAGCATAAGTATGTAAACCCAATGTAAATCATAAGTTCAAGTGTTTAAATATTTAACATGGCATCCTCGATCCATGTCCCACAACGACCTGCTCCTTCCCTGTGCAAGCTCCATATGTACCTAAGGTCCTGCAAGGCATGCAGCAGAGAGTCAACAACTAGTTGAGCGAGTTCACAGTTAATAGTTCAGTAATTGTAATAGTATAGTAAGCCTTGTGTTCGTTCATTAAGTCATGTATCGTATTAGTTTGTATCGCGGCCCTCTAGGCATGTATGCGAAGATTAGGGAAAACTTCCCGAGTATTCTAGACTAGGTATATTTGTATCGCGGCCACCCGGCATGTGTGCGAAGTTTAGTGTATAGTTCGCAGCCTTCCTAGGCATGTGTGCGAAGATTAGTCATATTATCGCGGCCAACCGTGGCATGTGTGCGAAGATCAGTCATATTATCGCGGCCAACCCCGGCATGTGTGCGAAGATCAGTTCTATTAGTATCACTAGTCTAGCCGTATCTTATCAATAATCCTTCCTCACCCGAGGACCATATAACTAAGTTCCATAAGCTAGGTAAGTACAAGTAAATAATCCAAACCCATTCCCACCCTGGGAACCCCATGCCTTGGCTGTGTGAACTCACCTTGTTTTGCTCGGTATGCTAAGTTGAGTGCTCACAAGAAAATCAATCACGTCCTAAAGTACGCACGTGTACATAATCAGTTTCATATTCACGAAGTTCATGTATGCATATTAAATCACCAAGTGGCACAGATCACGTATTCAAAATCATACAAGTCATGCATATCATCTAACAGCAGTTAGTTAATCCAGTTAACTACTAACAGAGTCTAACTAGGTTACTGTGCAAATTACCCAATTCGACGAAACACCCTCTGTTTCACCGTGAGCCCCTTCGACGAATCACTTCCGTTTCGTCGTGACATCCCTCGGCAAAACACACATTTGTTTTGTCGGGTCTGTTTCGCCGTGAGTTGGTTTCGTCATTAATTCAGTTACGTCATCATCATATCAGTTACAAAGATTAACACAGAAAACCCTAGTTGCCGTCATCATCTAAATAGCAGTTTCATAAACCGAGACCCTAATGATGTCTAACTGTTACATCGGCTTCATCATAAAATCAATTCACCACCCTAAAAATCTATCATTGAAAACATCCAGCATGGTCGACAACTGTCCATCACCTCAAGAGGTTATTGGACCAAATAGTTGGGTGGGTTTGACTAATTATTAGGTTGAAATATGAATCATATGCAAACCATTTATCACAATCATGTGCAGTTAAGAGTCATGTGTAACCTCAGAAAGTAATCAGTATTACAATCATTAAAACCATCATAATCATTATCCAAGAATCACATATATCGACTCATGACCCCATCATATTTAACCCACAAATATATATACATGTATCATTCAGTCGAGCACGAGCATAAGAACAATTAACTAGATCTAATCTTATAGTTCACAGTACATAACACTTAACATGCCATTCCGATCCTGATCACGTTCATACCATACAAGACAAATCATCCAACCCTATAATGTTTCGCATACGGTTACATAACTGATCGATCACATTCAAATCTTTCATAAACACAAGCAACAACATAACAATATAATCAGATCTGAAACAACTAACTGTGAAAGTCACTAACCGACTCAGAATGATCACCCAGAAATCTGGCTTCGAACAATGGGAGGGCAGCCGTTTGGTTTCAAAGAAAAACGAGGGAAAGAGTGATAGGTGACTAGGGTTTTTTTGTCGAATAGAACTCTCGTAATTGTTGTGATCAGAAAATATATAAAAGTGACTCACCACTGGGCCCAAAGCCCATGTTGATTTCGTCGACAAGCTCCTGGACGAAAACTCCAATGTGTTTTCGCCTGGTAGTGTTTTCGTTGAGGGTGTAAGGGTGTAAAGGATCCATTTGTTTATTAATTAATTACACAAATCATAATACCAAACTATATACATCACTTACACACAATTGTATTGCACATCAGATATTCTTATAAGAACCACACTTTGCAAATAGATACAGGATTTAATCAAATAGAGACCTTGATAACTCGGGTTGTCACATTATCCCCAACTTGAAAGAAATTTCATCCCGAAATTTGGCACGCGTACTGAGGAAGCTAGGTGAGTTGTATCGTTTACTGGTTTTCCTGGGGTGTCACATCATCCCCCCGTTGATTTGGAATTTCGTCCCGAAATTCTGTAGTAGCTTCAGCCTCAGTAGTGGTTGCACTGTTTCCGAATAACTGGGGATACTTGAGTTTCATTTGATCTTCTCGTTCCCAGGTGAACTCTGGGCCACGACGGGAGTTCCAACGAACTCGAACAAGAGGTATTCTGGTGTTCTTGAGGACCTTAACATCCCGGTCCGTGATTTCAACTGGTTCCTCGACGAATCGTAACTGTTCGTCGATAGTGAGCTCCTTCAAAGGAACTATGAGGGTCTCATCTGACAGACACTTCTTCAGATTCGACACGTGAAAGACGTTGTGAACTGCACTGAGTTCAGTTGGTAAGTTCAGTCTGTAGGCCACTTTGCCTATTCTTTCAATGATTTCGAACGGTCCGACATACCGCGGATTGAGTTTGTCTCGTTTACCAAAACGAACTACACCCTTCCAGGGTGAGACTTTGAGTAGCACTGATCCCCAACCTGGAACTCGAGTGGTTTCCTGCGCTTATCAGCGTAGCTTTTCTGACGGTCGCGAGCTGCCGCCATTCGTTGTCGTATCTGTGCAATCCGTTCAGTAGCATCAACTACAAGTTCTGGACCTGTGATTTGACTATCGCCCACCTCTGCCCAACAGAGAGGTGATCAGTATTTACGCCCGTACAATGCCTCGAATGGAGCGGCTTGAATGCTGGTGTGGTAACTGTTTTTGTACGAGAACTCCACCAAAGGGAGGTGCTTTTCCCAGCTGTTGCCGAAATCGATTACACATGCACGAAGCATGTCTTCTAAAGTTTGAATAGTGCGCTCAGACTGCCCATCCGTCTGAGGGTGATAAGCTATGCTCATGTCTAATCGAGAGCCAAAAGATTTGTGCATTGCTTGCCACAGTTCTGAAGTAAAGCGTGTGTCACGATCAAAGATAATAGAAGTTGGCACCCCGTGCCTTGAGACCACTTCTTTTAAGTAGATGCCTGCTAATGTAGAGAACTTGTCTGTTTCCTTAATAGCCAGGAAGTGTGCAGACTTAGTGAGTCGATCCACGATCACCCAAATAGTATCATTCCCACGTTGGGATCTAGGCAGGACAGTAATAAAATCCATGGAAATTTGCTCCCATTTCCATTGTGGTATCTCTGGTTGTTGGAGTAGGCCTGATGGTTTCTGATATTCTGTCTTGACTCTCGCACAAGTCAAGCACTTGCTGATGTAAGTTGCTATGTGAGCTTTCATGCTAGGCCACCAATATGTAGTTCTGAGATCGTGGTACATCTTATCCGAACCAGGATGTACTGAGTAGCGAGACTTATGAGCTTCATCCATCACAAGCTCGCGTAAGTTGCCATAAAGTGGGACCCAAATGCGTCCTGTTACATAGTAGGCGCCGTCTGCCTTTTGTTCAAACCGTTGCCTTGAGCCGCGTAGAGCTTCAGCCCTGACGTTTTCTGGTTTCAATGCTTCTGCCTAAGCATCTCGTATCTGAGAAGGAAGACTAGACTGAATAGTGAGTTGCAATGCTCGTACACGCCTAGGTGTAGTTTCCTTTCGATTGAGGGCGTCGGCCACCACATTGGCTTTGTTCGGATGGTACTTTATAGCACATTCGTAATCGTTCAGTAGCTCGACCCATCTACGTTGTCGCATGTTCAATTCTTTCTGCTTGAAAATATGCTCGAGACTCCTGTGATCGGTGTAGATGGTGCATTTAGGGCCATACAGGTAATGTCGCCATATCTTGAGCGCAAAAACAACAGCTCCCAGCTCTAAATCATGCGTAGTGTAATTCCGTTCGTGAATCTTAAGTTGGCGCGAAGCATAAGCAATGACTTTATCCCGCTGCATCAACACACATCCAAGACCTTGGATAGATGCGTCGCAGTAGACTACAAAATCGTCCGTGCCTTCGGGCAATGAGAGGATAGGTGCGCTACAAAGTCTATCCTTTAAGTGCTGAAATGTTGTTTCTTGTGTATTACCCCAACGATAAACAACACCTTTCTGTGTCAGTAATGTAAGTGGCTGTGCAATCTTTGAGAAGTCTTTGATGAACCGTCTGTAATAACCCGCCAAACCCAAGAATTGGCGTATTTCAGTTGGTGTGCGAGGTGCAGGCCAGTTCTTGATCGAATCTACCTTGGATGGATCGACATGAATCCCATCCTTGTTCACCATGTGGCCTAGAAAGTGGACTTCACGAAGCCAGAAGTCGCATTTTGAAAACTTGGCGTACAGCTGTTCTGCTCGAAGGAGTTCCAAAATGGGTCGTAAATGCTGCTCGTGTTCCTCCTGACTCTTCGAATAGATCAGGATGTCGTCAATGAAAACAATAACAAATTTGTCAAGATAAGGTTTGCACACCCTGTTCATAAGATCCATGAAAACCGCAGGCGCGTTCGTTAATCCGAATGGCATGACCAGAAATTCGTAGTGACCGTAGCGTGTTCTGAACGTTGTTTTGGAGACGTCCTCGTCCCGGACTCTCAATTGATGATAGCCTGACCTCAGGTCAATCTTCGAGTAATAGCTCGACCCTTGCAAATGGTCGAATAAGTCGTCGAAGCGTGGAAGAGGATAGCGATTCTTCACGGTCACCTTGTTCAGTTCGCGGTAATCGATGCACATGCGGAAGGTACCGTCTTTCTTCTTCACAAATAATACAGGAGCTCCACAGGGCGAAGAGCTAGGACGAATAGAACCCTTATCCAAGAGTTCTTGTAGTTGCGTAGAGAGTTCTTCCAACTCTGATGGGGCTAAGCGATAAGGTGCACGAGCTATAGGTGCCGCTCCAGGAGCTTGTCACCATGAATTACCAAAGGTTTTTAACCAGCACAAGGAATGCGGACGATCTTTTCTTTGCCAAAAAAAAAAAAAAAAAATCCCTGCTCGATGTTGAGGTAGCCAATCCATACCAATAACGATGTCGAAACCATTACAACGTTGGGGTCATTCCTAGCATCATCCTGACCAATCACGAACACTCGACCCCTGGCACCATTGCCGTCGTTATTACCCCCGTTGTTGCCTCCATTATTGTTCCCGTTTCCTTGGTTGTGGTTCTGATTCTGGTTCTGGTTCAACTGTGGGCAGTGTCTCTTGAAGTGACCTTCAGCACCACACTGATAACATCCCTTGTTACCCTGTTGTTGCTGCTGATTCCGTGGAGCTTGTGGCTGCTATTGTCGGTTCTGGTTTGCAGGACGTGAGCTTCTACACTCTTTGGCTCCATGACCAAGCTTGTTGCATCTCTGACAATGATCTTTGTTGCACGATCCGCTGTGGTGCAATTTACATCGATTGCACTTAGGGTGGTTTCCCCTGTATCCACCCTGACTTCGATTACCAAAAGACTGCTGACCAGGACTTTGGTTGTCATCGATCTTTCGCTGCTGTGCCTGGAACTGAACTGAAGTTGAACCCTTGCTGGAGGTTCCATCCCACTTTCGTTTATTGTCACTAGGAATAGCAGAAGTAGTAGTAGCGGTAGCACCAATACGTTTAGGCAGCTTGTTCTGTTCCACTGCCTGATCTGTGAGACGATGCGCAAGACGAGTAACATCTCGAATAGTAGCAAGGTTAGCAGAAGTCACATGACTTTGAATCTCTGGTACTAAGCATTTGAGGTACAGCTCAATGCGCTTGCTGGGAGGATTCACCATAGTTGGACACAACACTGCCAGTTCGTTGGATCGTTTCGTGTACGCTTCTATCTCTAACCCCGTCATCTTCAGGTTAAAGAACTCCACTTCTAGCTTGTGGATGTCATCACGACCACAGTATTCACGTTTGATCAGTTCCTTAAAATCATTCCATGGGGTGGCATTAGCAGCCGCCAACCCTAACATCTGAACTTGCGCGTTCCACCAAGTTAGCGCAGTGCCTTCGAGAGTACCAGTGTCGTACTTCACCCTGCGAGCCTCAGAGCATTCACACATCTCGAAGACCGATTCGAGCTTCTCAAACCAGTGGAGGAGTCCAACGGCCCCTTCAGTGCCACTAAAAGTACTAGGACGATAGTCCATGAAAGTTTTGAACGTGCACACAGGTGGCTGAGCGTGTTGACTTGTCGTGTGCGTAAGAGTAAACATACTTAAGCACGAGTGTTGGTTTACGAGAGTAGGATCTAAAGATCCTAGAGTAAGTGGTGATGGCAGGTTACACCTCCTGCCTGGGCAGCTGCGAGTGCTGCAGTAACTTGTTCAGTGATCGAAGCCGCCAACTAGGCTTGAGTTAGGTTAACGCGTCCACTCATGATCTTGATATCAAAGAGAACATGAGTGAGAGAGGTTCGTGAAAGTGCGATGACAGAAGAGAGTAAGCACATAAGTGTTTCAATCAACAGTTGTTACGTTTATCTAAGCATACCATGAGCAAAGTTCTATGTAATTCTAGCAAGTAGGCAATAAAACATATACCATATTACCTAGAATGTTGAGTCTTGCACGTGGAGCGAGGCGTCGTTGTGGATCGTTGAACACTGTACAGGTTATAGTCTGGTTTTAATAAAAACGTTTTCCCCTTATTAAAACCGAGTTCTCTATAACCAATGGCTCTGATACCAATCTGTCACACCCCCAAAATCCACACGCGGGGTATCACCGCTTGGAGGCGTGACTGACCAGGATCAAGCCACCAATCATATTGAACAATGTAAATAGTAAGTGTAATTCAACCAAACAATATGAAAGGTGTTCCAAAAACCAAAGTATAGTATCAATGTTTAGCGGAAGCATAAGTATGTAAACCCAATGTAAATCATAAGTTCAAGTGTTTAAATATTTAACATGGCATCCTCGATCCATGTCCCACAACGACCTGCTCCTTCCCTGTGCAAGCTCCATATGTACCTAAGGTCCTGCAAGGCATGCAGCAGAGAGTCAACAACTAGTTGAGCGAGTTCACAGTTAATAGTTCAGTAATTGTAATAGTATAGTAAGCCTTGTGTTCGTTCATTAAGTCATGTATCGTATTAGTTCGTATCGCGGCCCTCTAGGCATGTATGCGAAGATTAGGGAAAACTTCCCGAGTATTCTAGACTAGGTATATTTGTATCGCGGCCACCCGGCATGTGTGCGAAGTTTAGTGTATAGTTCGCAGCCTTCCTAGGCATGTGTGCGAAGATTAGTCATATTATCGTGGCCAACCCTGGCATGTGTGCGAAGATCAGTCATATTATCGCGGCCAACCCCGGCGTGTGTGCGAAGATCAGTTCTATTAGTATCACTAGTCTAGCCGTATCTTATCAATAATCCTTCCTCACCTGAGGACCATATAACTAAGTTCCATAAGCTAGGTAAGTACAAGTAAATAATCCAAACCCATTCCCACCCTGGGAACCCCATGCCTTGGTTGTGTGAACTCACCTTGTTTTGCTCGGTATGCTAAGTTGAGTGCTCACAAGAAAATCAATCACGTCCTAAAGTACGCACGTGTACATAATCAGTTTCATATTCACGAAGTTCATGTATGCATATTAAATCACCAAGTGGCACAGATCACGTATTCAAAATCATACAAGTCATGCATATCATCTAACAGCAGTTAGTTAATCCAGTTAACTACTAACAGAGTCTAACTAGGTTACTGTGCAAATTACCCAATTCGACGAAACACCCTCTGTTTCGCCGTGAGCCCCTTCGACGAATCACTTCCGTTTCGTCGTGACATCCCTCGGCGAAACACACATTTGTTTTGTCGGGTCTGTTTCGCCGTGAGTTGGTTTCGTCATTAATTCAGTTACGTCATCATCATATCAGTTACAAAGATTAACACAGAAAACCCTAGTTGCCGTCATCATCTAAATAGCAGTTTCATAAACCGAGACCCTAATGATGTCTAACTGTTACATCGGCTTCATCATAAAATCAATTCACCACCCTAAAAATCTATCATTCAAAACATCCAGCATGGTCGACAACTGTCCATCACCTCAAGAGGTTATTGGACCAAATAGTTGGGTGGGTTTGACTAATTATTAGGTTGAAATATGAATCATATGCAAACCATTTATCACAATCATGTGCAGTTAAGAGTCATGTGTAACCTCAGAAAGTAATCAGTATTACAATCATTAAAACCATCATAATCATTATCCAAGAATCACATATATCGACTCATGACCCCATCATATTTAACCCACAAATATATATACATGTATCATTCAGTCGAGCACGAGCATAAGAACAATTAACTAGATCTAATCTTATAGTTCACAGTACATAACACTTAACATGCCATTCCGATCCTGATCACGTTCATACCATACAAGACAAATCATCCAACCCTATAATGTTTCGCATACGGTTACATAACTGATCGATCACATTCAAATATTTCATAAACACAAGCAACAACATAACAATATAATCAGATCTGAAACAACTAACTGTGAAAGTCACTAACCGACTCAGAATGATCACCCAGAAATCTGGCTTCGAACAATGGGAGGGCAGCCGTTTGGTTTCAAAGAAAAACGAGGGAAAGAGTGATAGGTGACTAGGGTTTTTTTGTCGAATAGAACTCTCGTAACTGTTGTGATCAGAAAATATATAAAAGTGACTCACCACTGGGCCCAAAGCCCATGTTGATTTCGTCGACAAGCTCCTGGACGAAAACTCCAATGTGTTTTCGCCTGGTAGTGTTTTCGTTGAGGGTGTAAGGGTGTAAAGGATCCATTTGTTTATTAATTAATTACACAAATCATAATACCAAACTATATACATCACTTACACACAATTGTATTGCACATCAGATATTCTTATAAGAACCACACTTTGCAAATAGATACAGGATTTAATCAAATAGAGACCTTGATAACTCGGGTTGTCACATTATCCCCAACTTGAAAGAAATTTCGTCCCGAAATTTGGCACGCGTACTGAGGAAGCTAGGTGAGTTGTATCGTTTACTGGTTTTCCTGGGGTGTCACAAAAAATTCAGTTTCACATTCAACCACCAAGCTCATTGACATCAGACATCATTTTGTGAGGGATTGCTATGAAAAAGGTTTGATTTCTCTGCACCATGTTCCAACTAAAGATCAGCTGGCAGATGTACTAACAAAAGCATTAGATATAACCACCTTTGAAAGCCTAATCTCTAGGATTGGCATGCTGAACATGGAATAACAAGAAAAATCTTGTTTTTCTATGAAGAAAGCATTAAAATGTTTTCAGAAAAATCAAAAATCCATCTTTAAAAATAGTTAAAAATGAAAGTTTTCATTAATCCTTAAAAGTCTATTGCAACCACTGTTTTGGTTCAAACATCTGATTGTTGAAATCTATCTACTGCTGAAAGATAACCTATGTTTCCTCATTTTCTTTGATTCAAACATCTGTTTTGGTTCAGCCACTGTTTTCATTTTCACCACTGCAAACCACTGATATTGCTCATCAGTGGTTTCCTAAACAACTGTCATCCATTTCCATCAAAGGTTGTCATGTGGACAGATCTTAGCCGTTCGATCTTTGTAACCGCTGCCACGTCAGCATTCGCTTTTTCACTTTTATAAAACCCTGATCAAAACCCCAAACAGGGTTTTCACTATCGAATTGAATTCAAAATTCCTTTCAAAAGCGGTTTCCATTTCTTCCATTCATCTTCTTCTTCTTCTTCTCCAATTCGCGAATTACCATGGCTCTTGCACTCAAAAGCCCTCATAATTATCTGTGTACACTTGAGAAAACAGATAAAAACACAGACTTCCATTCAATAATCGATGTTCTCTCTTCATCAAAGTACAAAACTTTGTTGACCTGTAATGCTCCAATTTACCTAGAAACCCTATGTGATTTTTGGAAAAATGCAAAAATTGAAGTTCAGGACAAAAAGCCCTGGGCTATTACTTCACAAGTAAGGGGAATTCAGGTTGCTATCACACCACAATCCATCTCCGAAGTTTTTAAAATAAATGATCATACAGGTAAAAGTTCTTTCCCGAAGGATGAATACCAAACTGACTTAATTGGGAGAGGGTATGAGGAACAAATGAAAAAAAATACTTTGCAAAAGGGAAGTTTTCCACCTCCCATGAGATTTTTATTCTATACCCTGCTCGTGTGTGTTTCAAATAAAACAATAGCCTTTAACGAAATACCATTGAAAATCCAACACTTGGGATATGCTATCATGGCAGAAGTTAATTTTAATTACTCCCAAGAGATTTTCAATGACATGGTTAAAAATATTCATAATATAAAAGAAAAGAAAAAACCATTTTTGTTGTTTCCAAGATTTTTAAGTTTTTATTTACAAAAGAAAATACCAACAGATAGTGCACATGTGCTTATTCAAGGTACTCCTTTTCAAATAAACAACCTTTCTTCTAAAACTTTTACAAGGCTGTCAAAACCTTCTCAAACACAAACAGAGAAACCTGAGCAAAATTTGGCTGAGACAACATCTGCTCCTCAGGTTTCTGCTGTTGAGCCCAATGCTCCTGGTGATCACAGCAGCACACCCGCTGCTGTGAAACCCACACCAAAAATCACCAAAAAGCCCATCAAGAAAAAATCCAAAAAGCCCCCAAACCCTCCAAAAAGGATCTTCTGGAAGATGAGATCCCAGAAGTAATTCCTTTGACAACACAAAAGTCACCAATAACCACTGCTGCTACTTCCTCAAAGGAGATGGTAGATATATCTCAACCTAAGCCTGAAACTCCTCCTGCATCCTCACAAAAGGACCAGGTTGTATACATAGGGACACCACATTATGAAGCTCTGGATCCACTTGAATCCATCTTCCACAGATCTGCTCCCGGGGCAAATTCTCTTTCAACACCCATCCTTACTTCACAAATCCCACCATCCATTTTACCTCTGTTGAATGCATTGGATATGGATCAGACACAAATCAGTTCTTCTCAACAACCTGTCACTGAGAATATACTCCAACAAGTGACTGAGTCTGATTCCTCTATCTTTGCTAACCCATCAACAGTTGAGGAGGTTCCACCCCTTGAGTTACATGTAACTCTTGGTGGTTGTTCAAGTGGAGCAGCTACTACAAGTGTTGAATCCACTGATTTACACCTGGATAGTAGTTACATCAGTCAGACTCCCTTAAAGGCAATTTCTTCTTTGGGAACCAAGGTGACTACTAGTGTGTACCTGATACCCACTAGTGTGTTTACTCTGGTAACCACTGCTGAGGAAATAAGTCCCCAGTACCAAGAAAAAGGGGCATCACTGGATGAACCATGGGAAACTTTTCCTGGTCCAGTTGCTGATACAACCACTGCTGGTGGGAAATCAGATGATCCCATTAACTTGGGTGATGGTTTAAAATACAGAGATTTGACGGACACAGTTGATAAAATTGAAATATCTGTGGCAGATATTAAAAATATGCTGCAACAGTTGTTACAATCTCAAAAGACTTCATCCACTGCTTCATCATCTGCTCCTACCACCAATGAGCTATGGCAACTGTTTCAACCTATGCTCCATCAACAAAGGCAATATACTGATAAACAGCATGAAATTCAGATTCAAATGTTCAGAAATATGATGGAAGCAAGGTATAAAGATACTCAAGCTGACATAAAAGCCATTAAAGCTCATCTGCTCCAAACCACTGGCACTTCTCCTCCTACAATTGTTTATGTAGAAAACCCTGATGATGCCAAAAAGGGGGAGAAAGGAAAGAAAGGAAAAGAAGGTTTGTATCTTCCACCAGATCCAATGGCTAAACCTGCTGTAGAAATTCCAAGGCCAGATGGTTCAAAGAAGGTTGATGTGACTCTCAATGCTTTTGCTGAAGAAAAGGCAATAAGAAAAGAGAGAATGGAAACAAAGGTTGATAAAAGATTTGCAGAGGAAAAGAAAGTTTTTATGGCTAAGGATGTAACATCCGTAAAAATGGGTTTCCAAAATCCGACCCGTTTTGAAAACCGGATCCTCAGCTTTGTAACCTCGGAAAATTTTTCGTGAATTAAAACACCGTTGAAAGATTTTACTCGTAATCGAATTATCAATATAGTTACATATATTTATTTATTTAGTTAATTAATTAATTAAAGCTTATATATATATATATATATATATATATAGTCTAGTTAGTTCCGTTAGTTTTTTTAGAGTGTTTAAAGGTTATACAACGTAACCAAGTTAACCTATCTAGTTAGTTAACACTTCAAAAGTTGAGGGACCTTAAGTGGTACATTGAAACTCAAAATCCTTCTCATATTATGTAAAAATGGAAACTATCATTTAGAATTTGATAAGGACTCTTTGTGCCATAATTGAAAGTGTAAAAACAAAAAGAATAGAAAGAATGGAAATCAAGTTTGCCGCCCAGCGAATGAACAGTTGTTCATTTCCTTTTTCACTCCCAGATTTGTTGGTAGGATCTTTGTAATTGCTGATTGAATCATTTCCGCGTTTCCAATGTTACCTTCAATCAAGGAACTAGTCTCGAATCTTGTCTCCATACGTTGATCTCGTGCGAATTCCGAAACTTCGACATAAACGGAAACAAAATTTGAGATGTGTATATAAATAGCACTCAGCACATTCTCGTAACACACACACATCCTTTTCATGTAACCTGCACTTCACCGGAAAACGCAGACAAGATACGTCACCGGAAAACATCAAGTGGACGCGGCTAAACGTGTCGGTATACCTTATTTCTTAGAGTTCAGTCTAGTTCTTATCACTTTTTATATTAGATGGCTAATCGATAAAAAACTATGACTTTTGTTTCATGAGATACCTTTTCGCGTAACTCATACACTCGCCGTAGTCGGAAACTCACCGGAGCCGGCCGGAGCTTACGTCGGAACCCGAATACGTCACCGGTACCCTCTGTTATTCTTTTTTAATTATTTTCCAACTCTTTTGTTTTTTTTTATTCGAGAAGACAAATTACCAAACAATTGAATGGTTAATTACTAACCCAAAGATGTATGTACAGGTTCCATATGTATAGATTTTACATTCATATTGATCTAATTAATATATATATATATATAATGTAATTTGTAATAAAGTGATAATGAAAGCATACCAACGTGCGTTTGATCAAATTGTGTTTTCAAACCTTAAAGCTTAAATGGATTTTTGTTTGATATTAAAGAGAAGAAGATGATATCTACACTTTGTGTACAAGTAAAAATAAAAATCTAAGATCTTTCAATTCAGTTGTCTTTTTTTTTTTAATTTTCATTTTTTTTTTCAGTTTACTCATTTAAAAATTCATTTCTTTTATGATTTAACTTTAAAACCTGATACTAACATTAAGGGGCTGTTTGATAGCCTCTGAATGGTCATTAAGAGGCTACCTCTTAATGGAACCATTAAGAATTTTACCAATGAGAAGGTAGAAGAATGTGACATGTGATGATTTACCATTCAGAGGTTACCTCTTAACCATTCAGACTTGAGGTTATCTCTTATTCATTCAGAGGTTTTAAACCATTAAGAGGTAGCATCTGAATGGTCATTAAGAGGCTACCAAACAGCCCCTAATACATAATAATTCATTTTAGTTCGTTTATAACTTTAAAAGTTAACAATGTAATAAATTATCATATCTAATTAATTAATTTGTAAACCTTAAATATTATAAATTTTATTAATTAGACCGTGTTATGATATTTAGGGTATTCGTTCCGTTCCTTCGGAATTCCCTATTTTACCCAGTGCGTTATTTTCAAGGAATCCATAGACTCAACCACTTTGAGTGAATCTTACAACTCCCCTTTTTATTTTTATACATTTTTGGGGTGTATCATGTGTCGTAATGTTTTTATCGCATTTTACAAGTTCAATTCCGTGCAATTACCATTATGTGGAGTATCTATGTTATATGTTGTTTGGTTGTTTATCACATTGGTGCATTTCATTCATTTTGGACATCACATCATCATAGGCTCGTCGGTTCCCCATTACCTATGAGCGGAACTTGACGTTGCCACCTATACGAGGTCAGCTCCGTTGGATTGAGCTTAGACCTTGTAGCACACCACAATACCGTGCAACATGCATACATTCATATGAATCATTATATGTGGTTTGTTTATTGTTTGAGGTTGTGTTATGTGTTGTTTGGTTGTTTATCACTTGGTGCATTTAATACATTTTGGATATCACATCATCATAGGCTCGTCTGTTCCCCATTACCTATGAGTGGAACTTGACGTTGCCAACTATACGAGGTCAGCTCCATTTGATTAAGCTTAGACCTTGCAGCACACCATAATGCCGTGCAACAAACATTCATTCATTGGCACACCATAATACCGTGCAACATGCATACATGTGTTTATTGAATCATTTCAGTTGGTTTGTTTATTATTTGAGATTGTGTTATGAGTTATGATATATGACATACAACATATTTGCTTACATTGGTTAACGCACGTTTTCACAATAAATCAAACTTAAACATGTTATTTTTCCAATAACAATAAGGTTCACTTGCCAACTTTTGTTGACCCAAAAACCATTTTTACACAATTACACATGACTTAGGATGGGCCTTAGTTAACAAGAAACGGATTAGCTTAGTGAAGTTATGAACAATGTCTTGTGTGCTTGTAATTGTGTATTTGAATTAATTGTTTCGTGAAACATTTGTTATGAATTAATGATTATTTAAAACAAGTAATAGCGAGTCATAAGCTCCTGGATCAACCCAATCATGCCCCGATCACCTTTTTCGCTGCGGGTCGGGGTATGACAAAGGAAGTGCAGGTTACTTCAAATAGAAGAAAGACCACCAGAAAGGTCAGCCAACCCAAAACCACACCTTCCAAAACCACTAAACATAACTTTGAAATCCCCAAAAGTTCCTAACATCAAACCACAAACCAACAGATGTTGAGACATCTATTTTATCAACAGTTGTTGATACTTTAGTGGTTTCTACAGATGTTGTTTCAACAACTGCACTCATTATTTCGTCAACCATCACTCAATCCACTGCTACACCACAAACTACATCTCCACTACAAAAACCACATGCCAAAAAGCAGAAGACAACAGTTGACACATCAACAGTTGTAGTGACAACAGTGGTTGAGACACCAGTTGTTTCAACAGTTGTTAGTCAGTCACCCATCACTTCAAACACCCCTTCCCAAGCCATAATCCTTTCTGTTCCAAAATCTCAAACAAAAACACTCTTCTCCCAAAAAGGTGTATACAAGAAAAAGAAAGTTTCAAGTGCATGATGATGACATACCAGCACCTGTTCCAATATCAGCTACACCTTACAATGTAATCAAACCCCAACCATTCATTCCTCCAAAATTAGCCAATCCAATCACTGATCCAACAACACTGGTAGGATATAATCTTGCAAGTGTTATACCATTAGAATTTCATGCTATCAAAGGTGAAATGAAACAATTATACACAGTGGATGATCCTTTAAAAAGAAAATTTCCTTCTCTTGTTGGCTTTAGAGATCCAAACAACAAGGATGAGTATTAAAACTCAAAGGCAGGCAAACTGAAATACAAGCTAGATATGAATGCCAAGGGGACAGTGACAAGGACATTTCAAGTCGAATGCAGTTTTTACTAACTAAAGTCAAACAATTGGAAGATTATGCAAGAGACTTGAGTAAAGAAATGTCCAACCTGCCACCAGATGCTGACCTACAAAAAGATCTAAGAAGAGATTACTTAGATCTGCTCATGAGAGAAAAGTTTTATCCTGCTAAGGTTGAACAGTTCAAAGACTGGCCACTCATTGCACTCAAGACTAAAGCAAGCAGAATTGAAAGAATTAAAAATGATCTAGGTATGAAAAGATCTGCACCAGATTGGAGTAAATACAAAAAGAAAATTGCAGATCTTACCTTGGAGTATAAAAGAAAGAGGCAAGAGTTGGTGGAAGCAAAATATGGATCAGCTAGGCAGATATCAAAATGGTCAAGGCAGTACATTGATCAAACCTACAAAAAGCTTGAGGAGCTAAGAAAGATAGATCCCACTGCTCCAAAGAAACCAACATACAAAACCACTGATAAGCCAAAGCAGCAGGCCCTCTCTTCAGAAACATTGTTCACATCATCTGACACCTCCATCATTGCTTTAAATCAAAGAAAGAAGCAAAAAGAGACTGATGCTGAATATGCAGAAAGAGAAGCTGTCTATATGAAAGAAGCCATCAAAAGAATGATTGAAGAGGATCCTAACTCAGAAAAATTACAGGAAATTGCCAAAAGAGTTTTGAGCAGGCCTCCATCACCAAACTCATCAAAAATAAACCTCTCCCAAGAAACCCACTGAACTCAAAAATACTAAAGTGGAAGTCTGATCAAAAGACCCACGTATCCACTTTGCTCAAGTCCAGTGGTGAAGTTAAGCAGATATCAAGAGAGAATGAACTAGGCCTGAGTGTAGAAGATTTACAAGATCTCCTTGAGCTTCAACTGTGTAGGGATGAGGATGATGAAGATTCCATGAACTTTGAATTACAATTCAAAGGGCAAGTTAGGGAATTGTTGATGAAGCAACAAAGATCTTCAATAATGAAGTGTTTTGGCATCATTTGTTCCAGTGGGAGATTGTTGAGATTGAACCCTACAAAGGAACATATGATAAAGCCAAAACAGGTTCAGAACAGTGGATCCTTCATAAGCAGTGTTTGTACATATCTTTCCCCTTGACAGTGGCCCTAACAACTGATAGACTCTAAGCACTACCTATTACAATTGTTGTTGATCTAAAAGCTGATAAAGATTAAAGTACTGATGCTCAATCTACTTATGTGTCTCAAGTACTGCTGAAGACCAAAGCACTGCTGAAGCTACAACAGTTGAATGAAGAATCAGTGTTTTATTTATGCTTTGTCTACGTAATCAGTAGTTTGTAATCAGTTGTTGTATAGATCAGTGGTTGTAGTTTGTTAGGCAGTTAGATGTCAGGCGAAGATGCTCAGTGGTTGAGTTGTACTATAAATAGAAGAGTACTCTATACTGTTCCATTAGCTCTCTTCTTCTAAGTCATTCTGTACGATCAATTACTAAGCTCAGCCTGAGGGAGAGATTTGTGCATGCATGCAATTAAGTTGTTTATTGTAATAAAATAAAATCATTCGATTTGATGTTAAACATGTGTGCTTAAACTTTTCTTCCATTGATTGTGTTCTCAAAGTTTATTTCATTATTCCGCTGCAATTAATCTCTATTTCATTTTTATTTCATTTAAACAAAACACAATCTAAGAAACTCAGATCTTAACACATAGGCAGTCTTTTGATGCCTGGGGTTGATCAAAACTCTGTTCTGGACATAGCAGGCAGTGCTTACAGCCTCTGCCCAGAAAGTTAATGGCAACCCTGAATCTGCAAGCATGGTTCTAGCTGCTTCAATCAGAGTTCTGTTTTTTCTTTCAACTACCCCATTTTGCTCTGGTGTTCTTGGGATGCTGTACTGCCTTACAATCCCTTTTGACACAAAGAAGGCATCCAACTCCTTGTTTCTAAACTCTGTGCCATTGTCACTCCTAAAGATTTTTACTGGAAGGTCAAATTGCTTTTCAACATGTTTGACAAAGTCTTGCAAAATGCCTGCAGTCTCATCTTTAGAATGTAAAAAGTAAGTCCATGTTAACCTAGAAAAATCATCTATTATAACCAAACAATATCTTTTCTTTCTTAAACTCATGATTTTTACTGGGCCAAACAAATCCATGTGTAGCATTTGCAGACACTTGGTTGTTTTGGACTCTTCAATGGACTTATGTGAGCTTTTATATTGTTTACCTTTTAAACATGAAACACAATGCTCAGAACAGTTGAACAGTTTTTGTGGAAGACCTCTCACAAGGCCTTGTTTTGACAAAGCAGTGATTGTCTTGAGATTTGTGTGCCCCAATCATCTGTTCCATAATTATGTCTCTTTATTAGAGGCAGCTGAGAACAGACAGGCATCAGTCATAGCTAAGATTGACACAATCAGAGTTCTTTTACCTATAGCTGCAAATAAAGGGTGGCCACTTCAACAGTTTGATATTAAAAATGCTTTTCTACATGGAGAGTTGAATGAAGAGGTTTACATGGAAGCTCCACCTAGGTTCACAAGTAACTTCAAAACTGAAGAAGTCTGTCGTCTGAAGAAATCTCTGTATGGATTGAAACAATCCCCTCGTGCATGGTTTGGGAGATTTACCCTAGCCATCAAGAAATATGGTTTTGAACAGAGCAACTCAGATCATACATTGTTCCTCAAACGGAAAGGCGAACTCATAACTTGCTTAATTATTTATGTTGATGATATGATAGTTACTGGAAATGATGAAGAGGAAATGAAAAGGCTGAAAGAAAATTTATTCACAGAATTCGAGATGAAGGACTTGGGTAGACTTAAGTACTTTCTCGGCATTGAGGTACTAAGGTCGAAACAAGGAATTTTTATCTGCCAGAAAAAAATGTTCTAGACTTATTAGCTGAAACGGGGATGATTGACTGCAAACCAGCAGAAACTCCCATGATGATGAATCAAAAACTTTATATGGAAGAAGGAGCAAAGTTGGGCAACAGAGAAACATATCAACGGGTTGTGGGAAAGCTAATATATCTCTCACACACCCGCCCAGATATAGCCTATGCTGTAGGGGTGGTTAGTCAGTTTATGCATCAACCCCAGATTTCTCATATGGAGGCAGTTTGGAGAATTATCAGATATCTCAAAGGAACACCTGGTTATGGGGTTTTGTTCAAATCAAATGGGCATCTAACAATACAAGCATATACTAATGCAGACTGGGCAGGAGATAAGGGGAATCGAAGATCAACATTAGGTTACTTCACGTTAGTCGGAGGAAATTTGGTTACGTGGAGAAGTAAGAAACAAAAAGTTGTTGCTCTTTCAACCGCTGAAGCTGAGTTCAAAGGCATAGCACGCGGGGGGGGGGGGGGGGTGACAGAAGTCTTATGGTTACAAAAGCTCCTAACAGAAATAGGTTTATTCTCAAAGGAAACAAGCAGCATTATGTGCGATAATAAAGCAGCTATTCAGATATCAGAAAATCCAGTACAACATGATTGAACAAAACATGTGGAAGTAGACAGACATTTCATTAAAGAAAAACAGGAAACAGGAATCATCGACTTACCATTTGTTCGATCTGAAGACCAGTTGGCCGATATATTGACTAAATCTGTTAACGGAAGAATCTTCCATAATTGTCTAATCAAGTTGAATTTCGGAGATCCCACTATTCAACTTGAGGGGGAGTGTTAGAAAAAAAAAAGGAAAGTATTTTGAGTAGCAATCAACTTACTATGGAATGCATCATCTCTCAAAATCAAGAAGTAAAAGTGCCGATTTGTTCCCCTCATTACCAGCCCATTGACAGCTCCCTCATTTCCATTTATATGTTTTGTGTAGCTTATAAATTGTTTTCCTTTCCTTGTATTTGATAACACAATATTAATCAATACAAAAAATAAAAATAAAAAATAAAATAAAAAAACAAATCCTTTCAGTTCTTTACCTCATTGAGAAACAGTTCGTTACCCGAAATCGGTTATTAATAATACTTGATTTGTCAACCTCCATATATACCCATGAAGTAGTCAATATTAGACATATATGCTAATTAATTGGGCCCCTTTTCAGATTTTTAAATAACTTTTTAAACAATTTTTTTTTACTTTAAACAAGGTAAAAATTTTCCGTGGTTTAACGCGCCACAACGATACCTTCCGATGTAAATTTCTTTTTTGATTTTGATCGATGTAAAATACGTGACCATATCATCTTGACTATATTATTTTTAGTTGTTATACCAAGTGTCAATGTCGTAGCAAACCAGACCCATAGCCACCGAAAACCCGCTATTTTCTAGTTATTACACAAAATCAAGATTTAAGGAACGGTTATTATTAGAGGGCAACCTTCAGGGTTTTGGGAGATGAAAAAACAATGGTTTTTAACCAAATTTAAGGCTACTCGGTATGGTGATGGACCATCCTTGGAGGATGATCCACCACGTAGGCGCCACGTCATATTCCTCCCAAGGATGGTCCATCCTCCAAAACTAGAGGGCATGGGAGGATGGTCCTAGATGAGCCTACCCCACAAAAATATGTACAAGTATTAAAGCATAATGTACAAATCAAACACACACACAAACAAAAAGGGGCCCACCATACTGGATCGTTGCCAACGTCGGTATATTGCCGGTGAGGACGGGGACGTGGGGGGGCGGCATGGTGTTCCACCCGGCGCCGGAGCTCGACGGTATGGGGACGGAGCCCATACCGCGTAGCCTAAGAATGGTAGAAGCGACCTTTGCACATGGGCACATTAAGATTCCACTAGAATTTGTTTGAAGGGAGAGGGGGACAATTAGGAGACACAACGGTAACTAAGAGTGTCTAAGCCTTGTCAAATCTGCCTACTATAAAATCTTAAGTCAAAGATTTCCTTAAAACATAAAATGGGCTGCATTTACATTAATGACGAAATCTTAATATCAATAAGGATTTTTTATGATGATTATTTATTTGAAAAACCATGATGCAAAATAATGAGAAATCTGAAAACTTCAAAATAATGAGTAATCAAATCTAACAATCAATCATCAACATAAACCTTATTAGTGTTTTGTTTTAATTATATATGAGCGTGCGTATCCTTGTTCCCTACTATCGCATCGACAGTAAAGAAGGCCCTTTAAGCTAAAAATTGTAATCACAGTGACATTTACTGCGATACAGAGAACTACTACGGCTAATAATCCAGTCGCAAATCTGTCGCAGTTACCTCTTTTGCAACGGAAATTTTCTCCCAAGTTATTTTGTGATAGAAATTTACTTGTTACGGGTATTAGCGACCTTAACTCCTGTCGCTAAATCTAAGATGAGAATTCCTATGGTAGTTTATATTGCGTTGGACTACTTGATCACTTTCTTTATGTGATAATGCAACAGTAGTACAGTTGAATTTCTATGCCACATTATTTTACATGAATTATTACTGACACCTTTAGCATATGAAACGTCATATCGATTTGACACACATTGATGTTATTTATCATGGTACGATATTGTTTTTGAAATATAAAAAAATATATATTTGAAAAGTAGTGGCCACCCGATTCAACATAGTTTTTCTATTCATATGTGTTATCCAAAGACTAGTGGTAAATGTAGTCATGGACTATGTGTCAGCTAACGGTTTGACTGGTAAAGTAATAAACCTTCCAACAAGACCATATTTTTAATTTTTATGAGTAAATTACAAAACTCGTGCTTTATGTATGTATGTTATTGCAAATCATATCCTTTGTCTTTAATAATTACATTAATTATATCTAGTGTTCACAAATCCTAAAATGTTATATCCTTTAAAACAAACCCAGTTAATTTTCTCAGTTAATTTTAGTCACGTGGGGCCCACGTGAGGACATTAATGTCCTTTCACCTACCCATCTCTCTCTACCCCATTTAAGACCCTCAAATAACCCTAATCTCCTCTCATTCTAAAACACCCCACACCTGCAAATCCTAAAACTACGACAGAAGCAACAATGGTGAGTACTTGATGAGAAGATTTTGCTGAAGAAGGCAAGAAGCCGACTTAGAAAAGATTTGAAAACGGTTAAGAGATTTTAACATATTTGTTTGATTATTGGATGAAATTGCAGCCAGAAGAAGTGATGTGCGTTAGGTGTGATATAAGTTTAAATATATTTTAAGCCATTTTTTAACACTTTATTCAAGTTTTAAATTTATAAAACACGATATTTACTAACATTAAACACACATATGGGCAAGTGCACCCATCGTGAGCGTAGTATAGTGTTGGTAAGATACCGAGGTCGTCCAAGGACACAAGAGCTTTTAGTACCGGTTTATCCTCAACGTCTAATCAAAATAAAAAATTTAGAAAAAGGTTTTTAAAACAAGAAAATAAAACTAACTACAAATGCTGAAAATAAAAATAAAAATAAAAACAGATAGACAAGATGAATCACTTGGATCCGACTCGCCTTTAGTGTAACCTTTGATTATTTCCGCACTTTTCCACTTTTTAAGAGATTATCTTAGTTATAGTAGTAGGCCCCTCTTTTGAAGGTGGTGTTACCCTCAACCCAGTAGTTTGAGTCAGCAAGGATACAATCCTAAAGGGTTGGATTATTGAAAGATAATTAATTAAGTTATTAATGCATATTGTGGTAGGCCCCTCTTTTGAAGGTGACGTTACCCTTGGCTAAGTAGTTTGAGTCAGCAGGGATACAATTCTAAGTAGCCGAGTTAAAGTTTTAATAGTAGTTTACAAATGAGGGGATCAAGGAGTTCGGACCCCCGCCATCCAATACCAGTGGGTATTGAAGGAGGTCCTACTAAACTTGACCCAGTTCCTTGCAGGATCTATATACTGAACAAGGCAAGACTCTTACCAAACCATTCCCTTAACCCCCGACCAGGTAGCCAACATATCTCCATATAGACCGTGGAGATATGAATGGTGAAAATCTTTTATTTTATATAGACAGTAAAATAATGCCAAGACACCACGAACAAATGATATGGAAGATTCACCTTCAACATAAGAAACTAGTTATTAAAGTCATTAATACATAACCAAATAAAAAGTGCGAAAAGATTAAAAATAAAAAGTATTACATTAAATACTTGTTTTCACCAAGTGATGTAAGAGACTTAGGCAAACATTGCCTTTGATTGTCAAGAACTCTTACGATCAATCTTGGATCCCGAGACTACTCACACACTCTATGATGGATGATGGATGATGGTGGTGGATGTGGGTTGTGATGGTGGTGGTGGTGGGTGGGTGAAGTGTGAGAGAGGTGGTTTGCCAAGTGATGATTTGCAAGTGAGCCAAGCACCCCTATTTATAGCCTGCACAGAAGCCCGGACATGGCCCCGTGCCCGTTGGGCACGACCCCGTGTCCACCTATCTTCTCTTTCTTCATTAAATGCATTTTGTCTGCATTAGTTGACCACGCCCCCGTGTCCGATGGGCACGACCCCGTGTGCAGAAGCGTATCTGTACTATCAAGATTTGCCTAGATTCTGCGAATCTTAGCGTTGACCACGGCCCCGTGTCCACTGGCCACGCCCCCGTGTTGGGAAATAGAAGCTTCTACAGCTTTGTCTTTTCTGCAGACACTTGAACACGCCCCCGTGCTCACTGAGCACGGGGCGTGTTCAGCCTTCTGATGTCTTGTTTTTGCTTGGGAAGATGCTGTCGAGGGGTCGGGCATGCCACGTTTATTCATTTTCTTGTATTATTGTTAGATTTGGCTGCATTTTTACTTCTTTTGTTCATTTAAGCTCATTTAACCCTGAAAATTCAAAAGGAAGACAAAAACACACTTTTTCCAACATTAATACTAAAATAGGGTTAGTTTTATGCCTCATTTGATGTAATTTATATGTTGCATTTTGAACACATCAAATACCCCCACACTTGAATCTTTGCTTGTCCTCAAGCAAAACTCTTTTTTTTTTGTGGCTTATACACCCAAATGGAATGGGTAGAAGAGAAGGTTTTTGGCTTGTTATAGAGTGTCGGGATTCAAGATTCTTTATTAGGTTTTATTTTTAATTTATTTACAATCCTATTCGTTATAATTTATTTAAAACATTACATAAGAGAAATTATTTATTTGCGCATAACATGCATCTTTAAAATTCCATTTATATACAAGTTCACATACCTCACGGGGGATCATTCAACACTCGGCCGAAGATGTATTTTTGTAAAACACTCGAGAGCGGCATGGAACTTACTTCTACCATAGGCTTGCCAAGCAATCAATCCTCCTCCTTTTTAACTATAAACCTTTGTAAATATCAATAGGACTTTGGGGAAGGGTTATGCTTGGGTTAAAGGTAGGTGGTTTGGTTAGTGGTTAGTCAAAAAGGGCGAAAGGCGTAAAAAGCGTCGGTTTTCGTAAAACATTTTGTTTTTGTGACTTTTTATTTCAATGAAGCATTATTCAAACAAGCCTTCTTTTGATGAGATTTGTTTGTTTATTGCTAACTTCATTTTTCTTTTCTTCTCTATAAAATTATTATTATTATTATTATTTTGATAAGGAAGTCACAAGAAAACTGAGCTTTGTTTCTAAAATAAAGGGTTTAAAATGAAAAAGGGTTTTGGTGGGTAAAAGGGTGTTTGTTTTGGGTTTAGAAATGAAAAGGTTTAGGCTCAAAGGGGTTAACTAGGGGGATTTTGGGTAGGTGGTAAAAAAAAAGAAAAATAATGGTGTTGAAATAAAAAGGTTAGTCCTAATGCCTCCATCATTTACTTACTTGGGTTTAATGTCACACCCCAACCGATGGCGGAAACATCGGGGCGTGGCACTGAGCGAAACAGATTGTCCAGAAGTTTCCACAACAACTATAATTACCAAATATTTAAAGCAACATGTCCCATACCATGTCATATAAGATAATATAATTATTACAGACAAAAATCTAGTCAAGTAGTTCTGCTCCGACAACTCAGATTTACACATAGATAGTTTATTTATTGGTTTCTAAGACCCCTTTTCCTAGCTTCGATTTCATCACAGCACAAAGAGCGTCCTAGACCTTTCCTAGCCTCAATTTCACAGCCAGCTAAGCTTATAAACAGCTTAAGCACCTGTCACATACGTTAAAATAAAAGTCAATACACATAGTGTAAAGGTGAGCATACAAGTTTGATAGGTATAATAAAGTTCGAAATTCGTTTACGCATAACCAGCACGTACGCATAGTGAAATGAAGCATGTTAGTTATCGACATAGATCTATCGATACCAATGACTGCGGGTTGACTGCCCGAGGCAGTTCGTAATACATGATTACCACCGTAATCCATGCAAGTAATTGTCCTTAACAACCCCTGCGAACAGGTGCTGAGTCCAAACTATAGTACTATCGTTGCTAAGGCAGGTAGACAGCATTCCATGTGTAAACATAACAAACAAGCATAAATTAAGCCACGTATAACATGCAGTAACGGTTAGCGTTAAAGTAGTATAGAGTAGTGTGTTCGATGTGATTTGAATATTCGTAACGTATGTAACACCCAAAAGTGCATAAAGCAAAAAGGGTTCGAGTATACTCACAGCGGTTGATGGATTGAAGGGAGCGCTAGAGAGTAGGGTTAGCCTGAATAGATTTATAGTATAACTATAAGCGACGCGTAAAGTGATACCGAGTGCAAGTGGGTAGGACCGCAGTTCGATCGGATGATAGTCTGATCGGACAACCGTTCGTTCGAGTGACAGTCCGCTCGGATGGTCATCCGATCGGTTGACCTTTCGAGTGGATTGTTTTCTCCTTTGAGAAGGATGTGTTTATGTATGATGGCTTGACTTTTGAAGTTTTCGTTGTAGTATTTAGAAAACAGAGAAGTATCTCTACCCTTCAGGTCGGTCGGTCGAACGGTCGTTCGATCGGACGGTGACTCGAATGGTGAGGTTTCTCAGTGAGAACAAGTCTACAGTAGGGCGGTCACTCGGTCGGATGTCCATCCGACCGGGTGGCAACCCTGTTACTGAACATGTTGAAAATTGTTTAAGTCTTAAATGAATCAAGATGCAACCCGATCGGACGGTGGGTCGAACGGATGGCAACCCGGTCGGACAGCAGTCCGGTCGGATGACAACTCGTCCCAATGACTTGGTCGTGCTGTTACTTGATCTTGCTTGAAGTGTTGTAACTTGGGCGAGACGTTGTGATGACTGGTTTAAACAATGGGAACCCCATCTCGTCCTTAATGACCTGACCGAACAGGAATCACCCTAGTCCGTCAGTGCACGGTTCGAGACAGTTTTTCGTGTCCAAACCCGAAATCACTATCTTTCAAATGGAACTTGGATCTAGCATTGATAAATCGCTAAGAATGAGTAGACGATCAACATTAGGTCCGGTTCCATTGGGTTCGAGTGCATTGAGTGTAAAAGATGTGACATGTTAGGATAGATATTCCTTTCAACTCTTTTATACTTGAAAACACTTAGATTTGTATGAAAACATTGGTTAATCTTGTGGAAATCGTTCAGGTTCAAGTTGTTCTTGGTGGATTGAAGCCAAAACATGAAGTTCCTAAGAACACATGATGACATCATCCTAGAACACCTCAAATCTAGTGATTTCACGGTTAAAAGTTAAGATTCGAAAGATAGAAAGGAGTAGGAGTGCGTGTAGATCAAGAAAGTACAAGAATCTAAGAGAAAACTTACAAGAATCGTGAGAAATCTGAAGAAATAAAGGCTTGTTCGAGTGGAGAGAGCGTGTGAGCTGACACTTTCCCAAAGTGGAAAGTGATGGGTATTTATAGGGTTTCCCAAAGTGGAAAGGGAAGAATAGGCTGGTCGCCCGGTGGCAACTCGCCCGGGTGGCAGTTCGGCCGAGTGGCGCCTCGGTCGGGTGGCTGCCCGGTCGGGTGGCAGTTCGGTCGGACGGCACCTGGTTCTAGCGCTCGGTGCGACGAGTTTTACTGTTTCGATTCACGCGTAGCGTGTTGCGATACGATTCGAGCGAGCGATGCGATAGAGTTGCTTATCAAATTTCTTTTAATCCCAACTACTATATCTAACATACAATCATCCTACTTTTCCTTCGTTTGGCGTTTGCGATTCGATTTGCGATTGAGTTTCGATTGCGTTTCTATTGATCACCACATAAACATAAATAAACACGCACAAGTAACACATAGAGGGCACACACACATAAACACTATCCAGAACGCATATTTCATGTTGCGATTCGTGTTATGATTCGATGTCGATTTGATTGGCATTAGGTTGATTATCGTTCAATTAACTTTATCGCATTGTTACTCCTATAATTCACAGTCGTAAGTTGATTAAATAGCGAATAATACACGTCGATTACTACGATTTTGATAATTACTCCACATAATACAACTAAAATAAACACATAAAACGAATTCACTATAAGTCAAGTCGCGCGATCGGTCGTTGACTTTGACCTTGACTTTGACTTTGACTTTCCTGAGAACACGGGGTGTTACATTTAAGTTGGTAAGGACCGGGAATGTATTGTTTTGGCAAGTTCTAGAGTCGTAAGAAACCAAGCGGCTATTTACACAAGAAACGAAAAATGAGCATTTAGTTTAAAGTTGTGTATTTGTATGCTCAATAAAGGCTCAAAACTCACTTTTTGTTGGAATGTGTTTTTATGTGATCAAGTATATATAATCAAATTTTAACTAGATTTGTCATGCCTTTTCATAATTTTCGTATGTTTGTTCTTTTTATCATGACGCTATCGGTTGTAAATTTGTAAAAGTATAACCCTTTTTAGAACTTGTTATTCCCAAGTTAAACCAAGACAAGTAAAAAAATGAAGAATTTTATGAAAAAATTTGGGGTGTTTAGCGGTTCCAATATAGTTTTGTGTAAGGCTTGTAATTAGGACTTGCAAAATTCAAGGTTTTAGCATCCCCCCACACTTAAATTACACATTGTCCTCAATGTGTCCTAAAAATAAGTTTTTAGGTTGACTGAATGTGTAAAAGGTGTGTTAGAAACAAAATTTTATGTTACTAGGCAGCTGGACACGGGCCCGTGGTGTCCGGGCACGGCCCCGTGTTCAGGTTGCTAGTAACAAAAATATCAGAAAGTAACAGAAGCCTGGACACGGGGGTGTGTTTAGCGAACACGCCCCGTGTCCAATTACCTGAACTGGGCGATTTCCTGCAGATTGTTCAGCACGGGGCCGTGTTGGCGGGACACGGCCCGTGCCGAACTTGCTGTAACGAAGAAAAATTATCGGGAGGCTCTGTTTTTGTGCATGGGGTGCTGGTTCAAGTTTCCCTTAGTATCCTTCACCATCCCAAGTGTGTTTTACCCATTACATCATCATCAAATCACCAATTTAATTGAAACCATCATTTCACTAAAATAACACATTACATAGGGTCCTAGAAAATTAAAGACAAAGCAAAAAAATAAAAACTGAAAGTCCTAAAACAGGTCAAGTGATACCTAAAATCATCTTAAGGAGTTCTACTCTTACAATAGGGATCAAAATTTCGGGAATAGCTTCCCGGTATTTAAAGGTTTCGTAGAACTCCGAACCGAGGGGTGTCCCCTAGATGTTGTCAAAGCTATTCTTCTATCTTTTTTGGGAGGAAGAAGACGAGCTCATTTTCCTCAACATCTTGCGGAGGGGGAGTGACACCAGCCGGAACCCCGGGTAGTATGTCTCGAGGGGGCTTCGGGTGTATGGCGTACCATTCGGCTGGTTTGATGACTTCCGGCACCACATTCCATGCCCTTTGGGTGATGATTGGCACCAAAGGAGGAGAAGCAAGAATGTTCAACCTTTGGTGCAAAAGGTTGACCTCTCGAAGACATCCTTATAGTCCCACCGTTAAGTGATTGATACGGTCGACCAATGTTTCTTCCACTCCCGTCATTTCATCTATGGCCTCTCTTAAAGCGTAAACGTAGTTTACAAGAGAGTCCTCTACCGTTGAAGACCTTCTCCCTTGTCGGTTGTTCCTGGAGTGCGAAGAAGATGTTCCGCTAGTTCTGCTCGCCATTCTGAGAAAACATACCGAAAAGAGTTCAATTTCACTGGAACAGTACCTTGGGCACGGCCCCGTGCTTAATGAGCACGGCCCCGTGTTCACCTGTCTGCAGATTTTTAGAACAAGGGATCTTGAAATTTCAAATTATTTTTCTGATTTTTAAAGCATTTTTAAACAGAAATAACTTAAAACGATGTTGCAAACGTATTTTTAGCAAGATTCCTTGAATAAAAATCTAACAAACATCATGATAAAGCTTGGAATCATGGTGATTTCAAGCTCTCATGGAGGTGTTGAAAGGAAAATTGAAGAAGAAGGTAATGGACAAAAGTGGAAAAGACAAGATGGTTGTTGGGAACCTTCTTTAGAATATACATAGGATGGTATGTGTGAAGATTCACCAGATCTTTGTCTTTGGAGCGGTCCAATGTGCAGGAATCTTGCTGCATTTATAGAAAACGACATCACGCTGCACACGGCCCCGTGTCGTCTGGAAACGACCCCGTGTGCAGGCAAGATCTTGACACATTTTCTCCGTGAGCGTAGTATAGTGTTGGTAAGATACCGAGGTCGTCCAAGGACACAAGAGATTTTAGTACCGGTTTATCCTCAACGTCTAATCAAATCAAAAATTTAGAAAAAAGGTTTTTAAAACAATAAAATAAAACTAACTAAAAATGCTGAAAATAAAAATAAAAATAAAAATAAAAACAGATAGACAAGATGAATCACTTGGATCCGACTCGCCTTTAGTGTAACCTTTGATTATTTCGCACTTTTGCACTTTTTAAGAGATTATCTTAGTTATAGTAGTAGGCCCCTCTTTTGAAGGTGACGTTACCCTCAACCCAGTAGTTTGAGTCAGGAAGGATACAATCCTAAAGGGTTGGATTATTGAAAGATAATTAATTAAGTTATTAATGCATATTGTGGTAGGCCCCTCTTTTGAAGGTGACGTTACCCTCGACTAAGTAGTTTGAGTTAGCAGGGATACAATCCTAAGTAGCCGGGTTAAAGTTTTAATAATAGTTTACATAGGAGGGGATCAAGGAGTTCGGACCCCCACCATCCAATACCAGTGGGTATTGAAGGAGGTCCTACTAAACTCGACCCAGGTCCTTGCAGGATCTATACACTGAACAAGGCAAGACTCTTACCAAACCATTCCCTTAACCCCCGACCAGGTAGCCAACATATCTCCATATAGACCGTGGAGATATGAATGGTGAAAATATTTTATTTTATATAGACAGTAAAATAATGCCAAGACACCACGGACAAATGATAAGGAAGATTCACCTTCAACATAAGAAACTAGTTATTAAAGTCATTAATACATAACCAAATAAAAAGTGCGAAAAGATTAAAAATAAAAAGTATTACACTAAATACTTGTCTTCACCAAGTGATGTAAGAGACTTAGGCAAACATGGCCTTTGATTGTCAAGAACTCTTACGATCAATCTTGGATCCTGAGACTACTCACACACTCTATGATGGATGATGGATGATGGATGATGGATGATGGTGGTGGATGTGGGTTGTGATGGTGGTGGTGGGTGGGTGAAGTGTGAGAGAGGTGGTTTGCCAAGCGATGATTTGCAAGTGATCCAAGCACCCCTATTTATAGCCTGCACAGAAGCCCGGACACGGCCCCGTGTCCACCCATCTTCTCTTTCTTCATTAAATGCAATTTGTCTGCATTAGTTGACCACGCCCCCGTATCCGCTGTGCACGACCCCGTGTGTAGAAGCGTATCTGTACTATCAAGATTTGCCTAGATTCTGCGAATCTTAGCGTTGACCACGGCCCCGTGTCCACTGGCCACGCCCCTGTGTTGGGAAATAGAAGCTTCTACAGCTTTGTCTTTTCTGCAGACACTTGGGCACGCCCCCGTGCTCACTAAGCACGGGGCGTGTTCAGCCTTCTGATGTCTTGTTTTTGCTTGGGAAGATGCTGTCGAGGGGTCGGGCATGCCACGTTTATTCCTTTTCTTGTATTATTGTTAGATTTGGCTGCATTTTTACTTCTTTTGTTCATTTAAGCTCATTTAACCCTGAAAATACAAAAGGAAGACAAAAGCACACTTTTTGCAACATTAGTACTAAAAAGGGTTAGTTTTATGTCTCATTTGATGTAATTTATATGTTGCATTTTGCACACATTAAGAAGCAACAATTATAGAAATGAATGAACCAGTGTCTTTGAAATTTGCATTAAGATACATGAACTCGTTTACAAAGGCGACTCCGTTGTCAAGTACCGTCACAATCAGTTTGTCGTCAGAGCTTCCTGTAGTGGTGGAGTACAAGATAGCTGAGATGGGTTATATCAGGTTCTATTTGGCTCATAAGATAGAAGAAGATGAAGAGGACAACAAATCTTGAATCGGGTTATAAGCTGACAGTTATATGCTTTGTTAGCTGTTTGTTAAAGATATTGGCATGTCTTCAATTGAAGTACATTGGGTAATCTGTAGTCACAAGAATTTGGCCAAACTGTTTTTTTTTTAATTTTTTTATTTTGTTAGGATTTTTTTTCTTCTCTTTTTATACGAGGCGATTGTTATTTTTTACTTTCAGAGTTCAGACCAATGATTATTGATTTGTGTGTTATGAATCATGAACTTAAAAAAAATGAATTAAAGCATATAATGGCTTATGTAGTTCCATACAACAATCATTTTAGGATTTGCTTATGTCCTAGTTTTAGGATTTGTAGGTGTGGGGTGTTTTGGAATGAAGGGAGATTAGGGTTATTTGAGGGTCTTAAATGGAGGAGAAAGAGATGGGTAGGTGAAAGGACATTAATGCCCTCACGTGGAACCCACGTGACTAAAATTAACTCAGAAAATTAACTGAGTTTGGGTTAAAGGATATAACATGTTAGGATTTGTGAACTGTCAAATTTGGTATGAATAAAGTAATCAACACAAGAAACCCAACCCAAAGAACTTTATTACCTTGAAAGTTTGATGATTACAACAACGACTGAGAAAGAACAGAACAAAAAACACTCACAAACTCTCAACTCTCGCACACTAGGATTATCAACATGATAATCCTTACAGAACACCGAATCTCACACAGAAATCTCAGATTCAAGACAAATCTAAGATATGAAACCCTAGGTATTTTGAGAGAGAAACAAAGAGACGAATGATTAATGATCAACTGGGAAAAGTAAAAAATGATTGATATAATCAAATGAAACCCTAAGCATTAGCTTATATACTGCGGCCAGAAACTTTGATGTCCAGCTGATGTCCAAAGTTGTTAAAAACTGACCGAAGCCCAAAGTCCAGCAGCAATCTCTATATCAAGCCCATTTGCTCAGCTCAACAACGACCATTATAACGAACATGAAATAAACAAAAACAAACTATAAGTTACAAACAATATTAAACTGAAAATTATAGGAATTATATACGTATTTCAACACCCCTTAGTTTAATATTTAAACGGATCAAACATGTTAATACCTGCACAAAGACGATTATGCTGTTATATTAACACCCCTTTTGTAAACAAGTCTGCTAATTGATCTTTAGAACCAATTCCCAAAGGTTTAACACATTCTTCGAAACCAATTCTCTTAAAAAGAATAAATCAAGTTCAAAATGCTTAGTCCTGTCATAAAAGACAGGATTAGCAGCTATTGACAACGCTGCTGAATTATCACAAAATAAGCTGACTGGCAACTTAACTTCAACACCCAGTTCCGACAACATATTTTTTAACCACACTAACTCGCAAGATGCAGCACGCATGGATCGATACTCAGCCTCTGCTGAAGATCGAGACACCGTAATTGCTTCTTACTTTTCCAAGAAACCAAAGAATTCCCTAGAAACACACAAAATCCAGTAATGGACTTTCTTGTTTCTAGACACTTTGCCCAGTCAGAGTCTGCATACCCAACTAAATCAAATCCAATTCCTTTACTGAACAACACACCCTTACCAGACGACTGTTTTAGATAACGTAATAATCTAAATGCAATCTTTAGATGACCTTGAGTAGTAGAATGCATATACTGACTCAAGTAGTGAACTGTGTATGAAATGTCAGGTCTGGTATGAGCAAGATAAATTAACTTGCCAACCATTTTTTGTTAACCTGATACATTATCAAGAACCTTGCAATTCTCTTTAAACAAATTTATAACAACATGATTTTGCTCTATAGGGTTGTTAACTGGTTTGCATCCTGTCATGCCATACTCAGATAACAACTCTAAGCAATACTTCCTTTGTGATAAACAAATACCTTCTTTCACATTTAAAACTTCTATTCCTAAGAAGTATTTAATTCTCCCAAGTCCTTTATTAAGAATCTGGACCTGAGTCTAGCTTTAACAAATTCTATTTCATTAAGATTGTTACCAGTTATCACAATATCGTCAACGTAAACAAGGAAATAAACAATCACAGTTTTAGTCAGTTTATAGAACAACGAATAGTCACATTTGCTTTGACTAAAACCCATATCAAATAAAACATGGACTATTTTTTTGTTCCACATTCTAGGTGCCTGCTTCAGCCCATACAAAGACTTTTTTAGTTTACACACTCTTTTTTCCTCTTTGGAAAAATAACCATCAGGTAATAACATGTAAACATCTTCATTTAAACTACCATATAAAAATGCATTATTCACATAAAGCTGATATAAACTCTAGCCACGTTCTACAGCTAATGCAATAACACACCTAACAGTCACATGTTTTACCACAGGTGAAAAAGTTTCGTCAAAACCGACCCCTTGTTTTTTACTATAGCCTTTGGCAACAAGCCAGGCTTTAAACCTCTCAACCTCACCAGTGGATTTATACTTTATTTTCTAAATCCACTTACATCCAACAACACTCCTACCCGGAGGCAACTCCATAAGTTTCCATGTATCATTCCTATGAAGAGCCTTTAGACCTAGATACAATCTACACAACCAGAAACAAACAGCACCAACAAGAACAAAAAATATAACAACACAACAAACAAGAAGCAAATAACAATAGATAACAACTAAAATGCAACAGGATGTACCCTTCCTGTGTCCCAATCAACACCGGCCCGACTAGTCCGGCAAACAAAATGCCTAATGCAAAAAATAACAAAAACTAGAAATTAAAGCAAGGAAAGATCTCACCAAGATTGCAAACCCTAGCAAGGGTTTCTCCGGTTCTGAATAGGATTTTAAAACCTACAAGGTTGAACCCTAAATCAGAACAACAACTTCCAAGATTTCGCGGGTCCAAGAACGCCTTGTGAGATGTCAAGAATGGCAATTCTTCACTCAGCCTGGAGTCGACAAACAAAAAGTCTACCAAGACTCAGATCGCAACACAAACCCTAGATTTAGGGTTTCTGTGTCTCGAACGGCAAAAACACCAAGGCAACAAAAACTTCAAAATCTGGAACCAGAAGTAAGAAACCAACCCAAATTCACCAGAAATAAGCAGCGGAAAAAAGATTGGAACGACAATAGATGGAAGGAAAAAACCCCAAATCAAGAACCCCTAGGTTCTAATGATGACGAACCAGAATGATGAACAACAGAAACAAATACAAATACCCTAAGAGCTATTATAGCTCTGATACCATGTGAAATTTGGTATCAACAAAGTAATCAACACAAGAAACCCAACCCAAAGAACTTTATTACCTTGGAAGTTTGATGATTACAACAACGACTGAGAAAGAACAGAACAAAAAACACTCACAAACTCTCAACTCTCACACACTAGGATTATCAACACAATAATCCTTATAGAACACCGAATCTCACACAGAAATCTCATATTCAAGACAAATCTAAGATATGAAACCCTAGGTATTTTGCGAGAGAAACAAAGAGACGAATGATGAATGATCAATTGAGAAAAGTAAAAAATGACTGATATGATCAAATGAAACCCTACGCATTAGCTTATATACTGCGTCTATAAACTCTGATGTCCAACTGATGTCCAAAGTTGTTAAAAACTGACCGAAGCCCAAAGTCCAGCAGCAATCTTTATCAAGCCCAAAGTCCAGCAGCAATCTCTTTATCAAGCCCATTTGCTCAGTCCAACAGCAACCATTATTAACGAACATGAAATAAACAAAAACAAACTATAAGTTACAAACAATATTAAAATGAAAATTGTAGGAATTATATACGTATTTCAACATGAACATTAGGTATGATTAATGTAATTATTGAAGACAAAGGACATGATTTGCAATAACATACATACATAAAGGACTAGTTTTGTAAGTTACTCTATTTTTATTTGTGTTAACTTAATCCTAACCTGAACACATCTAAATTGGTATAACCCAAACACCATATGTACGTATAAATAAACAAGTATAACAGCTTGTAAATGTGTTGTAATTAAGTTGTAAATGGGTTGACCTTCAAAATATATATTTTTATTCTAATTTTAAATGGGCTGATGGGTCGTCTTAATTAATTAAATGGGTCAAACAGGTTAACCAGATCATGACCTGTGCAATCAAAAAGGTCAATTCAAACATGGCAGTAAACATATTAAAAACAACTCAAAACTTGATTATTTGTATACCAAGTTAGCCTTTACCGCTCTTAAATCCAAAAAAGTAACAAGAATGATCACATATAACGTTCTTTTCAACTCATTATTTTCATTTCCTAACACAGTAACATATATATACACACACGTTCAACTGATAGAAGAATTACTAATTAAGGGGTGTTTGGGATTGCTTTTTCAACCTGATTTTTTGATTATTGTGTTTTGAAATTGCAAAAAATCTATTTTGAGTGTTTGGTAAATTTTTTTTTAATAAAAACTGACTTTTTTTACGTTTTGTAGAGATCAAAACGTGATAATCCAAAAGTAGGTCACCCCTTACTATAGTAAAACGTGATAATCAGAAAACTAATTTTTTACGTTTTTTTGTCATTTCACTTATTTATTTTTTAAAATATATATATTTGCCAAACACTCAAATAGTTGATTATCTGATTATTGTGATATCAAGCAACATAATCAAATCCAAACACTATCTTTCTGCTGCACGTTTTGTTACAGCTAATTATCTGATTCTGATTATTCAAAACGCATAATCTATTTTCAAAACTCCACCCCAAACACCCTCTTGGTAGTCATGAAAGCCAACAAGCAACAAAATGTAACGCCATATTTGACCAAGTGTTCGACTTTCCCTTTTTGGCTTTGATTACCAATAGAAAACTAACTTCGTTGCAGGGGTATGCATTAGTCGGTTTGGTTCAGATTTTACCATCAATCGTAATCATAACCATAACCGAACTTTGGTTACAGTTAATCGGTTATGAAGTCGATAATGGTTCGGTTTTGGTTAATTTCGGTTAATTAAGCAAACAAGGTTTAAAATATGCGTGCACGATTTGGAATGCTTGAGCCTTTTTTATAAGATAATCAAGACATCCCTTTTTTTTTGTTAAACTACAAATATAAGATTTCTTTTAATAAGGTAATTCTCAACAAAAATAATATGATCATAACATCTCAATTCTTTATAAAAAAGAGCATCTATAGCAAGATCATTTTGTATTTGACATACTTTTATCTTAGTAAAAGTAAACCCTCTATATGGTTAATGTAAAACTTAAATAAATTATGCACTGCTACATCATATATATCCTAAACTACGATGACACCACAAAAACATTGACAAAACTCATTTCAACTACCGTATAACTTTTTTGTATTTTTTAATAAAATTTAAATTAAACACAACTAAACAAATAAAATTAAACACAAATAAAAAATGTAATTCAAATAAAAAAATACAATTAAACAATTCATTGTCTGACTCGATGAGGTAGGGTAGATCTTGCGTGGCAAGATGTGCCACAAGATCAAATCAAAGTCAGAAATGCGTATTTGCGTACATCAACTCACCAAGGGCGTCATCGTAAAAACCGGGCTGCACCAGATGATCCCTTATGTAAACCGGTGAGAAAGCCTTGTTGTCGTCCTTTAGAATCATGTTGTGCCATATAATGCAAGCATACGTCACGCCCCTAATCTTGTCTACAGTCATAGCCCATTTGGGTCGTCTGTATTCCCCGTTTTGTCTTTAGAACATCGAAAGAGCGTCATATATTTTCTTGCCGACTCTTGCAAATTTTTGAACTTCATTTCATTCGGATCGGTCGGATATGGAAACATTTTCACAAATGTTGACCAAGTAGGGTAGATGTCATCGGTTATATAGGATCCACATTTGCATGAGTGTCCATTCACATAAATGGATATTTAGGTGCGTTCCATTCCATCGAGTGAGAAATATTGGGGATTGTTGGAGAACATAGATGTTGTTATTTGACGTAAGCGGACCACAATACGCTTGCCAAAACCATAAATCTTGTGACGCAACCGCTTCGAGCATGATTATCAGGTATTTTTTATCACCTCTCATAGTTTTGGCCTTGCAACACAGTAGGACACATTCTCCAAATCAAATGTGTACACTCGTTGCTACCCATCATCCAAGGAATGTGATGTTTTTCTTCATGTGATTGGTACAAAACCTCAACATCGTGGCTTGTCAGTCTACGCAGGAACGAATCGCGGTATAAGTGAATCACAACATTGTAGTAAAATTGTAGGAATTCTCGCGAAATCCTTATAGACATACATAAATACTCATTGTTTGGTCACGAGTATTATCGGGCACAAGTTGTTAAACGACATATATAATTTTTTGTAACTTTGTAAAACTCTTTTTTCACCATACCTTCTTCGCCCTCTTGAAACCATTTATACTCTTCGTGGTTCGACCCCTTACTACCACTAACTATTTGTTAAGGGTAATTTGGGCATATAAATATTATCTTTGACCGGAGCGCGATACTCCGATCAATGAGCCCGGGATCAGTGATTTGAACATCACCAATCTCGTGCCAACAAATAGGCGAACGACACTTACGACCATACAATGCTTCGAAGGGTGCCATTTGAATACTCACATGATAACTATTGTTGTACGAGAATTCGATCAAAGGCAATTGTGAATCCCATTTGCCACCAAAATCGATTACGTATGAACGAAGCATATCCTCTAAAGTTTGGAAAGTACGCTCGGTTTGACCGTCTGACTGAGGATGGAAAGCGGTGATAAGGTTCAAAACAGTGCCCATAGCAGATTGAAAGGTTTGCCAAAGACGGGACGTAAAGCGACCATCATGATCGAAAATGATGTCAATGGGGATACCATGACGACAGATGTTCTCATCGGTGTAGATTCTAGCCAATTTCTCGACCTTGAAATCTTCACGAATGGGAAGAAAATGAGCTGATTTGGTCAATCGATCAACGATAACCCAAATACTGTCATGACCAGAAGAAGTATGAGGAAGTTTGGTGATAAAATCCATAGCGATGCTCTCCCATTTCCAGACAGGGATTTCTGGCTGTTCGAACAAGCCAGAGGGACGTTGATGTTCAGCTTTAACCTTCGAACAAGTAAGACATTTTGCAACGAAGATGGAAATATCCTTCTTCATTCCAGGCCACCAATAGGACATACGCATATCTTGGTACATCTTATCAGCATCAGGATGAATGGAATATCTCAATTTGTGTGCCTCCTTCATCAGAAAGTCTCGAAGGTTATCACGATTTGGAATCCAGATACGATTGAGATAGTATAGAATACCATCGGATTTAGACACAAGATCTTTTTCAACACCACCTCGTATCTCAATGGAGAGACTCCCTTCGTTTAGAGGCGTATTGAGCTTCACGATTACGGTTTTGGAGATCATTAATGAGTTGAAGACAACGAATACCCTTTACATGAGTTTTACGACTAAGCGCGTCGGCTACTACATTCGCTTTACCTGGATGGTAGCGAATTTCGCAGTCGTAGTTGTTTAACAGTTCCACCCAACGACGCTGACGCATGTTCAGTTCTTTTTCTTTGATGATATGTTGAAGGCTCTTATGGTTGGTGAAGACCACACACTTGGTACCATAAAGGTAGTGTTGCCAAATCTTCAAGGCAAAAACAACTACGCCTAGTTCTAGGTCGTGAGTAGTGTAGTTCTTCTCATGTATCTTGAGTTGTCTCGACGCGTAAGCGATAACCTTGTCTCGTTGCATAAGGACACAACCAAGACCAAGGTTTGAGGCATCGCAATACTCGACGAAGTCGTCGTTACCATCGAGAAGCGCAAGGATAAGAGCATTACAAAGCATGTCCTTGAGTGTTTGAAAAGATTCCTCTTGTTCGGAATCCCAAACAAAAGGTTTCTCCTTTTGAGTCAAAGAGGTTAAAGGAACAGCGATCTTCGAAAAGTTGGAGATAAAACGATGATAATAACCAGCAAGACCAAGGAAGGAATGAATTTCGGACTGAGACTTTGGTGCAATCTAATTCTTCACAGCTTTGATTTTTGCAGGGTCAACGTGAATACCAAGTTCGTTGACAGTATGACCAAGTAATTGAACCTCTTTTAACAAAAATTTGCACTTGGAGAATTTGGCGTAGAGACGTTCAGTACTAAGAAGTTGAAGGATAAGAATCTAGTGTGGCTCATGCTCTTCTTGAATCTTGGAGTAGATGAGAATACCGTCGATGAAGATGATCACGAAACGGTCCTAGTACGCTTTGCACACGTGGTTCATAAAATCCATGAAGACGACAGGTGCGTTGGTCAAACCAAAGGGCATGACCACGAACTCGTAGTGACCATATCGTGTACGAAAAGCGGTCTTAGGTATATCTTCTTTGAGGACTCAAAGTTGATGATACCCAGAACGAAGATCGATTTTTGAAAAGCATGACGCGCCTTGCAATTGGTCGTAGAGATCATCAATGCGAGGAAGAGGGTATCGGTTCTTGACAGTAAGCTTGTTGAGCTCACGATAGTCAATACACATACAGAATGACCAATCCTTCTTTTTGACGAACAGAACGGGAGCGGCCCAAGGAGATGTACTAGGACGTATAAACCCTTTATCAAGAAGTTCTTGAAGTTGGCTCGAAAGCTCTTGCATCTCAGAGGGTGCTAATTGTGACATCTGTGTATTTTAACCCTTGTGCTATTCCAAACAACTTTGTATTTAATAAAATATGATGTTTCAATTTCAATATGTGTTTAATTATTTGTGACATTAGTACGTTTTCAATCATTGTTCAATTCCGAACTCTCAAACCTGTTCTGGACGTGAAATTATAGACCGTTACGTAAACATAATCAGTTTAACGCGACGTACACTCCAGAACTGTGACATAAGCCAAACATACCCTAAATATCCTTTACATAACTTAGAAATAAGTTTCGAAGGATTCGGTATAGCAAAAACATGTTTATTCGAACTTTAGAACTATTTACGACAAAACTGCGAAACGAACGTTGGTGACCGCCCAGATAATATTTAAATCCCAAAAATATTCTGTTATGATTAAAATTTTATTTTAATCAGGTTTGTGTTGAAAAATAAATTAAAACGCTTAAAAACGTCATTTTTCAAGTTTAAGCGCGTACCGCGTGTTTCTGCGCGACACAGTGCTTCTACTGCAAAACGCAGACAACGCAGCCAGTCTCGGCAACTGAAATTCATTTCAGTAATATTTTGGTGAGTTTATTTTTATAGAATAATAAAAATAATTTAGAATGCCATAAACCGGGATTTAAACGCTAGATAAAATACCCGGTATCCAGTAAATACTTGTTTTTATCTAATTTACCAAACAAAATTACACTTTACCCCTTCCCCCTTGAAATTCACGGTTACAATAAGGGGACCCCACCTAATATTTCCAAGATCTTGATTTTATTTCTTTTGATCTTTGCTAGATTGTTTAGGACACATGTAAATGCATGCTACACCTCCATATCTCTACATAATCTTTCAATATCATTCCATATCCTTCATAGATCACAAATCCTCCTCCTTCTCTCCTCCCCCAAAACCATAACCATCACCACCACCTTCATTCCCAACCTTTCAACTTTGTTCTTCAAGATTCAACCCCATTTCAAGCTAAATTCAAGTTGGTGTGAAGATCCAAAGGTGTTTCCAAGGTGCTTTCAAGTGATTACAAGCTCCATATCATCAAAACCTCGTCCAACAACTTACTTGAATCTTAAAGGTATAACATTTATGTTTAAATCATACTTTTGATTCTTGGTTGTTCTTGATGATTTGAAGTTTCTCTTGAATCTTGGAATTTTCACAAACTTGAAATCTAAAAAGAAATAGGTCTTGGTACAAGTAAAAATGGTGGTGATATATATGTATATATAACCGTACATATATATATATGTGTGTGTGTGTGTGTATGAGCTTTGAGCTTGATCTTTGATAAATACTTGTTTAAGTTGTTGCTTATTCTTGAATGATAGTTAAAATGCAAGTGTTGGATGATTTATGCATGATATGATAAATGTTCAAATACGTCAGCAAATAAACATGAATAAATCACATGTTTGATGCATCTAAACTCATATAAAATGATGTTGATATGATAGTGTGCTTTAGGCACTTGTACATGAGAATACATGTTGATTTAAAGCTCAAGAAATGATAAAAAGTGATGGTATGACAAAAATGTTTTAGATCAGATTATAAACACTAAATATAACATTATTTGGTATATTATGATGGCATGGAACTTTGACATAGGTTTGACAGCTTTGCATGTTGTACATATAGCTTAAAAAGTGTTAAAATACGTGAAATTTGCATGATTTATGTGCTTTATGTGAGACCTGCACTATCATGAGTATAACCACTATTTTATTCAGTAAATAACATAGGTTATGTTAAAATATCAAGTCGTTTCAATTTGGGATGGTTAGGATAACGTTTGATGCAAAACTATGCGGTAAAACGGTTAAAAATCGGCTTTTCGAAGGATTTTTATAAAATTGTTTTAGATCAGTAAGTAAACTGATATTTTTGATATAAAAATAAGTATTTTAACTTATATTAAGTTTACTTGGTGTTGGGTTAGTCATACGTGACTTCCGGCACCCAAAAACGTTACCGGATCGCTAAAATACGTGTTTTTCAATGTACACTAGAATGGGTTGTTCATGGGTAAATTTTATGTGTTACAATGTGCTATGTGTTTTACAATATGTGTATGATGATGTATTAGTGTTGACAAGATTATGTGTATTACGATATTTATTTTATGTTACGTTTGAGTATATATATATACAAATACACCAATATAATAAAAATAATAACTTTTTGAGAAAAATCTCAAAGTTATGTGAAAATTCTAAGTATTAGAGAAACTTATGTATTTTTGTGAGTTTTGATTATTAAATCATTCTTATTTAATTTAGGACGAATAAACAATTTGAGGGATTTTGTTAACCTATAAAAACGCACCCAAAGGTGAGTACATAGATCCCCTCTTTTTACTGTTTTCGATTGTTTTGGGGTGATTCATATGTATCAAAACGATTTCGATATTTTAACGATGATTTCGAAAACGATTAAGATGGTTTATGCTAAATTAACAACGATTTCGACGATGTGAACGAACTTGTTGGTTGTAGTTACAAAACGATTGACATTAATTAATTTTGGCCGAACCGACCAGTATTAGGTTATGGTACCATAGGATCTGACAAATCCTGTTATCAGACTGCACCCATGGTTATGTGTGGGTTAGGTGGGTAACGACTGAATCTGTGATTGTTAACTTACCCTTTGGGGGTTTGTTAATACGAGTTGAACAATGGACGAGTTACGAAGGTTTGAATGTTAGTAGCGAGACGACCAATAATAGTTTTCACAATTAAAACGAGAACGATTTTGAACGATTGAACGATTATGAACGATTTAAACAAATGAACGATGATCTATAACAACAACGAGTTAAACGATGTCACACAACGATGTTTACGAAACTATATAAACCATACGAGTTTTATTACGAGAACGATTTATGATTTGGTTTACATAAACAAATGTTTTGGGTTAAGATTCATGGCATCGAGGTTTATAAATTATAACCAATATGTTTTGACTTGGTTATTCATTTTACAATACAAACATTTTACAAAACAAGGTTTCTAATATCGATTAACGAAGTTGTACGAGATATTTCAACATGTAAACGAGCCATGAATCTGACACTCACACAAAAACTATGTGCTCGCCAGCATTTCTTTGCTGACTTTGTTTTTACATATGTTTCAGGTGATGTTGCTTGATGTTGATTACTAGGGTGCATGAGTCACATAGGATCTGGACGAGGCCTTAATAACAATGATAGTCGATATATAACTTGTTTGTTTCATGCTAAAACAATGTAAATTACTTAATGAATAAATAAAACGAAACTTTTTTGTATCCATGGTTGTGAAACGATAATTCTGTTACAACACTCCCCGACGTTTCCGCCACGGTTTGTTGTTTTACGTGGTCGTGGTGTGACAGAAGAGTTGGTATCAGAGCCAATGGTTATAGGGAATTAGGTTATTAGTAATGTTTTAACCAAGACTATAACTTTCTAGGACCCCAACGCAAGTTGAATTGCGTTTAGATTTTTTTTTAAAACAAAACCGTCACCTACCCTTAGGTGATAATTCCGAGTTTTCAAAATCTCGTCAAAGTTTGGGTCTAAATAATGAGAACATGTGCAAACTGGAAGAGTGAATGCCTGTACCCTGATTTTTCTGTCTAAGGCTAGAGTGTTCGTACAAATCCGCATAATCAGACCAGTCACTCTTACCTGGGAACTCTTGGGGTGAGTGTTCACTTATAGGCGAGCATGTCTTCGCGATACATTATTTTGACTCATTACTTTGATTAGTCACTGCGTGTCGTTTGTTTGTTCGAGGTAACGAACAAATGATCGCCTTCCTTATGTTTCGTCGATATTTTCAATACCTCTTTTGTTTTTCCTGAATTGTCGACCTCACTCGTTTCTCATATTTCCTTGTTAGACAATGCCTCCTCGACGTGATGCACAATCTTTTACTGCTGAAGAAGTCGCAGCCCTTGTCTCTCAGCAAATGGCTGCTGTGCTTCCAGGCGTTGTGACCCAAATCCACGAGCTATACAACAATAATAATAACAATGCACAATGTAATTTCAAGAATTTCAATTCTGCTAAGCTGCTAAAGTTTTCTGGGTCACAAGGAGCAACTGCGCTCCTTCAATGGTTCGAAAGTATCGAGAGCACATTCAGACATGTGCAATGTCCGGATGGGCGTAAGGTTGAATTTGCATCAAGTGTGTTTGAGAAGCGTGCTCTTACATGGTGGAACGGAGTGATGCGTGACAGGGGTGCCGAAGTGGTATTGGCACAAACATGGGAAGAGCTTGGAGCTCTCATGATGAAAGAGTTTTGTCCCCGTCATGAAATTCGAGCTTTGGAACGAGAGTTTGGCGATCTAAAACAAGATGGGGGAGAACACCGTGCGTATACGGATCTATTTGAGGAACTCAGTCTTTTGTGTCCTACTATGGTTACCCCGTTGGAGAAAGCGATAGAGAGGTATATCGATGGTTTACCCGATTCCATACAGGATATTGTGACTGGCGTTAATCCTACTACTGTTCGTCACGCGATCGAGTTATCTGCTACCCTGACTGAGTCGCAAGTCAGGAAGGGTAAACTTACCTGCAAGGGTGATAAGAAGAAGTCGACCGAATATGTCAAGGAAAAGGGTAAGGGTAAGAAAGGTGAGTCGTCGAAGAAGTCTAGAAAGCGAAAGGGTGCTCAGAACTTTGCAGTTACTGCTCAGAACCCTCAGAACCCACCAGCTCAACCGCCTGCGAAGAAAGCGTATGCTGATACCGCACCTCATTGTGCTCGCTGCAACGGTCATCATGTTGCACAACAAGCTTGTAAGTAATGCACAACGTGTGGTAAGCTTGGGCATCTGGCCAACATCTGTCGTTCGGGTCAGAATCGGATTGTTCAGAATCAAGCTCCAGTTCAGGGGAATGCTGCTAGATTCCCACCGGGTTCATGTTTCAATTGTGGAGAGTTTGGTCACTTCCGCAACAACTGTCCGAGGTTGGCGAATGCAAATGCGAATCCGAACACGAATGTCAACGCGAATGCGAATCCCGCTCGTGGACGAGCATTCAATCTGAATGCAAATGAGTCTCGAGCTGACAACCTCGTTGTCAATGGTACGTTTCTTGTTAACAATCGACCTGCATCTATTATTTTTTATTCTGGTGCCGATAGAAGTTTTGTTTCATTATCTTTTGAACCTTTTCTTGTGATACCTAGAACTAAACTGAGGCAACCCTTATCTGTCGAAGTTGCTACTGGTAAACCTCTTGTTCTCGATTCTGTTATTCATGATTGTCAGTTAAACCTTGATAACCATCTTTTTCCCATTGACCTCACGCCAATGCAACTTGGGAGTTTCGATATTATCGTGGGGATGGATTGGTTAACCAAACATCATCCTGAGGTGGTTTGTTTCGATAAGATTGTTCGTATTCCTCTTTCGTCTGGTGAAGTTCTAGAAGTTCGTGGTGAAAAACCACCAGATGGTTTGAAGCTTATATCGTGTACAAAGGCCCAAAGTTATTTGCGAAAAGGATATGTTGCTTTCCTGGCACATGTCACCGAGGAGAAAGGAAAGAGAAAGAGTATTCAGGATATTCCGATTGTTCGGGATTATCCAGAGGTGTTTCCCGATGAACTGCCTGGTTTGCCTCCAGTTCGTCAACTCGAGTTTCATATTGACCTTGTACCCAATGCCAACCCGATTGCAAAAGCACCTTATCGTCTTGCACCGTCGGAGATGCAAGAGTTATCAAAACAGCTTCAAGAGTTGTCTGATAAAGGATTCATCCATCCGAGCTTTTCACCTTGGGGAGCTCCTGTCCTCTTTGTGAAAAAGAAAGATGGATCTTTTCGAATGTGTATCGATTATCGTGAGCTTAATAAGCTTACCATCAAGAATCGATATCCCCTACCTAGAATTGATGATCTCTTCGACCAGCTGCAAGGTGCTTCATGCTTTTCGAAGATCGATCTGCGATCTGGGTATCATCAACTTCGTGTACTCGAAGAAGATATTCCCAAAACTGCATTCCGTACGAGATATGGGTACTACGAGTTCACTGTCATGCCTTTTGGTTTGACAAATGCCCCAGCTATCTTCATGGACTTAATGAACAGGGTTTGTAAACCTTATTTAGATAAGTTCATCATTGTGTTCATCGACGATATTCTCATTTATTCGAAGTCTCGAGCCGATCACGAGCAACACCTTCGTTTGACCTTGGAACTTCTGAAGAAGGAACAACTTTTTGCTAAATTCTCCAAGTGTGAATTTTGGCTTAGAGAAGTTCAGTTTTTGGGTCATATAGTCAACGAGAAGGGTATTCATGTAGATCCATCTAAGATAGCTGCTATTAAGGATTGGAATACACCGACGAAACCTACAGAGATTCGATCATTTCTTGGTCTTGCTGGTTATTATCGTCGATTCATTTCTAATTTCTCAAAGATCACGGTTCCACTCACTGCTTTGACTCAGAAAAATAAGCCTTTTGAGTGGGGACCTAAGCAAGAAGAAGCGTTCCAAACACTGAAACGGAAGCTCTGTGATGCTCCTGTTTTATCTCTACCTAAGGGAAACAATGATTTTGTTGTCTATTGTGACGCGTCGAATCTAGGACTTGGTTGCGTTCTTATGCAATGAGGTAAAGTCATAGCTTATGCGTCTAGACAGCTGAAAATTCACGAGAAGAACTATACGACTCATGATCTTGAATTAGGAGCTGTGGTTTTCGCACTTAAAATCTGGAGACACTGCATCTGTGGAACGAAGTGTGTGGTTTTCACAGACCACAAAAGTCTCCAGCATATTCTCAATCAGAAGGAGCTGAACATGAGGCAACGACGTTGGGTTGAACTCTTAAACGATTATGATTGCGAGATCCGCTACCATCCTGGTAAGGCGAATGTCGTAGCCGATGCGCTTACTCAAAAGGAACGAGTCAAGCTTCATTCTGTTCGAACTCTATCTGATATTCAATCTCATGTCCTTCAAGCTCAACGATCATGTGTGATCAAAGACTTATTGAAATATGAGTTACCGCTTCAACTCGAACTTAAACTCGAAATGAAGGACGATGGGTTGCTATATTTCAAGGATCGTTTATGGATTCCGAAATAAGACGATCTTCGCACCTTGGTAATGGACGAATCTCACAAGTCTCGATATTCTATCCATCCGGGTGCTGATAAAATGTACAAGGATCTTCGTACTCAGTTCTGGTGGCCTGGTATGAAGAAGGAAGTTGCCTTGTATGTATCGAAATGCCTAACTTGTCTCAAAGTCAAGGCTGAACATCAACGACCTTCTGGTTTGCTTTTACAACCAGAGATACCGGTTTGGAAGTGGGAGAACATTGCAATGGATCTCATCACTAAGTTACCGCGTACATCTAAAGGTCACGATGCTATTTGGGTTGTTATCGATCGACTAACGAAATCAGCTCATTTTATACCAATTCGCGAGGATCTATCTGCTGATAAACTTGCAAAGATTTATGTTGATTAGATTGTATCACGGCATGGTGTTCCTTTGTATATCATTTCCGATCGTGATGCTCGGTTTTCATCTCATTTTTGGAAGACCATGCAATCTGCTTTGGGAACCCAACTAAATCTAAGTACTGCTTATCATCCCCAAACAGATGGTCAATCTGAGAGGACGATTCAAACTTTAGAGGATATGCTTAGAGCATGCGTGATAGACTTTGGTGGTAATTGGGATTCTCATCTTCCACTGATCGAGTTCTCTTACAACAACAGTTATCATGCTAGTATTAATATGGCACCATTCGAAGCTCTCTACGGTCGAAAATGTCGTTCACCTATCTGTTGGAATGAGATCGGTGAAGCTCAGCTTACTGGACCTGAGCTCATTCTGGAAACAACAGACAAAATCAAGAAAATCCGCTATAATCTTGTGACAGCTTGAAGCCGTCAAAAGAGTTATGCGGATATGCGACGCAAGCCCTTAGAATTTCAAATCGAAGACCGTGTCCTACTCAAGGTGTCACCTTGGAAGGGAGTGGTGAGATTTGGAAAGAAAGGAAAACTTACACCCCGATATGTTGGACCATTTAAGATTGTTGAAAGAATTGGAAAGGTTGCCTATCGACTAGAGCTACTTCCAGAGCTTGGAAATATTCATCCGACTTTTCACGTGTCTAATTTGCGAAAGTGTTTAGCTGATGCTGATCTTCACATTCCTCTCGACGAGATTCAAATCGATGAAACGATGCACTTTGTCGAGAAACCTGTGGAGATAGTGGACCGTACATTCAAACAGTTGAAGAACAAACGGATTCGATTGGTCAAAGTTCGCTGGGAATCCAAACGTGGCCCCGAGTTTACTTGGGAATGTGAGGACCAGATGAAGACGAAATATCCGCATTTGTTTTCACAAGTTTCCTCTAAGTAAAAATTTCGGGACGAAATTTCCTAAAGTAGGGGAGACTGTGACATCTGTGTATTTTAACCCTTGTACTGTTCCAAACAACTTTGTATTTAATAAAATATGATGTTTCAATTTCAATATGTGTTTAATTATTTGTGACATTAGTACGTTTTCAATCATTGTTCAATTCCGAACTCTCAAACCTGTTCTGGAAGTGAAATTATAAACCGTTACGTAAACATAATCAGTTTAATGCAACGTACACTCCGGAACTGTGACATAAGCCAAACATACCCTAAATATCCTTTACATAACTTAGAAATAAGTTTCGAAGGATTCGGTATGGCGAAAACATGTTTATTCGAACTTTAGAACTATTTACGACAAAACTGCGAAACGAACGTTGGTGACCGCCGGATAATATTTAAATCCCAAAAATATTCTGTTATGATTAAAATTTTATTTTAATCAGGTTCGTGTTGAAAAATAAATTAAAACGCTTAAAAACGTTATTTTTCAAGTTTAAGCGCGTACCGCGTGTTTCTGCGCGACACAGTACTTCTACAGCAAAACACAGACAACGCAGACAGTCTCGGCAACTGAAATTTATTTCAGTAATATTTTGGCGAGTTTATTTTTATAGAATAATAAAAATAATTTAGAACGCCATAAACTGGGATTTAAACGCTAGATAAAATACCCGGTATCCAGTAAATGCCTGTTTTTATCTAATTTACCAAACAAAATTACACTTTACCCCTTCCCCCCCTTGAAATTCACGGTTACAATAAGGGGACCCCACCTAATATTTCCAAGATCTTGATTTTATTTCTTTTGATCTTTGCTAGATTGTTTAGGACACATGTAAATGCATGCTACACCTCCATATCTCTACATAATCTTTCAATATCACTCCATATCCTTCAAAGATCACAAATCCTCCTCCTTCTCTCCTCCCCCAAAACCGTATCCATCACCACCACCTTCATTCCCAACCTTTCAACTTTGTTCTTCAAGATTCAACCCCATTTCAAGCTAAATTCAAGTTGGTGTGAAGATCCAAAGGTGTTTCCAAGGTGCTTTCAAGTGATTACAAGCTCCATATCATCAAAACCTCATCCAACAACTTACTTGAATCTTGAAGGTATAGCATTTATGTTTAAATCATACTTTTGATTCTTGGTTGTTCTTGATGATTTGAAGTTTCTCTTGAATCTTGGAATTTTCACAAACTTGAAATCTAAAAAGAAATGGGTCTTGGTACAAGTAAAAATGGTGGTGATATATATGTGTGTGTGTGTATGAGCTTTGAGCTTGATCTTTGATAAATACTTGTTTAAGTTGTTGCTTGTTCTTGAATGATAGTTAAAATGCAAGTGTTGGATGATTTATGCATGATATGATAAATGTTCAAATACATCAGCAAATAAACATGAATAAATCACATGTTTGATGCATCTAAACTCATATAAAATGATGTTGATATGATAGTGTGCTTTAGGCACTTGTACATGAGAATACATGTTGATATAATGCTCAAGAAATGATAAAAAGTGATGGTATGACAAAAATGTTTTAGATCAGATTATAAACACTAAAGATAACATTATTTGGTATATTATGATGGCATGGAACTTTGACATAGGTTTGATAGTTTTGCATGTTGTACATATAGCTTAAAAAGTGGTAAAATACGTGAAATTTGCATGATTTATGTGCTTTATGTGAGACCTGCACTATCATGAGTATAACCACTATTTTATTCAGTAAATAACATGGGTTATGTTAAAATATCAAGTCGTTTCAATTTGGGATGGTTAGGATAACGTTTGATGTAAAACTATGCGGTAAAACGGTTAAAAATCGGCTTTTCGAAGGATTTTTATAAAACTGTTTTAGATCAGTAAGTAAACTGATATTTTTGATATAAAAATAAGTATTTTAACTTATATTAAGTTTAATTGGTGTTGGGTTAGTCATACGTGACTTCCGGCACCCAAAAACGTTACCGAATCGCTAAAATAGGTGTTTTTCAATGTACACAAGAATGGGTTGTTCATGGGTAAATTTTATGTGTTACAATGTGCTATGTGTTTTACAATATGTGTATGATGATGTATTAGTGTTGACAAGATTATGTGTATTACGATATTTTTTTTATGTTACGTTTGACACTAATCGATAGGGATACTTAGCGACAGGCGTAGCGCCAGGCACTAAATCGATGCGAAAGTCGACAGAACGAGCAGGAGGCGGACCAGGAAGATCGTCGGGAAACACGTCAAGAAAGTCACGTATGACGGGAACGTCGCTCATGCTTGGGCCTTTGTCCTTCTTTTCCACAATATGGGCAAGAAAGGTGAAGGTACCCTTGCGCAAGCACTTGTTCGCTTGGATACATGACATAAGCTTGAGACCTTGAGAAGGTTTCTCGCCATACACGTGTAGAGAATCACCGTTTGGAAGAGGAAGGCGGTTAAACTTTTCAGAACAAACAACTTCTGCACAAACTCGCCTAAGCCAGCCCATGCCTACTATGATGTCGAAACTATCCACTTGCACAGGTATAAGGTCAATGCGAAACGTATGATCATTAAGAATCAAAGAACACTTAGAGAGAACGGAATCGACAGTGACAGATTTGCCATCAGCGACTTCGACAGCGAAAGATCTTGGCGACTTAGAGCGTTTACACTTAAGCAAAGGTTCGAATTCTAACGACACAAAACTTTTATCGGCGCCAGTATCAAATAAACACGAAGCATAAACATGGTTCACAAGGAACGTACCAGTAATGACGTTGTTTGCATTTTGGGCTTATGCGGTGGTGAGGAGAAAAGTTCGGCCTCTAGCGGGTTGTTGAGCCTGTTGCTGCTGTTGCTTTTGGGGTTGATTACGCTGAGGACACACATTGGCAAGATGATTAAAATCTCACACTTGAAACATGCTTGCATAGGAGTAGCTTGGGGTTGAACCTGGTTAGGAGCGGGATTGGCAACAATAGCTTGAGGTTGGTTGTTTTGAGGTTGAGGGAGGTTGAGGCATCGGTTAGCAAAATGCCCAAACCTATGACAGTTGGCACATTTGCGGCATCGTGCGTTGGTAGGATGATGATATAAGCAGGTAGTACACTGAGGATGAGACCCGGTGTAGGCTCGTTTTGGTAGTTCGTTGGTTGCGGGGGTAACGGAGGCTACTGCTTGGATAGGTAGAGGGTTTGGCGAAGTGATGACCGCACAATTTTGGCTTGAAGCTTTCCCCTTCTTGCCTCAGTTTTTCTTGGGTAGTTGAGACGTTGAAGGTTCAACAGTGGTGGTGGTGGTATCGGCAATGGCTTTGTGCGCAATCTTTGAAGAAACCTTATCATAGGTTCCATGAAGAACGCGGTTGTTGTTAAGTTCAGCGGCTATACTAAAAACATCCTCAATGGTTTTGGGGCAAGCGGAGGCAACATGGTTGATCAAAGAGGGTGAAAGACAATGGATAAACTTGGCTATGGTTTTGGGAACGGTGTCGACCTGTCCAGGGCAGAGGACACTAAGTTGCTTAAAGCGTATAATCAGGCCATCAATGTCGTTCCCGTTTTGTGTTAAGTGCCAAAACTCATTCTCCAACTTTTGGAGCTCATGGGGAGGACAAAATTGGTCCTTCATGAGTTGTTTAAGCTCATCCCAAGGTAAAGCATGTGCTACATCATTTCCCCCTTCGTTGCGTTCGGAGGTCCACCACTCGAGTGCCCTTGAACGGAAAAATCCAGTTGCATTCAAGGTTCGTAGGTTATCGGGACACCCACTTTGCAGGAACGTGAGTTCAATTGCGTCAAACCAATTCATCATGGCGGTGGAGCCATCCTTGCCAGTAAACTCCAGAGGTTTACATGCCATGAATTGTTTGAATTGGAATGTCGGCTTGGGGTTTTCCACCTTCGAATCGACAGAGCCATGTGGTGAATCGGTGTTAGGCTGAATCCTACTGACAATGTCGGGTATGACCTTAGCCATTTGGTTGGCCATGAATTTCATACAATCCTTTTTTGACATGGAATCAGAATTCGTGTTGGAGGATGAACCCGTCTTTGACTTGGTCCTCTTTGGCGCAGTGTTGGAGGACATCTAAGAATCGAAAGAGAAGGGAAAAAAGATGAGACTTGATCATAAATTCAAAATAAGTTTGCAAGTATAAGCATGTAAGCATGACGTATCACATATGGTTCACATAATTAGCATGAATTCAACAAGCATTTACAAAACATAAGCAAGTATGAATGCGTAAAAGAGTATAAATTTAGTTTGTTCACTAGGATTATTATTGTTTTTTATTGCGCGAGACGTGCGAATTGTGTAACGGTTTTGAAATGAACGAGGTAACAAGTATAAAAATACATATAAATTGAATCACATAAAAGAGAGGCTCATAAAACATAGGATTGTTTCGGGTAGAGAAACGTCAACTATTCCAAAGTGATTGAAACAATTGAAGCTTTGGCGAGATTGAAACAATTGAAACTTTGGCGATTGAAACAATTGAAACTTTGGTTGGTACTCATCGAGTCAAAGTTACTACACGTCTCTAATTGATTGAAACAATTGAAACTTTGGCGAGATTGAAAATCGAGGAATGGGACTTAATCGACAAGATGCGGGTTTCAACCATAACTTGACGATTCCGTACCCTAATGTGGTTGGTACTTATCGAGTCAAAATTTAATTTTGAACTTTGACGATGGTCCAGTAGAGTTTGAATTGGAAATTTACCATTAAGATGTGGATTTCACTCCTAACTTAATGGCGTAATTTCGGGCAAAATTAAGAATAAGCGGAATGAGAGTCGTTCACCAAATTGTGGGTTTCACGTCTATTTTGGTAAACTCGTCTCTTTTGTATAAAGAGTGTTTTCAAGTCTTCAAGTGTATTGTGTAAAGTGTCTTAGGAAAGACATCATGTAAGCATTAAGACCAAAAAGAAGAGAAAGAAGCAAAGTAGGAAGAGTAACATTTTAAGCATGTAACAAGAATGGTAAAAAGAATAAGGTACTTACTATAGAGTAGGCCGAATATGGCAATTCTACCTAATTCCTATAGTTATGGCTCTGATACCAATCTGTCACACCCCAACCAATGGCGGAATCATCAGAGTGGGATGAGTACGAGATTGCAAGTGACTTCATAACACTATTGGTGACAATATTTAATTCAAACCATTTTAATTTCGTAATCAAATTGTCAAACATTACATAGAATTTCAAATAAAAAAAGTTCAATGAAAATACATAACAATAAGAACAAAATTGATAAAACATTTTAACCTAAGGTGTCTAAATGTGTATCTAGGCATCATTGCTACTTCATTTCATAGCATCATCATCCTCAACCTGTAACATGTTTAAAATAAAGTTCAATGCAAAAGCAAAGGCGAGTATACAAGTTTAAGTATAAGTATAAGTATAAAAGTTTAAAAAACGAATCCACATGGCAACTTAGGTTATTCAAGATCAACATGACAAGGCATGCAATGTTTCTAGTCAACCCTCTGTTTACGCTATAAAGAATATAATTCAACATGACCTCTCGTTCACGGGTGGTGCGTTACTCCTATGGCGCTATAATTGTTAAGGTAGGCTTGTACAAAGTCAATGAGCATATAGACACGAAGAGTTTACATAGCATATGAGATTAACAAGCATCAAATCGTTCCATGTTTAAATGTGGATATAGTGTGATCCAAATAAGTTTCAAGTGTTGTGTGTTTTGTATATAATACATGTTGCACCCAAAAGTGTTTAAATAAAATGGGATCGAGTATACTCACGGTTTTGCAAGCTTGCCACTTGTGAATCCGCGAGAGAGTTGTTATGGGAGGTTGGAACACCAAGTCCATCTACATGAAGAAACAAAGGCGTATGAGTATTGGAGTATAATGGTGGAGTAAAGATTCGGAGTTTAAAAACGTATGAACATAAACATATGAAAAGTAATCATATTTAACACATAATGTTTTAGATGATGTAGCCAAACACTTTGACAAGTGACCACTAGCTCGTCATCAAAGGTTTGATTATTTAGGTAATATGTAGGTTATGTAATATATCAATATGTCCAATAGTTCAAGCATGAGGTAGGAGGATGAATCCTCTGTTAAGATCTGAGTTTCTTAGATTGTGTTTTGTTTAATAAGAATGAAGATGAAACAGAGATGAATTGCAGCGGAAATATGAAATAAACTTTCAACACACAATCAATGGAAGAATAAGTTTAAGAAAACATGTTTATCATTGAACTGAATGATTTTATTTATTACAAAGATCAATTACAATGCATGCATGCACAAATCTCCCCCTCAGCCTGAGCTCACTTGATTGTTCGTACATATTGACTTGGTGAAAAAGAGCTAACAGAATAGTACAGGGTACTGTTCTATTTATAGTACAAGACAACCACTAAGCATCTTTGGCTGACGTCACCATGAAAGTGACATCTAACCTCCTAACAAACTACAACTACTGATACATGCAACCACTGATACTAAACTACTGGTTTACATTGAACAATATAATACATAACTAAAACCACTGATTCTTCATTCCACTGTTGTAGCTTCAGCAGTGCTTTGGTCTTTAGCAGTACTTGAGATACATCAGTAGATTGAGCTTCAGTACTTTAACTTCATCAGTCCTTAGATCAGCAGCAGTTGTAATGGCAGTACTTTGAGTCTGTCAGTTGTTAGAAGCCACTGTCAAGGGGAAAGATATGTACAAACACTGCTTATGAAGGATCCACTGTTCTGAACCAGTTTTGGCTTTATCAACTTTGTAGGGTTCAATCCTAACAATCCCCCTGGAATAGATGATGCCAAAACACTTCATTATTTCACATCTTTATTGTCTCATCAGCATTTCCCTGATTTGCCCTTTAAATTGTAATTCAAAGTTCAGGGAATCTTCAAGATCCTCATCCCTGCACAGTTGAAGCTCAAGGAGATCTTGTAAATCTTCTACACTCAGGCCAAGTGCATTTTCCCTTGATATATGCTTAACTTCTCCACTGGACTTGAGCAAATTCAATAAGTAGGTCTTTTGATCAGACTTCCACTTTAGTATTTTTGAGTTCAGAGGGTTTCTTGGGAGAGTTTTTATTTTTGATGAATTTGGTGAAGGAGGCCTGGTTATGACACCTTTGGCAGGGTCTTGAGATTTTGCTAAGTCAGGATTATTTGAAATCATATCTTGAAGAACCATCTTCATAATGTAATCCTCTTGAGCCTTTTCTTCTTCTTCTTCTTCTTCTTCTTCCATTTGTTTCTGCCTTTTTCTATGATCTAAGGCAATGGTGGAAGTATCAGATGATGTGAACAGTGTTTTCAAAGAGAGATCCTGCTGATGTGGCTCATCAGCCTTTTTGTCTTTGTAAGCAGGCTTCTTTGGAAGGCTAGGATCTGTTTCTCTCCTTCTTTCCAGCCTCTCATATGCCATATTAGTGTATTGCCTTGACCATTTTGCTAGGGCTTTGGCTGTACCAACCTTTGCTGCAAGCAACTCTTGCTTCTTTCTTTTGTACTCCAAGGTAAGATCAGCAATTGCTTTTTTGTATTTGCTCCAGTTTGGAGCCGATCTTTTCATACCTGGATCATTTTTAATTCTTTCAATTCTGTTTGCTTCATGTTTCAGAGCAATGAGTGGCCAGTCTTGGAACTGCTCAACCTTGGCTGGATAGAACTTTTCCCTCATGATCAATGCAAGAAGGTCTTTTCTCATTTCCTGTTGCAGGTCAGCTTCTGGTGGCAGGTTGGACATTTCTTTACTCAAATCCCTTGCATAATCTTCCAATTGTTTGACTTTGGTGAGCAAAAACTGCATTGGATTTGAGATGGCATTGTCACTTTCCCCTTTGCATTCAAGTCTAGCTCGTAGTTCAGCTTGCCTGGCTTTGAGTTTTAAATATTCATCCATGTTGTTTGGATCTCTAAAACCAACAAGAAAGGGGAATCTTCATTTTGAAGGGTCATCCACTGTGTAGAACTGCTTCATTTCATTCTTTACAGCATGCAATTCTAGTGGATAACTGGCTGCAATTGGTATAACATCAGCAGGATCATAACGTTCAAGAACTTTTGGATCCTTGATTGGGTTGGCTAAGGTTGGAGGAATGAATGGTTGAGGTTTGATGACATTGTAAGGTGCAGATGAAATAGGATCAGGTGCTGGTATATCATCATCATGCACCTGAAACTTTCTTTTTCTTGTATACACCTTTTTGGGAGAAGGTGTTTTTGTTTGATATTTTGGAACAGAAAGGATTATGGCTTGAGAAGGAGTGTTTGAAGTGATGGGTGACTGACTAATAGCTGTTGAAATAACGGGTGTCTCAACCACTATTGTCATTACAACTGTTGATGTATCAACTGTTGTCTTCTGCTTTTTGGCAGGTGGTTGTTGTGATGGTGGTGTTGTTTTTAATGTAGCAGTGGATTGAGTGATGGTTGGTGAAAGGATGAGGGCAGTGGTTGACACAACATTTGTTGAAAATACTGAAGTATCAACAACTGTTGTTACAACAGGTGTCTTAACATCTATTGGTTTTATGGTTTGATGTGAGGAATTGTTGGGGATTTCAGAGGTTTGTTTAATGGTTTTGGAAGGTATGGTTTTGGGTTGGCTAACCTTTCTGGTAGTCTTTCTTCTGTTTGAAGTACCCTGCACTTCCTTAGCCATAAAAACTTTCTTTTCCTCTACAAATCTTTTGTCTCCCTTTGTTTCCATTTTCTCTTTTCTCTTTGCTTTTTCTTCAGCAAAGGCATTTAGAGTCACATCAACCTTCTTTGAACCATCTGGCTTAGGAATCTCCACAACTGGTTTAGCCATTGGATCTGGTGGCAAATACAAGCCTTCTTTTCCTTTCTTTCCTTTCTCCCCCTTTTTGGCATCATCAGAGTTTTCAACAAAAACAACTGTAGGAGGAGAAGTGCCAGTGGTTTGGAGCAGATGAGCTTTGATGGCCTTTATATCAGCTTGAGTATCCTTGAACCTAGCTTCCATCATATTTCTGAACATTAAAAGCTGAATTTCATGTTGTTGATCAGTATACTGCCTTTGTTGATGAAGCATAGGTTGAAACAAGTCCCATAGCTCAGTGGGGGATGGAGCAGATGTTGCGGCAGTGGATGGAGCTTTTTGAGATTGTAACAACCGTTGCAGCATATTTTTGATATCTGCAACATATGTTTCAATTTTGTCTACTCTCTCCGTCAATTCTCTGTATTTTAAACCATCAGTCAAATGAATGGGATTATCTTATTTCCCACTAGAAGTGGTTGTATCAGAAGTTGGACCAGAAGAAGTTTCTACTGGTTCATCCACTGATGCCCCTTTTTCTTGGTACTGGGGACTTCCCTGTACATCAATTGTTTTATTTAACACACCAGTGGGTAAATGAAATAGACCAGTGGTCAATTTGACAGCATCAGTAGTGGTTGCCTTCAAGGGAGACTTACTGATGAAACTACTGTCCAGGTATAAATCAGTGGATTCAATACCTATAGTAGCTGCTCCACTTGAACTACTGACAGGAATTACTTGTAACTCCTGTAGTGTAACCTCCTCAACTGTTGATGGGTTAGCAATGATAGAGGATTCAGACTCAGTTACTTGTTGAAGTATTTTCTTAGTGATAGGTTGTTGAGAATAGCTGATTTTTGTCTTATCCATATCTAATGCATTCAACAAAGGTAAGAAAGATGGTGGAATTTGTGAAGTGAGGATGGGGGTTGAAAAAGAATTTGCCCCGGGAGCAGGGCAGTGAAAGATGGATTCAAGTGGATCCAGAGCTTCATAATGTGGTGTCCCTGTGTATACAACCTGATCCTTTTGTGAGGATGCAGGAGGAGTTTTAGGCTCAGGTTGAGATCTTTCTACCATCTGCTGTGAGGAAGTAGCAGCAGTGGTTATAGGTGACTTTTGTTTTGTCACAGGAGTTACTTCTGGGATCTCATGTTCTAGAAGATCCTTTTTGGATGGGTTGGTGGGCTTTTTGGTAATTTTCTTTTTGGGCCTTTTGGTGGGTTTAGGTGGGGGTTTCACAGCAGTGGTTGTGCTGCTGTGATCACCAGGAGCAGTGGGCTCAACAGCAGAAACCTGAGGAGCAGATGTGGATGCATCTAAAGTTTGCTCAGGTTCCTCTATTTGTGTTTTCAAATCCTTTGACTCTGACATCCTTGTAAAGGTTTCAGAAGACAGACTATTTATTTGACATGGAGCACCTTGGATGAGTACATGTGCACTATCCTGTGGGATTTTCTTATGTAAATAGTAGCTCAAAAATCTAGGAAACAGCAAAAATGGTTTCTTTTTGTCTTTTATATCATTAACATTTTTAACCATGTCATTGAAAAGTTTTTGAGAATAATTAAAATCAGCTTCTGCCATGATATAGCATATCCCAAGTATTGAATGTTTAATGGGATTTCATTGAAGGCTGTAGTTTTGTTTGAAACACACATGAGCAGGGTATGGAACAAAAAATTAATGGGAGGTGGAAAATTTCCTTTTTGTAAAGTTACTTTATCCATTTGTCCTTCATACCCCCTTTCGGCCAGATCAGTCTGGTACTCATTTTTAGGGAAATAATTACTACCTTTGTGGTCGTTCATCTCAAAAACCTCTGAGATTGTTTGTGGTGTGATGGAAACAAGAATTTTGCCTACTTCAGAGATAATAGCCCAGGGCTTTTTGTCCTGAACTTGAATTTTTGCATTTTTCCAAAATTCGCGTAGGGTTTCTTGATAGATTGGTGCATTGCACGTCAACAAATTTTTGTACTTTGAAGAAGAAAGAGCATCAATAACGGAGTGAAAATCTATGTTGTGGGTTGTTTTCTCAAGGGTACACAGATAGTTATGAGGATTTTTGAGATTAAGAGTCATGGTGATTTGAAAGAAGTTGCAAGAGAAGGAAGAAGATGAGTGATTTAAGGGATTTTTGATGAAAACTGCTTTTGAAAGAACTTTTGAAGTCGATACGGCAGTGAAACCTCTGATTGGGGTTTTAATCAGGGTTTTATAAAGTGACAAAGTGAATGCTGACGTGACAGCGGTTACAAAGATCTGACGGCTAAGTACTGTCCACGTGACAACCTTTGATGAATAATGGATGACAGTTTTTTAGGAAACCAATGATGAACAATATCAGTGGTTTACAGTGGTGAAAAATGAAAACAGTGGCTGACTTTCGACTATCAGTGGATGGTCATCAGTGGGTTAAAAAACACTGAGGTTTGACAGCAGTGATTAACAATGAAAATGAGAGAACAGAGGTTGACTTTCAGCAGTGGATAGAATTCAACAGATCAGATGTTTGAACCAAAACAGTGGTTATGGCAGACTTTCAGGATTAATGAAAACTTCTATTTTTAACTATTTTTAAGGATGAATTTTTGATTTTCTGAAAACATTTTAATGTTTTTTATTCATAGAAAAACAGGATTTTGCTTGTTATTCCATGTTAAGCATTCCAATCCCAGAGATCAAGCTTTCAAAGGTAGATGTGTCTAAAGCCTTTGTTAGCACATCTGCCAGCTGATCTTTAGTATGAACATGATGCAGAGAAATCAAACCTTTTTCATAGCAATCCCTCACAAAGTGATGTCTGATGTCAATGTGTTTGGTGGTTGAATGTGAAACTGGATTTTTGATGATATTTTCTGCTGCCTGACTGTCCAACATGAGAGGTGTCTTTAAGGCAGTGATACCAAAATCCAGCAGTTGATTTTGAAGCCATAACAGTTGGGCTGTGCAGCTTGCAGCAGCAATATACTCTGCCTCAGCAGTGGATGTTGAAACAGCTACTTGGTTTTTGCTTTGCCAAGATACTAAGCAATCACCTAGAAATTGGCACCCTCCTGATGTGGATTTCCTTGTTGCATTGCACCCATCAAAGTCACTGTCTGTGAAACCTGAAAGCTTAATATTCCCATTAGCAGGGTACCAGATACCAAGTGTGGGGGCACTTTTTATGTACTTAAGTATCCTTTTCACAACTATTAGGTTAGACTTTCTAGGGGCTGATTGGGATCTTGCACAAACACATGTTGCAAACATGATGTCTGGCCTAGATGCAGTTAGGTATAATAAAGACCCAATCATGCTTCTATATAAGGTTTGATCAACCAGATCATCCTTTTCATCAGTCATGACTAGCGTGGTGGTTTCCATGGGTGTACTATATGGTTTACAATCATTCATCTCAAATTTGTTTAAAAGTTCTTTAGCATATTTGCTTTGATGAATGAATGTACCATTTTGCAGTTGTTTTACTTGGAGACTAAGAAAACACTGTAGTTCACCCATTGCACTCATCTCAAACTCAGCTGTCATGAGTTTTTGAACTCTTCACACATTTTTGAACATGTGCTTCCAAAAATGATGTCATCCACATAAATCTGGACAATCATCAAGTCTTTCCCTCTCCATTTTAGAAACAATGTTTTGTCAATTTTGCCTCTTGTGAAACCAATAGAGAGTAGAAAGGTGGAAAGAGTTTCATACCAGGCTCTAGGTGCTTGTTTCAGGCCATACAAAGCTTTATTTAGCTTGTAGACATGATTTGGATTAAATGGATCCTCAAAACTAGGAGGTTGACAAACATATACCTCTTCTTGAATCTTACCATAGAGGAATGCACATTTGATATCCATTTGAAACACATTTATGTTCTGGTTGACAGCAAAGGCCAGGAACAGTCTGATAGCTTCCAATCAAGCTACAAGGGCAAAAGTTTCATCATAGTCAATGCCCTCTTCCTGTCTGAAACCTTGAACCACTAGCCTTTCTTTATTCTTGACAACAATGCCCCTTTCATCAGTTTTATTTTTGAAGACCCACTTTGTGCCAATAGGACTCACACCCTTTGGCAGTGGTACAAGCTCCCATACTTGTTGTCTCTTAAATTGTTGGAGATCCTCTTGCATGGCTTCCACCCAACTGTTGTCTTTCAGTGCCTCTAGGTACTTGACAGGTTGATGAAGTGATAGAAAACCAGCAAAAATACAGATGTTTTGGGATTAACTTCTTTTGAGCACCCCTTCGCTGATGTTGCCAATGATTTGGTCAGGTGGATGAGACTTCAAGAAGATCAAATCTCCTTTGTATGGAACAATGGCATTTAAGGGTGAGGGCTGCAGATGTGAGTCATCTGAGCTAACAACTGTTGGTGACTTTGATGATCCAACAGTGTCTTGAAATGGAGGTGTAGGAATAGGAGGAATAGGTGTGGAAACATGTTGATTTTTATCTACTGCTTGATGATTTTTATCAACAGTGTTTGAGGATGTGGAAGCAGGGGTTTGAGGACTACTTTGGTCAACAACTGTTGATGTAGCAGTGGTTGAGCTTTGACAGCTGTTTTGAACATCTACTGCTCTGGCAATGGATGTGAACTTTTGTTGTGGAATGATCACTTCATATCCATTGTCGGATGGAGGTGGTTGAGATGGACCTGCACTGTTAGCCTTGACAGAAACATTTTCAAAGGTGAATTAATCAAGATCAAATAATTCAGCAGGATTTGCAGGGATTTTCATTGAAGAAACTTCATTGAACTTTACATTCAAAGTCTCTTCCATTGTCTTAGTCCTGGTGTTAAACACTTTGTAGGCCTTAGCAGCGGTTGAGTATCCCAAATGATATCCACTGTCTACTTTGGCTGCAAATTGAGTCTTTTAAGTTTAAAATGAAACATGAGCAGCCAAATACTTTAAAGTATGAGATCAGTGGTTTGATTTTATACAGAATTTCATAGGCAGTCTTTTGATGCCTGGGGTTGATCAAAACTCTGTTCTGGACATAGCATGCAATGTTTACAGCCTCTGCCTAGAAAGTTAATGGCAAACCTGAATCAGCAAGCATGGTTCTGGCAGCCTCAATCAGTGTTCTGTTCTTTCTCTCAACAACCCCATTTTGCTCTGTTGTCCTTGGAATGTTGTACTGCCTTACAATTCCTTTTGACACACAAAACTCATCCAACTCCCCATTTCTGAATTCTGTGCCATTGTCACTCCTAAAGACTTTTACTGGCAAGTCAAACTGCTTTTCAACCTGTTTGACAAAGTCTTGCAGAATGCCTGTGTCACACCCCCAAAATCCACAAGTGGAGTATCACCGCCGGAGGCATGACTGACAAGGATCCAGCCACCAATCATATTGAACAATGTAATTAAATAAATAAAAAGTCCAACCACACAATATAATTGGTGTACAAAACAAGTTAATCAAACTCAAGTTACCAGCGGAAGCATAAAGTTTAGAAACCAAAGTATAAGTTTAAATGTTCATAAAGTTTAATATGGCACACAACGGTCCATGTCCCACAATGACTCCTGCTCCCCTGCAAGCTCCAGTTAAACCTCTAACGACCTGCAAGGCATGTAACAACGAGTCACAGTTGGTTGTTCATTTTTAAAGTTGTTCCAAAAACAATAAGTTCATTTGAAAAATCAGTAGTTGATCAGTTCCTTGTTTCCTAAACCATAAGCTGTGGGGGCTACCCCATGTTATCCACTAGACCCTTTACCATATTGACCACTGACTGAAGTAAGTTGTTGCCCTAACGTCAATGTCTATCATCATTGACTAGTGCCCAGATCCATTAGTTAATCCCCGTCCTCTGCGGCACGGTGTGAGGCTTGTCAAACCTAAATAGCGCAATCTAACTAATGACCCGCTCGCCATTGGCCCGGCGATTAAGTCGATATAAAAATGAGGGACTTCATGATAGAGATTTTGGTCTAGTATCGATGTTATCACCCTTCAATAAAGAGGATGTGGTACGTGTCCCCAAACCAAGAGATCACGCAGGTTCTGATTAAATCCTTAGTACATGTTATCACCCTTCAATAAAGAGGATGTGGTACGTGTTCCAAACCAGGAGATCACACAGTTTCTAATTAAATCCTTTACCCATTTCCAACCACCGGGAATCCCATGCCTTATAGAAAGTGTGAACTCACCTTAGGGTGCACAGCGACAAGTAAACAAGTATAAAGTCTCTATGTTCAATTACACCCTGGTCACATTGTCATATTCTTATTAGTTATACGAATTAAATGTAGTCACCAAGACTCATGTTGTTGCCTTGGTTTCAGAGTCGAAATTCTAATTATCACAACAAGCTCAACCATCTAATCACTTAGCACATTTACACATAATGTGCTCTCTTGTAATTACACGCACAATGGACACTCAGTTTGACATACACCATGAAATATATGTACATATATATTATACACAACTAAATTTTAAAATTGCATTAATGGTATTAAATACATACACACTCGCATTAATAGAAAATGAATATATAGCAAACTAATTGAATAGTTATGCATTAATAGTAATCTATACTTGTACACTTGCATTATTACATGTACAGCAACTTATAAATATCTTTATATATATCCCTTCTTACACACATGCATGCACCCTATTCCCAATGCTTATATATATATATATATATATATATATATAGTGTAAGGTTCATTGGGGAACACTAAAAAGTGGGGAACCGGGGAACACTCTTAAAAATTTAACTTAACATGTTAAAAATTAATTTTTTAAACATCTTTTTCGGTGCTTCTTCTTATATATACTTGTAGAAGCATTTTTAATAAAAAAAAATCAAAAACTAAAAATATTAAAAAAAACAATTAAAAAAAGGCTAAAAATTGTTTTTTTTAGAAAAAATATTTTTTTTACTCGACTAGATTCTCCTCCTTTTTATAAAGAAAAGCGCTGAAAAAATTAAAAAAAATTTATTTTTAACATGTTAAGTTAATTCTATAAGATAAAACTGTTTTTTAAACATTTTTTTATATTTTTAGTTTTTGATTTTTTTTATCAAAAATGTTTCTACTTGTATTTATAAGAAAAATCGTCGAAAAAAATTAGAAAAATATTTTTTTTAACATGTTAAGTATAATTTTTAAAAGTGTTCCCCTGTTCCCCACTTTTTTAGTGTTCCCCAATGAACTCTCCCCTATATATATATATTTACTTTGCATGAATTTCAATTTTTGCACAAAACATACATATACCTAAGTCGTATACTGGCTACTATAGATAAATACATATAACCATATCACCCATAGCCCACCCCTAAGTACCTACTTCCATTCATAACACTGCATGCGTATACCCTTACACTCGTAAATTACCTTCATATACTGTCACCTATAATGATCACAACTATACTTACATACATCGCACAACCCATGAATCACATATAATTCTTTTTATTGTTCAGCGCCCATATCGCAATTATTCATATCTCGTGTCCATGATCCCCACCGTGCACATAACAACACTCGCCATATTGTCGGTTCACACAGAACATGTGTATGGAGTTCGTACTGTTAATACATCAAGTATTCTTCCTAAAATCATGCCTATTCATAACAACCTTATAATCACAGTCAAGATCTAGCATCATATACAAGCACATCGCATAACATACACATCACAGTTTCCATACCAAGTCGCATGTGTTCGTGCATATAATCGTACCAAGTCACAGTTTCCATACGAGTCTAACACACCCTATTCGTTCACAACTAGACTTTAAAAAAAAGAACAGTTCTCATGCGTATATACATAAACATATAATCGACTCTATCATGTCACGATGCACATAAAACTAAGGTCGAGATTGAACCGATGCATATAAAACTAGCAGTAGCCTCATTTATAACTCTACTTTCTTGCAAATCTTAAAGTCTAGATCGAACCGAAACCGAAACCGAGACAACGTAAACTTAATTAAAAACTGCGGATTGAGTAGTACTAACCGATCGCGTATCGACCTCAGTACCTGACCTCCGTCAACCGCATCAAAGAAAGAAAACAGATGCCGGGATGTCGCAGGTTTGCTACGAGTATGGTAGGGTTTGGAGTTGTGGGGAGAATGATTTGAAATAATACAGATTACATTATATAAATGGTTTCGTATGGAGGTCGGTTATAATGTTTGGGCCGCAAGATAAAGGGTTTTGGGCTAAGGAGTTGGGCCGCAATTACTGAACTTGTGCGAGAAATTTTGTCAAACAAAAACAGGTATACGTACATGAATAGGATAAGGACATGGATGGTTGTTTGGGGTTTCCTTAGCCGAAATGGGCTTGAGCCCACTTGAATGAGGATTTTGGTTCGCGTTTGGGCCGTAACTAGGCCGCACACACTAACGGGTTCCGGGTTGGGTGCCCATATAGTTCGGATTGGGTTACGTGAAGGTTCCCACAAAACCAAAAACTTGATTTCAACCCTTTTCACTTATGGTTCAAACAGCTCGAGTCGGTTCAACGCGACATGGATAAAATATAATTCAGCAGGAACATAATTAATTCATCAAATAAAATGAGTATAGGATTCGATTTATAAAAGCGAAACAAACGGTTGTACCTTGAAATTACGGGTTGTCACATCATCCACAAGTTGAAAGAAATTCCGTCCCAAAATTTAGCACGTAGTCACTGAGGAAGCTAGTTAGGTTGCATGGTTTCCTTGTTTTCCTTGGGTGTCACATCATCCCCCCGTTGGTTTGGAATTTCGTCCCGAAATTCCGCAGTAGCTTCAGCCTCAGTAGTGGTTTCACTTTTCTCGAACAACTGGGGATACTTGTGTTTCATTTGGTCTTCTCGTTCGGTAACTCTGGGCCACGACGGGAGTTCCAACGAACTCGAACAAGAGGTATTCTGGTGCGCTTGAGAACCTTAACGTCTCGGTCAGTAATCTCTACTGGTTCCTCGACGAATCGCAGCTGATCGTCGATAGTGAGCTCCTTGAGAGGAACTATGAGGGTCTCATCTGACAGACACTTCTTCAGATTTGACACGTGGAATACGTTGTGAACTCCACTGAGTTCTTCGGGTAGGTTCAGTCTATAGGCCACTTTTCCAATCTTCTCAGTGATTTCGAAAGGTCCGACATATCGCGGGTTGAGTTTGCCTCGTTTACTAAAACGAACTACACCTTTCCAAGGTGAGACTTTAAGTAGTACTCGATCCCCAACCTGGAACTCGAGTGGTGTCCTTCACATATCAGCGTAGCTTTTCTGACGGTCACGAGCTGCCGCCATTCGTTGTCGTATTTGAGCAATCTTCCGTCTGTACAATGCCTCGAATGGAGCAGCCTGGATACTGGTGTGGTAACTATTGTTATACGAGAACTCCACTAACGGTAGGTGTCTTTCCCAGCCGTTACCAAAATCGATTACACATGCTCGAAGCATGTCTTCAAGTGTTTGAATGGTGTGCTCAGACTGCCCATCCGTCTGAGGATGATACGCCGTGCTCATGTCTAATCGAGAGCCAAAGGATTTGTGCATCGCTTGCCACAACTCAGAGGTAAAACTCGCGTCACGATCAGAGATAATGGAGGTTGGCACCCCGTGTCTTGAAACTACTTCCTTCAGGTATACGTCTGCTAAAGTAGAAAACTTATCTGTTTCCTTGATAGCCAGAAAATGTGCAGACTTGGTCAGTCGATCCACAATCACCCAAATGGTATCGTTTCCTCGTTGAGATCTAGGTAAGCCAGTAACGAAATCCATAGAAATTTGCTCCCATTTCCATGTCGGTATCTCTGGTTGTTGAAGTAGGCCTGATGGTTTCTGGTATTCGATCTTGACTCTCGCACAAGTCAAACATTTACTAAAGTAGGTTGCTATGTTGGCTTTCATGTGGGGCCACCAGTACGTAGTCTTGAGATCGTGGTACATCTTATCCGAACCAGGATGTACCGAGTAACGAGACTTGTGTGCTTCATCCATCACAAGCTCACGTAAATTTCCATAAAATGGAACCCAGATGCGTCCTGCTACGTAGTAAGCGCCGTCTTCCTTTTGTTCTAACCGTTTCTTCGATCCTCGCAGGGACTCAGCCCTGATGTTCTCTGCTTTCAATGCTTCAACCTGAGCTTCACGGATTTGAGCGGGAAGACTAGAGTGGATGGTAAGCTGTAACGCACGTACATGCTTAGGTTTAGTCTCCTTTCGGCTGAGAGCGTCGGCCACAACATTGGCTTTGCCCGGATGGTACTTGATCGCGCATTCGTAATCATTCAGAAGTTCGACCCATCGACGCTGTCGCATGTTCAACTCCTTCTGCTCGAAGATATGCTGGAGACTCCTGTGATCGGTGTAAATGGTGCACTTGGTACCGTACAGGTAATGCCTCCATATCTTGAGTGCGAAAAAAATGGCTCCCAGTTCTAGATCGTGAGTAGTGTAGTTCCTTTCGTGAACCTTAAGTTGGCGTGATGCATAAGCAATGACTTTCTCACGTTGCATCAATACACAACCAAGTCCTTGAATTGACGTGTCACAATAAACCACAAAATCGTCTGTACCTTTAGGTAATGAGAGAATAGGTGCGCTACAAAGTCTCTCCTTTAAGTGCTGAAACACGGACTCCTGTGCCTCACCCCAACGATAGGTGACGCCCTTTTGAGTTAGTGAAGTGAGAGGTTGCGCAATCTTTGAGAAATCCTTGATAAACCTTCTGTAGTAACCCGCCAAACCCAAGAATTGACGGATTTCAGTTGGTGTACGGGGTGCAGGCCAGTTCTTGATCGAGTCAACCTTGGATAAATCCACATGAATCCCATCCTCGTTTACCACGTGGCCTAGAAAATGGACTTCACGAAGCCAAAAGTCGCATTTTGAAAACTTAGCATAAAGCTGTTCCGCTCGAAGAAGTTCCAAAATAAGTCGCAGATGATGCTCGTGTTCCTCCTGACTCTTAGAATAGATCAGGATGTCGTCGATGAAAACAATAACGAACTTATCCAGGTAAGGTTTGCACACTCGGTTCATGAGATCCATGAAGACCGCAGGTGCGTTTGTCAACCCAAATGGCATGACTAGAAACTCGTAGTGCCCGTAACGAGTTCTGAATGCTGTCTTGGAGATGTCATTGTCTCTGACTCTCAATTGATGATAGCCCGATCTCAGATCAATCTTGGAGTAGAAGCTCGACCCTTGCAGCTGGTCGAACAGGTCATCTATACGCGGAAGAGGATAACGATTCTTCACGGTCACCTTGTTGAGTTCGCGATAATCAATACACATACGGAAGGTACCGTCTTTCTTCTTCACAAACAAGACTGGAGCTCCCCAGGGCAAAGAGCTAGGACGAATGAAACCCTTGTCCAAGAGCTCCTGTAGTTGCGCGGACAGTTCTTCTAGTTCTGATGGAGCTAAACGATAAGGTGCACCAGTTATGGGCGCTGCTCCAGGAGTCAGCTCGATTTGAAACTCGACTTGACGATGAGGCGGAAGACCAGGTAATTCCTTAGGAAATACCTCAGGGAAGTCGCGTACAATAGGAATGTCTTCTATCTTCTTCTCTTTCGTTGAGGTGTTAGTAACAAGGGCTAGTATGGCTATGTGGCCCTTTCGTAAATACTTCTGGGCCTTAAGAAAAGAGATGATACCCACTACCGCGCCACTCTTGTCACCACGAATCACAAGAGGTTCTTCACCAGAGCGAGGAATACGGACGATTTTCTCCTTGCAAAGAATTTCTGCTTGATGTTGGGACAACCAGTCCATTCCAATGACGATGTCGAAGCTACCAAGAACGATGGGGATAAGGTCGATAGAGAAGGTCTGACCAGCTAAGACGAGATTACAACCCTTAACTATGTGTGTGGCCTCGAGACTTTTACCGTTCGCTAGTTCTACGACATGAATTGTGTTTAAAAGTGTTGGGGTACTCTTAAGCATCTGACTAACTTTTAAGGACACATAACTAGTATCGGCACCCGAATCAAATAAAATAGTAACAAAGAAGTCATCCAGTAGGAACTTACCCGTCACAGCGTTGGGATCATTCCTCGCTTCACCCTGACCAATCACGAAAACACGTCCCCTGGCATTGTTGCCATCATTGTTTCCATTTCCCTGGTTATTGTTGTGGTTGTTCTGATTCTGGTTCAGCTGAGGACAGTCTCTCTTGAAGTGGCCTTCAGCACCACACTGAAAGCATCTTTTGTTGTTACCCCTCTGTTGCTGCTGTGTTGCTGGTTCTGTGGAGTCTGCTGCTGTTGCTGTCGTCGCTGATTCGCAGGATAGAGGCTCCTGCAATCCTTGGCCGCATGACCATGTTTGTTACATCTCTGACAGTTGCCCTTAGTGCACGGTCCACTGTGGTGAAAACCACATGATACGTGGTCGAAGACCAGTGATCGTTTATGCTTAAGTTGATGTTTTTACGTAGCTTTTAATCTTGAATAGCCTACTTTTAATGGGATTTGTGTTTTACAGGTCTAAAAGAGTTTAAGGAGCTAATCGGGAGCTAAACGGAGCACCAGGACGCGAATCGGGTCAACTAGGATCAAGAAATGAAAAAACAGAAAACAAGTTGGTGTTAACCATGAAGATTGGATGTGTTGTAGGGAATTTTAATGGATATAAAATGAATATATTGTAAGATGGCATGATAGAGGGCTGAATTACGAGTATGTGGGCGAAAACGGTGAGTAAAACGGAGTTATAACGAAGAAGTTATGAAGAAAACAGTTTCGGACGAAACTGGCAAAACTAGCCAGCGTTGGCGACGCCCAAACGGGCCGTCGGCGCTGGATTGTTCCGTCGGCCAGAAACCTCCGTAAACAGCTAATTAAGCCGTCGGGCGAAACTGAGACTTCCAGAGGCCTTCGGGGACGCCCTAAATGGCCGTCGGGGACGCCCCTTACTTTCTTGCATCAAGAAAATTATGTTTCTTTTGAATGGGGACGAGTTATAACACCATTTGTTGACCAAGAAACGGGAGTTACACATTCTAGGGAGTTTGAATTGAGTTCTTGGAGCCAAGTATCAGGACCACTTCACCTCTAATCCATTCCATCATCCTTTATCATTCGATTTCACCATCCAATTCATATCCTAACCCTCATTAATCCATCAATCATTCGATTCATTCATCATCACCATCTCACCCAAACCCTAATCATCATTTCCTCCATAGCCAGGCTTCATGATAACAATGTTCAAGTTCTCATCATTCGGTGATCAAGTCAATTCGATCATGAGCGGCTAACTTCTTGGAGGTTTCACCCCGGTGTAGGTTATTGTAAGTCTAGGGTTTGAACAATGTTTTAGTTTGATTTTGTGACAACTTGAATTGTATTTGAATTGATTGACAATTGTCTTGCATTTGAACTATATTTGTGAATTGTCGAGTGAGTTATGAAATTTGACTTTGCGAAACAAGTTTGTGCACTTATGCCTTGTCATTCAAAAGGTTTTACTTGTCCGAAGTAATGAAGTGCATTGTGGTCCGTGATATGCGTTGATAGTAATTGGCACCTAAGCTTTGATGATAGAAATCCGTTAATAACATATTCAAGTGAATCAAATTTAAAACGTGTAAGAACCTTAGGATTGCAATTACCGAACCGGGTGTGAGCCTTGTTTTCTCTATCTTGTTTAAACCTTTAATTACATTTTGCAATTGTTAATCATTAGTAGTTATCAACCCAATTACTTTAGTAATTTCAATTCACATCTTTTCAATCAAACAAAAATACACAAAAACAAGATAGCAAGCTTCATAATTTGTGACATCTTTTAAGAATTCATCCAAATCCAATCGCAAACCACATACTCTTCGTGGTTCAACCCCTTGCTAGCATTAGCTATTTATTAAGGGTAAATAGGGCTTATAAATATTATCTTCGACCGGAGCTCGACACTCCGATCAAATTTTGGCGCCATTGCCGGGGAGTGTATGCGCTTTGTGTTTGAATATTGTTTGAATTTACGTGATTAACTGTTTAAATTGCATAGTTTCTTTTCTTGTACTTTGTCTTTTTCCTTGTTACGCGGGGTGTGTTACTTGTGCATGTTACAGATAGTGTATGCATACGTGGAACTCCAGGAGGACTTCACCATTGGTTTACGAATCGGAAATCGAAAGAGTAGCAAGAAGAAACTAAGCAAGCCGGTTAGAAGCAACTCTTACTTCTAATCAAACCATTCAAACACCACAATTCACACCAACCATTGAAACCGATTCAATGGCGAACCAAAATGCAAACCAAAACCTCAATCAAAACCCAAATCCGAACCAATTTCAATACCGAAGCAACTTCGATCCCGCTCAAAATGTCCAACCTATACCTCAAGAGCAACCGGTTGGCAATAACAACTCTAGACCACCCACACCACTTTTCCGAAACCAAAATCCGAACAACACCCAAAGAACACCCCAACAACAAAACCTTCACCGAAAAAATTCCTTACCCATTCACCTCGATGACCGGAATGTCAATTCCGATCGTAGAGACAATCGAGATCGTGGCAATCCCATGAATGAAGACCCGTTCTTTAACATAGATAAGTTGAGAAACGCTATCCCCGACGATGAGCCGTTTAGTGTTCCCGGTTACCAATCGCCGGAACATGTGAGTGTACATACGGAAAATTCGGATGATGTGGGATATTACGATGATCGGGTTGATGATGAAGATTGGGGGTATGTGAATAGAGGTAACGTCTACAATGCTAGAGGTTTTGAAGATGATGAGTTTGGCTACCAAAACGCCAACTTTGTGGGGAACGATGATTATGGGTATGGGAATGTGAGAAATGACGGTTACGAAAACAACCGCCAACCACGAAACAACAACCAAAGGAACCGGAATGGTGGGTTTTATAACAACAATAAAAACAACAATGCTAACCCTAACCGGATTCCTCGTTTCGTGGGAGGAGGTAATCAAGGTGGAAACCGAAGAGGTGATAGGGGAGGTGATAGAAGGGAGAATCGAAGGCCGGTGGATCAAGAAGTTAACGGTCCGCATCGTCGTCAACAACCTCCACGGGGAGTAAATGACCGTTTTAGACCGGTGGTTTCTGAGAATGACTCTCCAATAGTGTGTGAAAGAAGGATGTTCGATTGCAAGCCTCACTACCTCAATATACTTCCCCATTTCAATGGGAGGTCTAATGATGAACCGTAGTCTCATTTGGCGGAGTTTTCGTCTATATGTAGTACTATCGGGGGGCACAATTTTGCATTGGAGGAGGTCAAGCTTCGATTATTTCAGTTTTCGCTAAAAGATAAAAACGAAGCAATGGTTTCTTATGCTTCCGGAGAATAGTATTCGGACATGGGGTGAGATGCAACAAGTTTTTCTTGATGAGTACTATTCGATGGTGAAGACGGATGACGCTAGAGACGAAATTAGATCTTTTCACTAATTATCAAACGAACCGTTGCATGAAGCGTTCACTCGATACAAAGAATTGATTCAGAAATGCCCACATCACCAAATTGAGAAGTGGGAATTGGTTAAGTGTTTTGTACGAGGATTGGATGATGAGACATGGAATCGCCTCGAGTCAACGAGAAACGGAACTCTATTGAGCAATCATGAAGATGATGATTGGGAATTTCTCGAGCGGATGAGCAAGCGGTCAAAGGAAAAGGAATCGGCCGATAGAGCTAAGAAACATCCCGTTTCCCGGTCACTTCCCGATCTTGATTCTAAGGATCGAATTTCTACTTTAGAATGGGAGATAGCTCGTATGAAAAAGAAGGAGGTGAATGCGGTACAATTCGCGATGTGTGAAGATTGTGGGGATATTGGCCATAGGACTGATGAATGTCCAACAGGACCGGGTGATTACACCGAGGAGGTAAATCAAGTGTATGGGGATCGAAAGTAATACGATATGAATTCCAACACTTACCATCCGGGTTTGAGAAACCACCCTAACTTCCGGTATGGTAATGCCTCGAATCAAATGAACCCAAATTTTCAATCGGGCAATCAAAGTGGTTCTTCTTATAACAATCATCAAGGTGCTAACCAAGGGGGTTACCAAAGGAATTACAAATAAGGGGGTAACCAAGGGTATCAAAACCGTGAAAGCAATTATCAACGTGGTTACAACCAAATTGGAAATGGGGGCGGTGTTTCAAACTCTCAAGGTGATGACTCGATAAATTCTAAATTTGATGCCCTCATGAATGCTATGAGTACCCTTACTAATTCATATCAAGCCGTTACTAATTTACATCAAGAGATCAAAACCGAAATGAAGAAAGAGTTTGAAGTAAGAGATAAATCCCATAAAGCGTTGGAGAAGCAAGTGGGGCAACTTGCACAAGAAATGGCTCAAATTCGTGGAAGTGGAGGAGGACTTCCAAGTGACACCACGGTGAACCCGAAGCATCAAAGTTCAAGCACGGGCAATGTGAGGAATGTGCACATTAGTGCGGTAAGTCTTCTTTTAAATAATGAGGTTTGTAGTAGTGTTGAAAGCATTTCGCCACCACAATGTGTTGATGGTGTAGTGGGAAATACAAGAGACGAGTCGAAAAATAAAAATGAACAAGAAATGATTTCACAAGTTAAAATTGAAAAAATGAATAAAAATTATTTTTGTGAAAATTGTTTAAATCAAATTAAACCGATTAATGCATCACAAGTTGAGGAACGGTACCCACCGAAGGACGAGAGGTGGGAAAATTTTAAACAAGCAAAAATTAATTTACCGTTACTAGATGACATTAAAAAGGTTCCGGCTCATGTGGAATGCTTAAAGGAGTTAAGCATCGAAAAACGGCACAACAAATTACCCGAACCGGTTGATTTGATATCTCATGTTAGTGCCGTTTTATCGAGTTCCCTTCCTCAAAAACTCAAGACCCAGGAGATCCTCTTATTTCAATTCAAATTGGAACATTTAAAATCGAGAGGGTGCTCCTCGATCTTGGAGCTTGTGTGAGCATTTTACCCGGGAGTTTGTATGACCAATACGATTTTGGTCCATTAAAAAAATTTGATACTCCCGTGGTATTGGCCGATTAGACTCCCAAGCATCCAAGGGGGATGGTGGAAGATGTGATTGTTAAGGTGGATGATTGCTACTACCCAGTTGACTTTTTGGTAGTAGACTATGTTGGGTGTGTTGAGGACACCCAACCGATAGTTATACTGGGTAGACCATTCCTGGCAACTACTAATGCCATAATAAATTGTGCAACAGAAACGGTAAGCATGAAATTTGGGGACCGGGAATTAAATTTAAATGTTTTTCCAAATTTCACTAACCCGCTCGGTGAGGATAAGTGTCCTAAAAAGGACTTGAATCCAAACAAAAAGGAATGTGATATGGTTGGTAGGTTTGGAGAAACAAAGAAGAAGACGGTCAAGAAAAAGAAGGCGAAGAAGTCACCTCTAGAAAAGAAGAAGGAAGAGGAGGTGAGGAAGTTTGGACCGTTTGGCAACAAATGGTATGAATCACCGGTGGGTGATTTCGAGGAGTTCGTAGGCGGCAAGCACGCCATTCGACCACCATGAGGTGGTAAGTCAATTGTTGTTGTATATTTTCTTTCACAATTAGTTTTAGTTTTTCTTTGTAGTTTTGTTGTTGTTCTTGTTGTTGTATGATGTTGTTATTTCGTTTTAGTAGTTAAATGAACGTTGTGGGTGCGTTCCCTATATAACCCTCACGAGATCTACTCATCCTCCCAAGCTATTGGGGGGTTTAAAAGGGCTTGTTGCATACGCTAAATGCAACCGTGATTCCTACGAAAGTGAGTTAGGTTTGTTGTTATTGTAAATTATTTTTCCGCATAAATCAAGGTAAATTAACGCATGACTTGGTAATACTTTCATAAAAATGGTAGAACTAAGTAGCTAACAAATTTCAATGGTTGTGAGAAGCATGCTTCTACACAAGGGTTAAGATTTGTAGGTACATTGTGTTCGAGGGACGACTGTTTTTGTGAAGAGAAGAAGAAGACATGAGCATCTAGCGAGAAAAATCAGGTGCATGCGTTTTCTTTTTACCTTGATTCTTAGATTAGTAATAAGTGGATTGTAATTGTATGTTATTTTCCGGGGTGGAATTTTTTGGGAAGTTAGTCATGTCACATCCCTTGTGCATTTTAAAACTCTAGTTCTTACACATTGAGGACAATGTTTACCTCAAGTGTGGGGATGGGGGAGTAGTAAAAGTTTTCGATTTTGACCCGTTCATTTAAACACTACACATTGAGGACAATGTTTACCTCAAGTGTGGGGATGGGGGGAATTTTAATTTTTTTTTCAAAAATGTCTTGTTTCAAAAGCGATCTTAAAGCATTAGTAACTAAGTCAACGAGGGATGTCACAAACCATTTGGTCTTTTGTCATGGTCAAGTTCGAATTAATAGCATGACGGGTATTTAGCGGGTGGTTATTTGGGAATAATCCGCCTAAGAAACTAGCATTTGATGCATGTCACATATCATACCCTTTACATATGTGAGGTTTTGAGCCACTTTTACATTATATAGCGCATGCTTATGTTCTTTGTTTGAGTGGACCATTAGTCATGTATTGTAGAACTTGCAACTTTTGATACGTTTGAGACCATACACCGAATACAAGCAAGAGAATGATTAAGGCATTAGGTAAACCTTTTCCATTTTAAAACCATTTATCTATCCTTACCCAAATAAATCCCCTAGTCGCCCACTTTGAGCCTAAACCTTTCTTTTGACAACCCATTTAGCCCATAACCGTTAAACCTTTTCTTTTAAACCCGTGTGATGAAAATTCGATTATAGGATTATTTGATTGTATAGTTGTGTTTGCAAAAAAAAAAAAAAAAAAAAAAGCAAAAATTCAGAAAATGTTACGAAAAAGAATGAAAAGGGATTGAGAAAAAAAAAAAAAAAAGAAGTGTTAGTAGTTGTTGAATAAAAGGCGAAAGTTGTTGCCTCATAGTTGATGTTTATATTTAGTTTTGTTCAGTTTAGTAAGTTGAAATAAAAATCGAATTTTCATCACCTTAGCCACTTTAAATATCCTACTCCCTACCCTTAGCCTAGCCCCGTTACAACCCTTACAAAGACCTTTTGACTTGTACTTAGTATTCGTGTTCGGTGGTGGAGAATGATTGAGTTGCAAGCCTATGCGGGTACGTGTTCTAATCGGTTTTGAGCGATTATTCTATGAAGTGCTAATACATCATGAAAATTAGCCAAATTATAACCGAGTGGAGAGAACATTGTGAGGGATGTGCATGATTTATTGGTTTCAAGGGTGGGTTAGTCTTGGATAACCATTTTATATGTGATTATTCACTTTACCGTTAGATATTTTGTAAATTGTAAAGAGTTTGAACTTTAGTATGACAATTGACCTTAACCTTTGTCTCGGGAATGGGGAGTGTATTCTTTGTTCGACCCACGTGAAAGTTAAAAACAGATTTGCTTGAGGAGAAGCAAAAGACAAGTGTGGGGATGTGACACGTGGTCGAAAACCGGTGATCGTTTATGCTTAAGTTGATGTTTTTACGTAGCTTTTAATCTTGAATAGCCTACTTTTAATGGGATTTATGTTTTACAGGTCTAAAAGAGTTTAAGGAGCTAATCGGGAGCTAAACGGAGCACCAGGATGTGAATCGGGTCAACTGGGATCAAGAAATGAAAAAAACAGAAAACAAGTTGGTGTTAACCATGAAGATTGGATGTGTTGTAGGGAATGTTAAGGGATTTAAAATGAATATATTGTAAGATGGCATGATAGAGGGCTGAATTACGAGTACGTGGGCGAAAACGGTGAGTAAAACAGAGTTATAACGAAGAAGTTATGAAGAAAAGGGCCGTCGGCGACGCCCTCTGGATTGTTCCGTCGGCCAGAAACCTCCGTAAACAGCTAATTAAGCCGTCGGGCGAAACTGAGACTTCCAGGGGCCGTCGGGGACGCCCTAAATGGCCGTCGGGGACGCCCCTTACTTTCTTGCATCACGAAAATTATGTTTCTTTTGAATGGGGACGAGTTATAACACCATTTGTTGGCCAAGAAACGGGAGTTACACATTCTAGGGAGTTTGAATTGAGTTCTTGGAGCCAAGTATCAGGACCACTTCACCTCTAATCCATTCCATCATCCTTTATCATTCGATTTCACCATCCAATTCATATCCTAACCCTCATTAATCCATCAATCATTCGATTCATTCATCATCACCATCTCACCCAAACCCTAATCATCATTTCCTCCATATTCAAGCTTCAAGATAACAATGTTCAAGTTCTCATCATCCGGTGATCAAGTCAATTCGATCATGAGCGGCTAACTTCTTGGAGGTTTCACCCCGGTGTAGGTTATTGTAAGTCTAGGGTTTGAACAATGTTTTACTTTGATTTTGTGACAACTTGAATTGTATTTGAATTGATTGACAATTGTCTTGCATTTGAACTATATTTGTGAATTGTCGAGTGAGTTATGAAATTTGACTTTGCGAAACAAGTTTGAGCAATTATGCCTTGTCATTCAAAAGGTTTTACTTATCCGAAGTAACGAAGTGCATTGTGGTCCGTGATATGCGTTGATAGCAATTGGCACCTAAGCTTTGATGATAGAAATCCGTTAATAACATATTCAAGTGAATCAAATTTAAAACGTGTAAAAACCCTAGGATTGCAATTACCGAACCTGGTGTGAGCCATGTTTTCTCTATCTTGTTTAAACCTTTAATTACATTTTTGCAATTGTTAATCATTAGTAGTTATCAACCCAATTACTTTAGTAATTTCAATTCACATCTTTTCAATCAAACAAAAATACACAAAAACAAGATAGCAAGCTTCATAATTTGTGACATCTTTTAAGAATTCATCCAAATCCAATCGCAAACCACATACTCTTCATGGTTCGACCCCTTGCTACCACTAGCTATTTGTTAAGGGTAAATAGGGCTTATAAATATTATCTTTGACCGGAGCGCGACACTCCGATCACCACAACGATAGCATTTGGGGTGATTCCCCTTGTATCCACTCTGACCTTGATTCTGATTACCTGAGGATTGCTGACCAGGGCTCTTGTAGGCGTCAGTTCTTCGCTGCTGGGACTGAGACTGAACAGAAGTCGAACCCTTGCTTGAAATTCCATCCCACTTGCGCTTGTTGTCGCTAGGAGTATCAGATGTGGTATTAGAACTAATACGCTTAGGCAGCTTGTTCTGCTCAACTGCTTGATCAGTGAGGCGATGGGATTGTCGAATGACTTGGTGGAGGGTACCAAGATTAGCCGCAGTCACATGGCTCTGAATTTCTGGCACTAAACCCTTGAGGTACAGCTCGATACGTTTGATAGGAGGATCCACCATAGTAGGACACAATACAGCCAATTCGTTCGATTTCTTTGTGTACGCCTCGATTTCGGACCCCGTCATCTTCAAGTTATAAAAATCCACCTCAAGCTTGTGTATGTCGTCGCGATGACAGTACTCCTCCTTGATCAGATCTTTGAAGTCGTTCCATGGGGTGGCAATAGCAGCTGCCAACCCTAGCATTTGAACCTGTGCTTTCCACCAAGTTAACGCAGCACCTTCGAGTGTTCCAATAGCAAATTTCACCCTACAAGCTTCAGGGCATTCACACATCTCGAAAATGGATTCGATCTTCTCGAACCAGTGGAGAAGACCTACAGCTCCTTCCGTACCACTGAAGGTACTAGGTCGACAGTCCATAAAGGTCTTGAACGTACATACGGGAGGCTGAGCATGTTGACCTGTCGCGCGAGAAAGAAAAGACAAGGTTAAGCACGAGAGTTGGTTCATGAGGGTAGGATCTAAACATCCTAGGATAAGTTGAAATGGCAGGTTATACCTCCTGCTTGAACTGCTGCGAGTGCCTCAGTAACTCGTTCGTAATTAGAGCCGCCAGCTGGGCTTGAGTCAAATTTAGACGTCCCCTCATGATCTTCACATCAAAGGAAGCACAAGTGAGAGAAGTGTCGCAAAAGTGCATAAGTGTGGGATGACAGAAGAGAGTAAGCACACAGGGTTTCACACAACAATTGTTACGCTAACTAAGCACACCATGATCAACGCACTATGTAAACTAATAGATAGGCAATACAAACATAAACCATAACACCTATAGTGTTGAGTCTTGCACTTGGAGCGAAGCGTCATTGTGGATCGTTGAGCACTGTACAGGTTATAGTCTGGTTTTGTCAAAAAGATTTTCCCTTTTTAAAACCAAGTTCACTATAACCAATGGCTCTAATACCAATCTGTCACATCCCCAAAATCCACAAGAGGAGTATCACCGCAGGAGGCGTGACTGACCAGGATCCAGGCACCAATCATATTGAAAAATGTAATTAAATAAATAAAAAGTCCAACCACACAATATAATTGGTGTACAAAGCAAGTTAATCAAACTCAAGTTACCAGCGGAAGCATAAAGTTTAGAAACCAAAGTATAAGTTTAAATGTTCATAAAGTTTAACATGGCACACAATGGTCCATGTCCCACAACGACTCATGCTCCCTTGCAAGCTCCAGCTAAACCTCTAACGACCTGCAAGGCATGTAACAACGAGTCAACAACAAAGTTGAGCGAGTTCATAGTTGGTTGTTCATTTTTAAAGTTGTTCCAAAAACCATAAGTTCATTTGAAAATCAGTAGTTGATCAGTTCCTTGTTTCCAAAACCATAAGCAGTGGGGGCTACCCCATGTTATCCACTAGACCCGTTACCATATCGACCACTGACTGAAGTAAGTTGGTGCCCTAACGTCAATGTCTATCATCATTGACTAGTGCCCAGATCCATTAGTTCACGCCCGTCCTCTGCGGCACGGTGTGAGGCTTGTCAAACCTAAATAGCGCTATCTAACTAATGACCCGCTCGCCATTGGCCCGGAGATTAAGTTGATATAAAAATGAGGGACTTCATGATAGAGATTTTGGTCTAGTATCGATGTTATCAACCTTCAATAAAGAGGATGTGGTACGTGTCCCCAAACCAGGAGATCACGCAGGTTCTGATTAAATCCTTAGTACATGTTATCACCCTTCAATAAAGAGGATGTGGTACGTGTTCCAAACCAGGAGATCACGTAGTTTCTAATTAAATCCTTTACCCATTCCCAACCACCTGGAATCCCATGCCTTATAGAAAGTGTGAACTCAACTTAGGGTGCACAACGACAAGTAAACACGTATAAAGTCTCTACGTTCAATTACGCCCTGGTCACATTGTCATATTCTTATTAGTTATACGAATTAAATGTAGTCACCTAGACTCATGTTGTTGCCTTGGTTTCGGAGTCGAAATTCTAATTGTCACAACAAGCTCAACCATCTAATCACTTAGCACATTTAGACATAATGTGCTCTCTTGTAATTACACGCACATTTGACACTCAGTTTGACATACACCATGAAATATATGTACATATATATTATACACAACTAAATTTTAAAATTGCATTAATGGTAATAAATAGATACACACTCGCATTAATAGAAAATGAATATATAGCAAACTAATCGAATAGTTATGCATTAATAGTAATCTATACTTGTACACTTGCATTATCACATGTACAACAACTTATAGATATCTTTATATATATGCCTTCTTACACACATGCATGCACCCTATTCCCAATGCTTATATATATATATATATATATATTTACTTTGCATGAATTTCAATTTTTGCACAAAACATACATATACCTAAGTCGTAAACTGGCTACTATAGATAAATACATATAACCATATCACCCATAGCCCACCCCTAAGTACCTACTTCCATTCATAACACTGCATGCGTATACCCTTACACTCGTAAATTACATTCATATACTGTCACCTATAATGATCACAACTATACTTACATACATCGCACGACCCGTGAATCGCATATAATTCTTTTTATTGTTCAGCGCCCATATTGCAATTATTCATATCTCGTGTCCATGATCCCCACTGTGCACATAACAACACTCGCCATATTGTCGGTTCACACAGAACATGTGTATGGAGTTCGTACTGTTAATACATCAAGTATTCTTCCTAAAATCATGCCTACTCATAACAACCTTATAATCACAGTTAAGATCTAGCATCATATACAAGCACATAACATAACATACACATCACAGTTTCCATACCAAGTCGCATGTGTTCGTGCATATAATTGTACGAAGTCACAGTTTCCATACGAGTCTAACACACCCTATTCGTTCGCAACTAGACTTAAAAAAAAAAAGAACAGTTCTCATGCGTATATACATAAACATATAATCGACTCTATCATGTCACGATGCATATAAAACTAAGGTCGAGATTGAACTGATGCATATAAAACTAGCAGTAGCCTCATTTATAACTCTACTTTCTTGCAAAGCTTAAAGTCTAGATCGAACCGAAACCGAAACCGAGACAACGTAAACTTAATTAAAAACTGCGGAGTGAGTTGTACTAACCGATTGCGTATCGACCTCGGGACCTGACCTCCGTCAACCGCAGCGAAGAAAGAAAACAGATGTCGGGATGTCGCAGGTTTGCTACGAGTATGGTAGGGTTTGGAGTTGTGGGGAGAATGATTTGAAATAATACAGATTACATTATATAAATGGTTTCGTATGGAGGTCGGTTATAATGTTTGGGCCGCAAGATAAAGGGTTTTGGGCTAAGGAGTTGGGCCGCAATTACTGAACTTGTGTGAGAAATTTTGTCAAACAAAAACAGGTATACGTACATGAATAGGATAAGGACATGGATGGTTGTTTGGGGTTTCCTTAGCCGAAATGGGCTTGAGCCCACTTGAATGAGGATTTTGGTTCGCGTTTGGGCCGTAACTAGGCCGCACACACTAATGGGTTCCGGGTTGGGTGCCCATATAGTTCGGATTGGGTTACGTGAAGGTTCCCACAAAGCCAAAAACTTGATTTCAACCCTTTTCACTTATGGTTCAAACAGCTCGAGTCAGTTCAACGTGACATGGATAAAATATAATTCAGCAGGAACATAATTAATTCATCAAATAAAATGAGTATAGGATTCGATTTATAAAAGCGAAACAAACGGTTGTACCTTGAAATTACGGGTTGTCACAGCCTGCAGTCTCATCTTTAGAATGTAAGAAATAAGTCCATGTAAACCTAGAAAAGTCATATACAATTACCAAACAATATCTTTTCTTTTTAAGAGTCATGACTTTTACTAGGCCAAACAGATCCATGTGCAGCATTTGGAAGCACTTGGTTGTTTTGGACTCTTCAATGGACTTAAATGAACTTTTATGTTGTTTTTCTTTTAAACAGGAAACACAATGCTCAGGACAGGTGAACAATTTTTGTGGAAGACCTCCTACAAGGCCCTGTTTTGACAAAGCAGTGATTGTCTTGAGATTTGTGTGCCCCAATCTTCTGTGCCATAGTTTTGTCTCTTTGTTAGAGGCAGCTGAGAACAGACATGCATCCGTCCTGGGGCTCTCTTTTGACAAATCAACTACATAAACATTGCCACTCCTTTGAGCAACAAGTTGAGGTTTTCTAGTTTTTATTATTTCTTCAATCTTTTTTACCATTTCTGGTCCAACAATCCTACAACACTCCTTAGTAAAGAATGACCCATAACCTTTGTTACTCATTTGTGAGACACTAAGGAGGTTGAATTTTAGATTGTCAATCAGATTGACATTTTCAAACTTAACATTTCCAGACTGTACTGTACCAGAACCCATCACCTTCCCTTTACTATTATTACCAAAAGATATATCACCCCTTCATGAGTTTTGAATTCTTTGAGTAGGGCTCTACATCCAGTCATGTGCCTGGAGCCTCCACTATCTACATACCAAAGACTATCTAAGCAAGCAGAAGTTCCGTGCACATCAAGTAAATAATTAGTTCAGTAGGGTCTCCAAAGCCAATAAGGCTTTGGATGGGGTCTCAACAGTGTGTATGTTAAGTTTAGGAAGATGGACAGTGGTTAGCTCAGGGGTTTGGGCAGTTTTTGGAACATTTTTCTCTAACCACTGTTGGGGGCCATTTCCTGTCAACTGTTGATATCCAAAGGGATGCCTGTTCACTTTTGGTTTAGAAGGTCTTTTGTAAACCTCATAAATACGTGGGACCCTCTGGTATGGTGGTTAACCTTTACCTCTTTGGTATTGGTTAGCAGGGGGTGCATCTGTCACTTGAACCTCTCTTTTAACAGAGGTTTGGTTCAGCTGTTTTGTAATAGTTGTTTGGACAGGCACAAATGGTGGTTGCTTTTTGACTTGTGATTTTGATGAACTCATGAGTGTTTTTGAAGTGTACTCTTCCTTTTTGACCTCAAAGGATTTGAGGTACACACACTCCTGAGTGAGATGGTTTGATTTACCACAGATGGTGCAGCTCTTTGAAGGCACAATGGTACTTGTTTTGTTAATGTCATAAGCTTTCAAATGAAAACAATCTTTGGTCAAATGATTTTTCTTTTCACAGAAATCACAAAACAAGTTTTTATTCTTTTCTTTCCTTTTCTTCTTTTCAGACTCCTTTGCAACAGAGTTTTGAACCACTGTTGGGATGTCCTTAAGAGGAATTACCTTAGCCTTTGGAGCTTTGACACCATCCACAGTAGTGAAGTCCATGGGTTTAAAATTTTCAAGGACGTCACACTCATCAGACCATGTGGGTTTGAATTGGTATTTCTCAATCTCCTCAAAAGTTGAGGACCTCACTGATCTTTCCAGAGTGATTTTGTTTCCACTTTTATCAGTTATTTTAATCTCCTGACCATTCTTGTTAGTGGGTATGATTTCAACAGAACCAGATTGATTTGCAGCAGTGTTTTCAACTTGGTCATTTTTCTTGAACTCTATGCCAAATTTTACATTACTTTCAATCTGTTTTTCAAGCATAATTTCATAACCTTTGCAGGATTCCACCCATTTTTCACAAGTGATTTGGGTGGACTCCAACTCTTTTTTACAAATTTGATATTTTTCTATCATGGCCTGGAGTTGGTCCTTGGTTATGCTATGCTCATGTTTGAGGCTACAAATCTCATTTTCTTTTTCTGACAATTTGATTTTCAATTCTTTTAAAGATTTTTCAAATTGTACTTCATCATTTAGCAATCTATCTCTAAGGTTTTCATTCACCTCCTTGATGTTTGCAAATGCTATAATGCATTTGTCAGAACAAAGGTTTTTAAGAACCTGGGGTGATACCTTAGTTGCAGCCATCATGGCACAATCACAGACATGTTCACTTTCTTGCGGCCTTTTCTCCTCTTCTTCAGCAGACTAGGGGTCAAACAGTGGTTCCAACAGGGGTTCTGAATTTTCTTCCAACAATTGTTCACCAACAACAGTAGTAACCACTGCTTCAGCAATTGTATCCACTGTTTCTGCACTGGAAGTTCCTTCTTCAGTTTCCAGCCCTTCTGGAATTGATTCTAATGCTGCAAAACAGAACTCATCACTTGAAATAACATTCTCAGCATATAGAGCAAAGTTTTCATCTCCTAGATCCTCAGGCAAACTACTCCAATCAACAAAGCATTGGGTGAAAAAGCTTTGCTGATCTGCTTGAACAGCTGTTTGTAAAGCTTGTTGAGGTGCAACTTATTGCACCTGAACCTGAGGAGCTGGGGCCTGGACATACTGTATCTAAGGAACAGTGGTTTGGACATAGTGCACAGGAACATGTATTACAGGGTGTGCATAATGAGCAGTGTTTACATGAGCAGCAGGGGCATATTGGGAATACTACACAGTGGTTTGGTTATTTTGTGGTCTAGAACTAGGGTGTGTGATGATTGGTCCACTGTTTTAACTCTTACACTCTCTAGCAAAATGACCTAACCTACTACACTTGTAGCATTTGATCTTTGATTTATCTAACCCTACTTTAAAGTTCACATGTAACCCTGGATATTTCTCCCTGTTCTCTTGTAAAACTTGCTGGTTCTAACACTCAGCAGTGCAAGTTGGTGCAAAATATCCATCTCTTCCAGATCAGTTTGATCAAAATGCTGCAGATCATTGAGTTCAAAGGACAGATTATCATAATTCTGGTTTTCTCCATTAGCTGTGAAAGCATAATTGGATGAGTAAGAATCAGAGTTGTTAAAAGCTCCACCTGCTGTTATGTCAATGTAATGATCATAACCCTGATCCTTACTACTACCAGATTCTTCCTGACCCAAAAGAGTTGTGTTGCCAAATGAGTAATCACCTGCAACCTTCCCAGTCTCTTGTAGCTTCTTTTTCTGGTTCAACTCCCTTTCATAGGTCAGGAGTCTACCATGAAGCTGGGTCAGGGTCAGATCTTTAAACCCAACTAAATTTCTGGTTACAAAAGCAATTGTGTCCCATTTTTCAGGAAGTGACCTAAGAAACCTACTATTTTGAGTTGATTTAGCAAATTCAACCTTAACAAGTTTCAGTTCACTTATGAGACATCTAAAACGTTCAAACTGTTATGATAATGATTCACCCTTAATGTGACAAAAGGTTTCATACTGTTGATTCAAAACCTCCATGTTACTTTCAGTTACTTCTTCAGTCCCACCAAACTGTTCCTTAAGTGCATCCCACAATTCCTTGGCACTGTTACAATGTAACAGCCCAGCATAAATTTCATTTGGATGTGCAGATGCAACGATGCTAAATGCTTTGGCATCCAGTTCAGTTTTTTGAAAGTCCTGGTCAGAATAGTTTTCAATTTTCTTAGGTACAAGAACTTTTAGATCCTCAGCACTCGGCACCATTGGAACATGTGGTCCAAAGACAACCGACTTCCAACACCCGGTATTTTGTTGAGCTATGATGTGACTCATCCTACACTCCCAGATGTTGTATTCAGATCTGACCAACATAGGTGGTTTGAAGAGTGAACCAGTGTTGTTTGTGTTATCATGTGATTGTGATGCCATTCTGGTTGTTTTACAGGTACTGAATAATCAACTTTTGTACGTGATTACACCTTACTCTGTTTTTCAACTAAAAACGAACAATCGAAAGTATCAACGAAATTGAGCTGAACTTTTATGTCAAAATGACTGTTAGATCAAATTTTACTGTCCTAGCTCTGATACTAATTGTTAAGATCTGAGTTTCTTAGATTGTGTTTTGTTTAATAAGAATGAAAATGAAACAGAGATGAATTGCAACGGAAATATGAAATAAACTTTCAACACACAATCAATGGAAGAATAAGTTTAAGCAAACATGTTTATCATTGAGCCGAATGATTGTATTTATTACAAAGATCAATTACAATGCATGCATGCACAAATCTCCCCCTCAGCCCGAGTTCACTTGATTGTTCGTACAGATTAACTTGGTGAAAAAGAGCTAACAGAACATTGCAAGGTACTGTTCTATTTATAGTACAAGACAACCACTGAGCATCTTTGGCTGTCGTCACCATGAAAGTGACATCTAACCTCCTAACAAACTACAACTACTGATACATGTAACCACTGATACTAAACTACTTATTTACATAGAACAATACAATGCATAACTAAAACCACTGATTCTTCATTCCACTGTTGTAGCTTCAACAGTGCTTTGGTCTTCAGCAGTACATGAGATACATCAGCAGATTGAACTTCAGTACTTTAACTTCATTAGTCTTTAGATCAGCAGCAGTTGTAATGGGCAGTACTTTGAGTCAGTCAGTTGTTAGGAGCCACTGTCAAGGGAAAGATATGTACAAACACAGCTTATGAAGGATCCACTGTTCTAAACCAGTTTTGGCTTTATCAACTGTTCCTTTGTAGGGTTCAATCCCAACATCCTCCATTTAGGAACCTCTTTTGTATCATATAATTCATGCATGAGGTAGGAATAAGTACCTCTTTGTTCACCACTACACTTGTTGTTATGAACAACAAGGAGGGTCAAGAACATACAAGTAAAGAATGAAATAGGAACAACTAATCTATGGAAAACATCAAATAGTGTGTGGATTTTCTAGTAGGATTGCCCAAGCTTGTCCTCTAGTCACACAACATCAAGCTTCAAGCTTAAACACTACTTGTGGGTAAAAACCTTAGACAAAACAGAAAGTTTATGAGGTTTACACCTCTGATTTTACATGCCTCAACCTTGTTTTTAAGCCCAACTAACCATAGATGTGGTTATGAGCATAAGGACATAGGTTTGAGATGAGATAACTCAAGTTTAAGCAAGATTTAACAAAGTTTGATTCAAAACAGAAAGTTGCAGTCCACTTTGGAGCCTTTTTCGTGACATTCCAGACCTTGGTTTTCCATGGAAAACCTGTGGAAATGTTCCTAAGGTCACTCCAAGTAAGTATGAAAAAGAATCAAAGCAAAAAGTTAAGAGATGAGTGAGTTATGCTCACTTTTGTAAGAAGATAGCAATCTGCCTTAGCTCCTGAATTCAGCTACATTTTTTAGAGTTTGAGAGTGAATGGAGAGTGTTTAGAAAGTGAAAAATGCTTGGAGGAGGCTTGGGTTTTATAGGGATTGATTAGGGTTGGGTTGGTGACTTAATTAATGCAAGAAACACACTTTAGAAGCAACAAAACCAACAAAATTCGACCAATACACGAGCTGAATGGGCTGTCTTCGAATTAGGTTGGCTCGCGGCCAGTGAAGGCTTGAGCTGGGCGAGTCACGACCAGCTAGACTCTGAGCTGGTGTGGTTTATGTTTTGAACTTTTTTCATTTTCAGCCCCTCATGTTTCTTATTTAAGGTTTTTAGGTGTTTTAAGGGTCGTTTATGATATAAAGGCATATTATAGGGATGTAACAAGTATAATGAACATAAAATAAACATAATGAAGTATGATTAAGCGTATGAATTTCGTAATTAAGTATCGTATGCATTCAAAAGACGTATTATTCATAAGTTTCATGTATTTTCAAGTTTAACACATAGTTTCCAAAAAATACGAATATGTATCAATTGTTTCACGAAATAAGACGTATGAACATGTAAGAAGTATGTATAACACGAATTTAAAGAAATATGAATTTTATTTATGATTCAAGTCTCGGATTTTATAACAATTACAACGAAAGGACGATTACAAGAACACAAGACTTCCAAAAATAGAATTACAAGCAAGACCTTCTAATTATGGAAAGTACGAAGAAGCATGGCGTTACAGTGCTTCTCCCATTTCTTTTCTAGCTTTGCCCTTTTATATGAAATCCTTCATATCTCCTTGAATACTCAACCGTTTTACACGAAACTTGTTCCTATTTGATCGTAAAACATTTGTGCACATATTTAATTTGTAAACCCATAACTCGGTGAAACGCCCAGATTTCTTTATTGATAATATAAGTATTAACGTACTATTTTAACAAAATTCGGGCATGACCCGTTCGTGTTATGAACAATTCCCTGTTTTAACAACCATCATACAACTAATCCTATGACGCATTCCAAAAGACATAACGAAAATCGTAACATTTTAAACATTTTAAAACATCCACTACAAACTAAAATTTTACAAAAGATTTAACACATCAAGTTTAAAGTTTTAACTACCAAACAAAACTATTTTAACAAAAGTATTTTGACCCATTGGTGATACTTCAAAAGTTGCGGAAGCGCATGAAATGCGTTCAAAGTGTGTTAGATCCTAGCGAAGCATAACCACTTAAACTTGAGTTTTACCTAAAACCAATACAACAAACAACATTAGCATATCATTCATAATTCAACTAAATCTCCAATGAACTTGATGAACTAATATTCGCCACTTTAATTTTGTACCCTACTTGACTACTCATTCTTGAATTCGACTTTCTTGTTTTCGTAACCAACTCAGTTACACCATTCTTTCTCGTATGACTCATTCGGAATGAGTCTATTACTTATCCATTCTTCCTCATAAGACTCTTTCTATTTTAACCTGTTTACAACGGATTTGCAACATAACAACCTTGTCATGATTTGTGCTAATTATCCGACCCATTCAAGACGGATGTTAGCAAACTCATTCTCAAAATTCACATGTAAATTGTTTAACCCATTTACAACAACTTATCATCACAATCTACATCTAATATACACTTCTAATGAATTGACCCTTCGGGTAAGTTTGACTACATAAACATAATCATGTAACAAATTCACCTTGATATAAAAGCAATCATTTCTACAATTTAAGACATAAAGACACTTTACTACAATTCAAAATGTTCAAGTGACGTACCTCGATATTGATTCCCTTGTTGCTTCGCTTGACTTGAACTTTCTTCTTTTACACCTATACATAACCATTTACACTTTAATTTATGTATTATACTCGTTTACATACGCCACTTGATAAGACATGATATAATCTACATTTACTTCGTAAACACCTTCAAATCACATAAAGTTTATGACTAACAAGGCTGAAATCTTTATTAAGGCATTTCATCAAACACTTGGTGTGCATAACATCAGCGAAACATAAGGTACAAGTGTTCAAAGCATGGTTCTACTAATTCATTCTTAGATTATCAAGATCAACCAAAATTTCATACAGCAATCATTCCAAATCAGTTTCAACTATCATTTAATCACTAATAACAATTCTCACACTAAGCCATTACATTAATTTGCACATAATTCATTCATGTTCTTCACTATCTTCCTTATTCAAGTAGGTTTATGCTTCAAATCGTTTGATTAACTAAACTCAAGCAAATTTCTTGTTCTATTGTGTAATCCTAACTCACAACTACACAATTATTCACATTACTACAAGATTGGGTTGAAACCCACTTTCTACAAATCATCAAAACAGAAATTTCGGCTTACCATTCGTTGAACAAGCTTAAATAATTCGAGTTTTGGGTTCATGCATTTGTTTGGGCTCTTAAACTCCTTCTGATTTTGAGAATTTTAAGAACTAGGGTTTCTCCTTGGTTCCTTTTTGCTCCTGGTCGATCCACAGAACACACAAAAATGTGTGTTTTGTGTTTTTCTTTTTAATTAATAACTCTCATCATTTTTTACAAGTTTAACCCCTCTAATTAGAAATTTTTGTTTATTGTCACATATATTTCCTTCTTGTTGAATTACTAACATATGCATTTAACTTAGTTAATATAACATAACTAGACATTTAGGTAACATAATAAATTGCATATTCTTGGGGTGTTATAAGTCTACCCCCCTTAAAGAAGGTTTCGTCCCCGAAATCTGAATACATGCAGTCTGACGAGTTTATCTGTATCCCTTCGCAATTACATACCTCGAACTTCGTTAACATGCTTTCATTCGATCATCCCTCGTGATGAATCGGTCGTTACTACTCTAAACTTGTCTAATACATTTGGTAATTCAATCTTGTATGAATCAAGCAATCTTATTACATTATTGCATGATTATCATTCAATTGTTCAAGCTGATTTCTTAAAACTTATCTGTCAGATTATTCATTCCCGCATACCTCTAACATCTACTTAGGGGAAATAATTATCATAATATTCATACTTGTTCATTCCTATTCATTCATATTAATTCACAATTCAAACATCATTCAATAGTTTCTACATACTACCCATCCTTCCAAGGCCAATATCAAGCAAAATTTCTTTTATGTCATTTGCTTGATAGTTCTTTTCATACTTTTCTTGCAATACCTTCGTATAATCTTTACCAGAGACTAATATTTCTTCCATTGATAATCTATCATAACTGCATGGTTAACCACAACTTAATGTATACATTTATACAAATCGTGTACATACTATCCTGCTCTAACCTCTTTACCGTCTATCCCTAGGTTACAAGGGCCAACATAAGTCTTTAATCACGCTATCAATATGATCGTGTAATCAATACTTATATTTGAGCAACTCATGTTACACTCGAGGTGTCATACTCAGCTATACTTGTCATCAGATTCCATAGCCGTCATACATACGTCATTCCTACTAGCAATTGTAATACCAAGGCAATTACCCAACATTGCACCTCAAAGGGTTAATTCTTATCAACCTAAGTTCCGCTACATAAGAAAATTATAAGCTTATTACATATGCCACTCCATTTCATGTATGAGTTACATAAAACTTGGCACAACCGTTCATTCGACAATTGAGATTGCACTCTACCACGTAGGGTTGTTTTATAATACGAACCAAGAACCATGCGTATAAAAACTTTAACTCTCGAACATTTCTTTAGAGGTTTATCTTCTAATAATTCCTCTCCCATGATAGGGAACTCGACAGAGGCTAAGATTTATTGTCACGCCCCCAATTCCACCAGCGGAGTATCACCGCAGGAGGCGTGACATGACCAGGATCAAGCCACCAATCATATTGAACATGTATAATAATAGAGATAAAACCAACCACAATATAATTGGTATCCAAAACAAATTAACCAAGCTCAAGTTATCAGCGGAAGCATAAAGTTTAAAACCAAAACATAAATTATAAGTTCATAAAGTTTAACATGGAACTCAACAGTCCATGTCCCACAACGACCTCTCCTTCTTGTGCAAGCTCCAAGTAAACACCTAACGACCTGCAAGGAATATAGTAACGAATCAACAACAAAGTTGAGCGAGTTCACAGTTGGTTGTCCATTTTAAAGTTGTTCCAAAAACTATAAGTTCTTTCGTAAACCATGAGTGTAGGATCGTGTATTGACCCGAACGAGTCGTTCAGAGGAGTTTAACTTCGTTTCAGAGGCGGAAACTAAGAAACAAAGGTAGAAACAACTTTATCTTCACCTTAAAACACTGATTGTATTGAATAAACGTTGTGTACAATCGATCTTCACACCGGCAGCACTTCGGTATGGAATACAAGGGACTCCCTAGTGATTTCGCTCATGGAACCCTTTATATAGGGTTGATGATTTCGCTCCAAGGACCATATGTCCATAAGAGCGAAACCTCTGTGACAACCCTCACTAAACCAGGTATCCGTACGACTTAATTAATAACTAATTACTGCTTAATTACTGTGCTTGCTTGAACTTGTGAATAAACTGCTACTTGAACACTGATACATGTACTTACTTGCATCATACTTTACTTGCTGTCACTACATTATTTACATGACTGAACCTTAGTGACAAACATGATGCACAAAAAGCACAGTAGCACTATAACGGATAACCTATTGAACATGCTGATAAAGCCAGCATCAGGCAAACACTGCCTCTAAGGCCTGTAAGAGCCTGAAATATTTTGCTACACTAAGTGGTGAGTGTAGGGATACAAGGGTTGTAGAACTGCGTCTCTAGGAATAAGTCACAATGACTGGATGTGCCTAAAACGTACTCTAAGTACAAAATTCAGCACTTTACATAATAATTCAGCTTTTAGCTAGCTAATAAAGTGCCAAAACATGAGAAAAATATTACTAGACACTTTCGAAAGTGTCAGGAATGAGTTGTGTCACTAAAAAGGGTATTAACGACACTTTAAAGCTTTGTTAAGAACTTTAACGGATTACTATCCAACCGAACAACCGGACTATACCCGGAACATGAAAATATTGTTATTTTCATTATTTATCTTTTTCTGAGCCAGTTAGGGTCCCTGAACACCCTAACACCCACTGTAACGCGTGACACACTAATAACTGGGTTAAACACTTAACTAACTTGGTTTAACCTAACTAATACCTAACTAACTAGTTGGAATCGGACCAAGACCCCCCCCCCCTCTCTAACCGGCCCCAACTAGAAGGGGACACACTTGTACCTTGTTGAATATTTTAATCCCACTTGTCTAATATCATCTAGACACATTAACCCTTGATTATTAACCTTAAGAATTGTCTATAAGATTCAAGTTTAGCACATATGATCATTCATTTCATAACATCACCCAAACACACCTCTCTTTCCTTCTCAAAGCTTTCGGCCGAGATCCCCCATATCCATCCATCATATTTTCGGCTTTGATCACCCCATTTCAAGAACATACAAGTGTTAAGGGTCGTATACAAGGAGTCTTGGAGCAAACGGAACGCGAAGGACCTCTTTATCTTGCTTTTATCCACGCCATTTTTGTCAAGATTCTTCCCTAGCCTCGAGCTAGTGGTATGTTGCTTAGAACACCTTCTCAATCTATTCTAAAGTGGTTAAAAGGATTTGTATCGGTTAAAACTCGTTAACATGCAAGATGATGCTTTAAAGTTTACTAAAAACACTAAAAATAGTGGTTAAAAGCTTATATGTTGTGTAAATGATGTAGTATTCGAAATGTATGATTATTTAGGCCCGATCTATGATGTGGTAGCTCGGATCATCGTTTAACCCGGTTTGGTAAGATCATGGATCTTAACATAAGCTTATTTTGAATGATACAAGGGTTAAAAGGTGAAACTCTACCACACGCGAATCATGAACTTGTGTAAAAGAGTTTTACTTGTGAAATTGTGTTTAAAACTTGCAGATCTACGCATCTGCAAGTGGTATCTTCAAAGAACCACGTATCAAAGAAATCATGTATTTTAAAAGATGGATTTTACACTAACACGCATGATTTTTATAAACCACAAGTGTGTAAACACTTGTGAAATGAAAAGATCCGACAAAATAACAGTTTTTGTAAAAGATGACGGGAAGTTGTAAAGATGGATTTTCTCTAAAAACGAGGTTTTTACAAGATCAAATTACCTTATATGAAGATCTACTAAATTTAAGGGGATTTACACCACAGTTTTGGGAAAACTGCAAGTTCATGTAATTTTTGGCAATTTACACATATGTTGATTAGTTGTTGTGATGAAAGTTGTTCTGATCAAATAAAGAAAATTGTTGAGTTGATTTGTTAAAGAAAATGATACGCTTGAAAGCGTGGCCACCTCCAGTTACAGAGGAAACTCTGGCGAAATTTTTCTAAAAACCTAACACTTAGAAACTATTTACACTACGAGTGTTAGAATTATTTTTGACATGTTTTCGAAATATAAATTTCGCCATGACTTTATTTACTAAATATTCGGAGGTCGGATTTTCACAAAATTTAACGTGATAAATATACATTTTCACACACTGTTTATGATTATTTTGTGAAAATACATAGATATTATTTTTAGAGTAAAAATAATATTTACAAACGTTAACGAATCCAAAATAATACGAACGCTTTCACCATAAATATATAAGTTACACCGGTAAGTATATTACCACTCGATTGTTAAAACGTAACTTACGCACTTACGGAAATATTTACGAACGCGTATTTTAACAACGTATTATTGGAGAAAAATTATGTGAAAGGAAACTATAATATTTTTTTGAGAAAAATACTTATATTTTGGAATTGGAAATATATATATATTAAGTGAGACTTAATGATATAATTTGAACGCACATGTATTGAATCCCCCATCCTTGGGAAGGAGATTAACTACCAAGTATATACAGAATGTAAACACGAAATAGTTGTCTAACTATTTCCCAAAGACTTAAACTATAAAAGCTAAGGCACGGCCGTCCGTCTAATAGAATTAGCACCTGTAGGTCGTCGCACAGCTGCCTGATTTGGAGTACTTGGTAGAGACGCACCGACTGTGAGTTCATGTCCCCCTTTTCTCTAACTGTTTTCAGTTTTCTTAACTGCGGGGGTGAAATACATGTTACTTTGATTACAAGTACTTTATACATGGTATGGTTAGCGTAAGGAGGTTTACTACTTAGATCATGTGAGTGGGTAGGCAGAACTGGAGACCATTAATCCTCATTGTAGGACCGAGGGACGTAAGCGGTAGATCTATCTGGGTGTAGCGAGCCCAACTCTAGGCCCAACAGAACGGACCTCAGAGAGGCCCAACAGAACGGACCTTGGAGTGACTTTGTACCCAACGCGAAATCTGCTAGGTTTGAGTCTTACTACTTGCACTTCACACATACTAATGGCCTTGCAAACCATTGGTGATCTCTTTTTCCTTACACTGCTACATACCAGGGAAATTTTATACTTACAAGTGTTTTACATACTCACTTACACATGAACTCGCTCAACATTATTGTTGATTTTTCAACTTACATGTATTAGAGGAAATTAAAGATCTGGCACGGTATGTTATGTTTTCCCGCTGCATAAGGGTTTCTAAGGTCATCCCAGTTTAGGAAATGTGACTCTTTCCTGGACAAGTCACAAATCTTAAACTGCGTTTATTTCATGTCGGTGTTTATGTTATTCAAGACAATGTTTTATATTATGAGGTTGTAAGCCTCTAAGACAATGTTGTGTTACTCTGGTTTTAAAACTTAATCGAATGGATGATCTTGCATGATTTTATTTCATATAGCTTTGTTATGGTTAAGCTATGGTATTAAGAAGTCACACCAAAATTAACCACGCTTCCGCAAAGCCAGGGTGTGACAGCTTGGTATCAGAGCTCTGATCATAGCGAACTAGGATTCTTTCTCGAGTCTAGACTATGATCACTAGGGCTCTCACGAAAACATTTTTACTGCATACCACTTAAGTCCAGATCCAAAACTTTTTACAAACAAATGTTGAGCACATTTTATTATTTATAGGCTCAGTCTAGAAGGGCTGAGGCTCGGTCTGAGAGGCCGAGGCTCGGTCTGAGAGATCGAGGTAGTTGGCTAGTTGGACTAGGAAGAGTAGGCTCAGTCTTGGAGGCTGAGGCTCGATATTGGAGACCGAGGCTCGGTCTGAGAGATCGAGGTAGTTGGCTAGTTGGACTAGGAAGAGTAGGCTCAGTCTTGGAGGCTGAGGCTCGGTATTGGAGACCGAGGCTCGATCTAAGAGGTCGAGGTAGATGATAGAGCAGTCTTAGAGACTGGGAAGAATTTGGCTAGTGGGACTAGGAGAATTATTTGATTGACTAACATGTTTATATGATTATATGATTGATTATTATACGTATATGTGTCTGTGTTACAAACGTCATGCTTTCATCAAGTACTAGAAAGATGGACACTACGAATCCCATGGCCATAGTATCAGACGACATAGTTTCATCGAAGCACGAGGTGTACATTTCCGATACTACCGGCACAGACAATGACGACTTTCAGCCCTTATGCGCTGCCTGAAGTCGTAGCAGAGCCTACTGATGGCCATCTTGTTGAGAATTTGCCCCCTTTCTGCTTATCCTGTTGTTGATATACCCCCCCTCCCGACGTGGCCTCTGACGACGATAACGATCTACTGGAGGAGGACCCATTCGAGGGCAGGGCCCTATTGCTGCTGGTATTAGACTACTACATGTGGACGCTCCTGTAGGGGAAACTCATGTCCATTCCCCTATCCCAGACTCATTTGAGTTTCTGCCATCCGCATCTTCGCACATACAGGGAATGCAGCACCACTCACACGACGCCGACCCTGATATGGCATCATCAGCTGCACCGGATCCCGCCCACAGCTTTAAGTGCGATCACGATATTGAGGTTGATCCTGCTTTTCCACCTGGCTTTGATCCAGACCATGACCTTGAGTTCATACACTTAGACCAGCCCTTGGAGGATCCTGTAACCCCCTGTGTTTGTTGATCCAGCTGATCTTGAGATGGAGTTCTTGATCCGGAGCCGGCCGTGGCCCCTGAGCCAGGCACTGTACCTGACCCCGCATTGGAGCATGACCCTGTTCATGCCAATGCACCTACTGTTGCTCCTTGATTGATCATCTACTTGGACGAGAGAAAATTTGGGGTAACTGTGCAAGACAATTTATTATTACGGGGGCCCACGTAATAACGATTTGTAGTGCACAGGAATCCTGGTGGACTATGCGAGTCAAGCTAATGATAACCAATGTAGCAGGAAATAACTTAAACACGAATGACCAAGGCGATGTAGCCTCGAGTTCATTCTATTACGAGCAACAAGCCAAATTGGCAAGCCTCTGTGAAGGCTCAGAAATTTACTTCCCCACTCATACAGTGAGTATATTTGCGTGTGAAATTGGGTGATTACATAATGGCTTATGTTGCTATATACACCTCATAGACAATTGAAACGTTGTCTAACCCGCTTTACACCACTTCGACAGAAGGGAATGTCACCAAGACGTGACACAAACACCAGTACGTTGCCAAGGACAGAAGCCGAGCTGCAAGAACGCATCTCACAGATAAATGCACGACATGAAGCCCTCCGCTCTAAGTACAACGATGGCATTACTGGAAATAACCCTCCAACTGGCTGCACCTATAAACAGTTCCTAGACTGCAAGCCTTTGAACTTTGACGGAACAGGAGGCGCCGTTGCATTTGTTCGTTGGTCCGAAAAGACCGAATCCATTCTAAGAATGAGTAACTGTTCGCCCCAACAGAGTGTTACCTATATCTCGGGGATATTTCTAGATGGCACACTCTCTTAATAGAACCTCCAGGTTCAGACCCTTGGCACAGACGCTGCTTATGCACTGAGCTGGGACGAGCTCAAGGAAACGATTGAGAAGAAAAGTTGTTTTAGGACTGGAATTTAGAAGCTTGAGGTGGAGTTCAGGAATTTGAAAATGGACGAACCAGAAATTCCTGAACTTGTCCAGCGATCGCACGACTCATCTAGGGTCGCCCCCCTACTTAGTCAAACCGGAGTTCAAAAGGATTGAACGATCCATTTGGACACTTGCACCCCAGATCAGGGGTATGGTTACTACCTCAAAGCCCTCAACCATTGCAGAAGCTATCAATATGGGTGATCTATTTATAACATGAGATGATATGTGATTGATAACATGAGATGTTATGTGTTGATATTGTTGTATACTTACGTACACTCTACTTATTATGACCTAACCTACGTGAAACATCTTTTAGAAAATGCCGCCAAGACGTCAAACGCCGTTGCCTACCAATGAGGCAGAACTCCAGCAAGTCATCGCTGCTACCATCGCACAATACGCCGCTTCGCAAGGAGGACCCAGCGGAAGCAGCTCAAACAACAATGGCAACAATAATCCACCTCATGGGTGCACTTACAAGCAGTTTCTGGACTGCAAGCCCGTCAACTTTGATGGCACAGGAGGTGCTGTCGCCTTTGTTCGTTGGGTCGAGAAAACTGAATCTGTTCTTCGCATGAGTAAATGCACACTAGATCAGCAAGTCACCTATATCTCAGGGCTATTCTTGGATGGAGCCCTCTCTTGGTGGAATTTGCAAGTACAGACACTTGGTGAAGCTGCTGCCTACGCGCTGACCTGGACCGAACTGAAGGAACTTATGCGCAAGAAGTACTGCTCTCGCGCTGAAATCCAAAGATTGGAAACCGAGTTCTGGCACTTGAAAATGGACAGTCCAAAGATCGCAGAATACGTTCAAAGGTTCCATGACTTATCGCATGTGGTACCCTACATGGTCACTCCGGAGTTCAAGCGGATTGAACGTTTCATTTGGGGATTAGCTCCTCAAATCATAAGCATGGTAACCTCATCCAAGCCTGCGACCATTACTGAGGCGATTGATTTGAGCGTGGCTCTCACAGAGGAGGCTATTCGCCTGAACAAGTTTGATGAGATCAAGACGAAGAAGGAAGAGACTCACGTTGAGTCATCGGGAGGTAACAAACGGAAGTTCTCGAACTTCAAGCAGGGCGCCAGTGTGGTGGTTAAGAAAGGAGGATCAGACACGCCAGCTCAGGTTACAGCTGGTAGAGGGAAGAAAGGAAAGGGATACATGGGCACCCAACCCAAGTGCAACGACTGCCAACGCCACCATTCTGGTCGTTGCGGGCCAAAAGTATGTGAAGCATGTGGGAAACGTGGCCACTCGAAGGACACTTGTTGGGCCACTGCTGGTCAGGGAGGCCAGGGAGGATTCGGAAACAGAAATTACAACCGGGGTGGGAATGGAAATCGCCCACAAGGAAACCATGGAGGTAACGAGAATCGAGGCAACAATGCTAACCAAGCGAGCGCCGTGAATCGTAATCAGAGGAATGATCAAGCTGGTGGAAACGGGCAAAGACTTGGATGCTTTAATTGCGGTGATATCGGGCATTTTAAGAAGAACTGCCCAGAGTTAAACCAAGCACGTGGAAGAGTGTTCCAAATCGAAGCAAGGGAAGCGCGCCAATGTTGTTACTGGTACGTTCCCTGTAAATCAACGCTATGCATCCGTTTTATTTGATACTGGTGCCGATTATAGCTTCGTGTCGTTAGAATTTAAGAATATGCTTGGTTTAGCCGCGAATAAGTTAGATATTCCCTACTCAATCGAATTGGCCAATGGGAAGTTAGTAGAAGCCAATGAAGTTATCAGAGGCTGTGTGATCGAATTAGGAGAGCGTGAGTTTGCTTTGGATTTACTACCAGTCCAGTTGGGAAGCTTTGACGTAGTGGTAGGAATGGATTGGTTATCAGGCAACAAGGCTGAGATAGTTTATCACGAAAAGGTTGTTCGTATCCCCACCGAAGATGGCGAAACAATTGTGGTTCACGGGGAGAAGCGTGATACGCCGTTAAGATTTATCAGCTGCCTGAAAGCGCGAAAGTGTTTGCAGAAGGGATGTGTTTCCTTCCTGGCACACATTGTGGATAAGAAAGCTGCAGAACCGAAGATCGAAGACATCCCTGTCGTGAGGGAATACCCGGAAGTCTTCCCAGAAGACTTACCTGGACTGCCACCTCAGAGACAAGTAGAGTTCCGCATTGATTTAGTTCCAGGCGCCGCGCCTGTGGCTAAGGCACCTTATAGACTTGCTCCGTCTGAGATGCAGGAACTGTCGACACAGCTTCAAGAGTTGTTAGACAAGGGTTTTATCCGACCAAGCTTCTCGCCTTGGGGAGCTCCGGTCCTGTTTGTCAAAAAGAAGGACGGTAGTTTTCGAATGTGCATCGACTACCGGGAGCTGAACAAGCTGACGATCAAGAATAGATACCCTCTGCCAAGAATCGATGATCTGTTTGATCAACTGCAAGGCTCAAGCTTTTATTCAAAGATCGATCTTCGATCTGGATACCATCAGTTAAGGATACAAGAGGAGAGTATCCCAAAGACAGCCTTCAGAACTCGTTATGGACACTACGAGTTCCTTGTTATGCCGTTTGGTTTGACAAACGCACCTGCAGTCTTTATGGATTTGATGAATAGAGTTTGCAAGCCGTACTTGGACAAGTTCGTGATTGTGTTTATCGACGACATCTTGATTTATTCAAGAACAAAGGCCGAGCACGAACAGCATCTAAGAGCTATTTTGGAGCTGCTGAAGAAAGAACAGCTGTATGCCAAATTCTCCAAGTGCGAATTTTGGCTACGTGAAGTCCAATTCCTTGGGCACGTGGTAAATGGAGATGGAATCCACGTGGATCCAACCAAGATCGAGGCGATCAAGGATTGGGAAACGCCAAAGACGCCAACCGAGATTCGGCAATTCTTGGGTTTGGCTGGCTATTATCGAAGATTCATTGAGAATTTTTCGAAGATCGCTCAACCATTGACGCTCCTCACGCAGAAAGATAAGAAGTTTGATTGGGAAATCAAACAGGAGGAAGCATTCCAGATATTGAAGGATAAGCTCTGCAATGCGCCAATCTTAGCACTACCGGAAGGTACAGATGATTTTGTGGTATACTGTGACGCTTCGCGTCAAGGATTGGGTTGCGTGTTGATGCAACGCCAAAAGGTTATTGCTTACGCATCGCGTCAATTGAAAGTGCATGAAAAGAACTATACCACACATGACTTGGAACTTGGCGCAGTGGTATTTGCATTAAAGATCTGGAGACACTACCTTTATGGTACGAAGTGTACAATTTTTACAGATCACAAGAGCCTACAGCACATATTCAACCAGAAGGAGTTGAATATGAGACAAAGACGATGGGTTGAGTTGCTGAACGATTACGACTGCGAGATAAAGTATCATCCAGGGAAGGCGAATGTGGTCGCCGATGCCCTAAGTCGGAAGGAGAGGATCAAGCCCATAAGGGTTAGAGCTTTAGAAATGATTATACGAACCGATCTTTCCTTGCGCATTCGTGCCGCGCAGAAAGAAACTCTCAAGGAAGGAAACCTTGAAGAAGAATATCTCCGTGGGATGGAGAAGCTTTTGGTACCAAACGAAGAAGGAACATTATGTTTTGAGAAAAGGATTTGGGTTCCTCTGTTTGGTGATTTAAGGAAAGTTATTTTCGATGAAGCTCACAAGTCGCGGTACTCTATCCATCCAGGAGCGGATAAGATGTACCAGGATCTCAAAGATTATTATTGGTGGCCTAGGATGAAAGGCGATGTTGCTGTTTACGTGAGCAAGTGTTTAACGTGCGCTAAGGTTAAAGCGGAATACCAGAAGCCTTCAGGACTTCTGCAACAACCTGAGATTCCCAAGTGGAAATGGGAACAAATCTCAATGGATTTTGTTACAAAATTGCCGAGGACGCCAAGAGGCCATGACACTCTCTGGGTGATAGTAGATCGATTAACGAAGTCAGCACACTTCTTACCTATCAGAGAGAAGGATAATACGAGCAAATTGGCTGAAATTTACATGAGAGAGATCGTCGCGCGCCATGGAGTGCCTCTCTCAATCATTTCTGATAGAGACGGAAGGTTTGTGTCAAGGATATGGCAATCCTTCCAAGAAGCCTTTGGCTCACAATTGAATCTGAGCACTGCGTTTCATCCGCAAACTGACGGTCAAAGCGAGCGAACGATACAGACTTTGGAAGACATGCTGAGAGCATGTGTTATGGATTTGGGCGGCAGCTGGGATAAGCATTTGCCTTTGGTCGAATTTTCATACAACAACAGCTACCACACCAGTATTGGTGTCGCGCCATTCAAAGCCCTTTACGGACGCAAGTGCCGATCACCCCTATGCTGGGCTGATGCAGGTGATAGGCAGCTTGCTGGTCCCGAAATCGTCCAAGAGACGACAGACAAGATCGCGCAGATTCTTAAACGCATCGAAGCAGCTCGCCACAGACAGAAGGCCTATGCGGATCCAAACCGAAAGCATGTGGATTTCCAAGTTGGAGAAATGGTGTTATTGAAAGTCTCACCCTGGAAGGGTGTGGCACGCTTCGGGAAGCGTGGGAAGTTAAATCCGCGCTACATTGGTCCTTTCAGAATTCTGGAAAGAAAAGGACTAGTAGCATACAAGTTGGACCTACCTGCTGAACTGAATGGTGTTCACGATACATTTCATGTATCCAATCTAAAGAAAAGTCCAACTCAAGTAACCGTTGCCATTCCCACCAACGAGATTCATGTTGACGACACGCTCCACTTCGTTGAAGAACCTGTCGAGGTCACGGATTGGAAAGTAAACAAGACCCGCCGGAGCAGTGTCAAGCTCGTCAAAGTTCGTTGGAATGCCAGACACGGTCCTGAGTACACCTGGGAGCGTGAGGACCGGATGAAAGAGAAATACCCCCACCTTTTTCCTAAGAACCCTGCATCTTCAAGCAGAACTTAAATTTCGGGACGAAATTTATTTAACGGGGGGAGAATGTGACAACCCTCACTAAACCAGGTATCCGTACGACTTAATTAATAACTAATTACTGCTTAATTACTGTGCTTGCTTGAACTTGTGAATAAACTGCTACTTGAACACTGATACATGTACTTACTTGCATCATACTTTACTTGCTATCACTACATTATTTACATGACTGAACCTTAGTGACAAACATGATGCACAAAAAGCACAGTAGCACTATAACGGATAACCTATTGAACATGCTGATAAAGCCAGCATCAGGCAAACACTGCCTCTAAGGCCTGTAAGAGCCTGAAATATTTTGCTACACTAAGTGGTGAGTGTAGGGATACAAGGGTTGTAGAACTACGTCTCTAGGAATAAGTCACAATGACTGGATGTGCCTAAAACGTACTCTAAGTACAAAATTCAGCACTTTACATAATAATTCAGCTTTTAGCTAGCTAATAAAGTGCCAAAACATGAGAAAAATATTACTAGACACTTTCCAAAGTGTCAGGAATGAGTTGTGTCACTAAAAAGGGTATTAACGACACTTTAAAGCTTTGTTAAGCACTTTAACGGATTACTATCCAACCGAACAACCGGACTATACCCGGAACATGAAAATATTGTTATTTTCATTATTTATCTTTTTCTGAGCCAGTTAGGGTCCCTGAACACCCTAACACCCACTGTAACGCGTGACACACTAATAACTGGGTTAAACACTTAACTAACTTGGTTTAACCTAACTAATACCTAACTAACTACTTGGAATCGGACCAAGACCCCCCCCCCCTCTCTAACCGGCCCCAACTAGAAGGGGACACACTTGTACCTTGTTGAATATTTTAATCCCACTTGTCTAATATCATCTAGACACATTAACCCTTGAGTATTAACCTTAAGAATTGTCTATAAGATTCAAGTTTAGCACATATGATCATTCATTTCATAACATCACCCAAACACACCTCTCTTTCCTTCTCAAAGCTTTCGGCCGAGATCCCCCATATCCATCCATCATATTTTCGGCTTTGATCACCCCATTTCAAGAACATACAAGTGTTAAGGGTCGTATACAAGGAGTCTTGGAGCAAACGGAACGCGAAGGACCTCTTTATCTTGCTTTTATCCACGCCATTTTCGTCAAGATTCTTCCCTAGCCTCGAGCTAGTGGTATGTTGCTTAGAACACCTTCTCAATCTATTCTAAAGTGGTTAAAAGGATTTGTATCAGTTAAAACTCGTTAACATGCAAGATGATGCTTTAAAGTTTACTAAAAACACTAAAAATAGTGGTTAAAAGCTTATATGTTGTGTAAATGATGTAGTATTCGAAATGTATGATTATTTAGGCCCGATCTATGATGTGGTAGCTCGGATCATCGTTTAACCCGGTTTGGTAAGATCATGGATCTTAACATAAGCTTATTTTGAATGATACAAGGGTTAAAAGGTGAAACTCTACCACACGCGAATCATGAACTTGTGTAAAAGAGTTTTACTTGTGAAATTGTGTTTAAAACTAGCAGATCTACGCATCTGCAAGTGGTATCTTCAAAGAACCACGTATCAAAGAAATCATGTATTTTAAAAGATGGATTTTACACTAACACGCATGATTTTTATAAACCACAAGTGTGTAAACACTTGTGAAATGAAAAGATCCGACAAAATAACAGTTTTTGTAAAAGATGACGGGAAGTTGTAAAGATGGATTTTCTCTAAAAACGAGGTTTTTACAAGATCAAATTACCTTATATGAAGATCTACTAAATTTAAGGGGATTTACACCACAGTTTTGGGAAAACTACAAGTTCATGTAATTTTTGGTAATTTACACATATGTTGATTAGTTGTTGTGATGAAAGTTGTTCTGATCAAATAAAGAAAATTGTTGAGTTGATTTGTTAAAGAAAATGATATGCTTGAAAGCGTGGCCACCTCCAGTTATAGAGGAAACTCTGGCGAAATTTTTCTAAAAACCTAACACTTAGAAACTATTTACACTACGAGTGTTAGAATTATTTTTGACATGTTTTCGAAATATAAATTTCGCCATGACTTTATTTACTAAATATTCGGAGGTGGGATTTTCACAAAATTTAACGTGATAAATATACATTTTCACACACTGTTTATGATTATTTTGTGAAAATACATAGATATTATTTTTAGAGTAAAAATAATATTTACAAACGTTAACGAATCCAAAATAATACGAACGCTTTCACCATAAATATATAAGTTACACCGGTAAGTATATTACCACTCGATTGTTAAAACGTAACTTACGCACTTACGGAAATATTTATGAACGCGTATTTTAACAACGTATTATTGGAGAAAAATTATGTGAAAGGAAAATATAATATTTTTTTGAGAAAAATACTTATATTTTGGAATTGGAAATATATATATATTAACTGAGACTTAATGATATAATTTGAACGCACATGTATTGAATCCCCCGTCCTTGGGAAGGAGATTAACTACCAAGTATATACAGAATGTAAACACGAAATAGTTGTCTAACTATTTCCCAAAGACTTAAACTATAAAAGCTAAGGCACGGCCGTCCGTCTAATAGAATTAGCACCTGTAGGTCGTCGCACAGCTGCCTGATTTGGAGTACTTGGTAGAGACGCACCGACTGTGAGTTCATGTCCCCCTTTTCTCTAACTGTTTTCAGTTTTCTTAACTGCGGGGGTGAAATACATGTTACTTTGATTACAAGTACTTTATACATGGTATGGTTAGCGTAAGGAGGTTTACTACTTAGATCATGTGAGTGGGTAGGCAGAACTGGAGACCATTAATCCTCATTGTAGGACCGAGGGACGTAAGCGGTAGATCTATCTGGGTGTAGCGAGCCCAACTCTAGGCCCAACAGAACGGACCTCAGAGAGGCCCAACAGAACGGACCTTGGAGTGACTTTGTACCCAACGCGAAATCTGCTAGGTTTGAGTCTTACTACTTGCACTTCACACATACTAATGGCCTTGCAAACCATTGGTGATCTCTTTTTCCTTACACTGCTACATACCAGGGAAATTTTATACTTACAAGTGTTTTACATACTCACTTACACATGAACTCGCTCAACATTATTGTTGATTTTTCAACTTACATGTATTTCAGGAAATTAAAGATCTGGCACGGTATGTTATGTTTTCCCGCTGCATAAGGGTTTCCAAGGTCATCCCAGTTTAGGAAATGTGACTCTTTCCTGGACAAGTCACAAATCTTAAACTGCGTTTATTTCATGTCGGTGTTTATGTTATTCAAGACAATGTTTTATATTATGAGGTTGTAAGCCTCTAAGACAATGTTGTGTTACTCTGGTTTTAAAACTTAATCAAATGGATGATCTTGCATGATTTTATTTCATATAGCTTTGTTATGGTTAAGCTATGGTATTAAGAAGTCACACCAAAATTAACCACGCTTCCGCAAAGCCAGGGTGTGACAACCTCAAATGAACACATAAGCGAAATCATCTTGATCACATAAGCGAAACACTCATCTAAATGCCTTATGAACGAAATCAGCTCCTAAAACATATATACTCTCATATTTTGTCATCTAGTGAACATTATATACGAATTCAAGTGCTGATGTAGGAATAATGATGTAAACACTATGTCACTTGGATGATATCATCATCAAGAATGATGACATCATTCTTGTTCCGAACCGCAACGAAACCAAGACTCGATGTAAGACGAAGACGACAGATGTGTGCACCAACAGACTCCCCCTCAGATGTTGACGAGTCTCACATGTCGAGTCTTTGCATCTTCAGTCTTGATCAGTCTTTGAGCTTCATTCTTTCTCTCAAAATTAACAGACTCCCCCTTGCAATGTGCTGGCATTCCGTTAGTTCTTCAGCATCATCTGCTTCTGGATCGTAATCTGGCTGGCTCTTTCTGAGGTTGTTCCAAGATCGTACCCTGGCTCTCATCCAGCTCAGGATCATCAATCCAGCTCATACTTAAACCTGCACAAACTCACTCTACCTAAAAGTAAATTTTACGCATTTAACAATTCAATGTATGCACTAATGCTGACTCTCCCTCAAAAATAACTCAATAAACTTGATGAATCATTTTAAAATTTGATCATTTTTCTTTTCAAAACACATTTTCCCAAACCATTTGTTCATCATGTCTAGCACTTGGAATTTTGACAATCAGCTCTCCAACATCAGTTGTCGAAAATCTTTTTGAGTTTTACAAAATTTATGCTAAAACACACCGAAAATATTTTTGTATTTTTGAATGTAAAGAAATGCAGTAAAGAAATATTTACAAACACTATTTTTGCGAGTTCGTGCAAGAGGATCATATCAGTTTTTGACAAGTCAAAAGTACCGTTGAGCTTAGTTACACATTAAGAATTAAACAATTCACTTAGATTGCCGATATACTGATCCACTTAAATTCTCACACAAATTTCAACTAATTCAGGATATGAGTTAGGTGTTTTAAGAACATAAACTCCTTCATGTGTCCCACCTCTTGAATATACTCCCGTATCCAGATCCCAATATTCAGTCTTACAGGTGAGTATACCACAGATGATATCTGTAAGGGGTTAAATTATAGTACGAAACCGTGAGAGCTCAGGTCAGAACTTCCGTTCAGCAGAGAGATGACGGCTCGACTTTTGGTGTGTCCCCTTTAGAGGATCTTTTGATTACAACAGCAGCGACTATCAATTTTATTGTTTCATCAGCTTGCTGAGGGTGATGCTATGTTTCAAGCATTTGCAGAAAGCATTATCCGGGGACTAGGTCAGAACTTCCATTCAGCAGAAGTCCCGGGATAATACCCCATATATCACTGAGCATAAAGACCTAGTATCTCAGAAAGAGGGACCTTTCAAACGAGATTTCAGGGGTTACCTATATATCCAAGTAATGTTCCCCACGAAATAAGCAAGTTTGAATTTTAGTTTATATCCCGAAAAAGCTTACTAAATGTGTAAAAACCTATCGGCATATCATCAGTGAGACTGTTTAACGCTATTTAAACATTACATTTCTTTAGCATACTGTAACTGTCTACTGATGTACTATCATTTCCTCTTCTTTGACACAAAAACTCATTTTTCATTTTATCATGTTTTTGTCTTTTTCAAATTTTTCAAATGTTTTTGGATTTTCTGAAATTTTCTACTCCCCCTAAAATGCAAACACATTTCAGGAAATTTGAAAACAAACTGTACAAAAACTTGACAACCAATATCGAATCACTTCAAATCGCCATCCACTTGGCATAAACAATCAGAACTCCCCCTTTCACAAAACTATTTTCTCATAATGATTTCAAAACACTTAAGTTTGTTTTAACCAAAATGATTTTTCCGGAAAATAAGTTTTGTTGATTTTAAACCATTTGTAGGTTCGGGGTATGGTTCATCATTTTGTCGTCAACCACTTGTAGGAAAATGCAAGTACAACTTAATGTCCTTGATTTTACCACTTGTAAGTGTAAACCTCCATCAACCACTTGTAGGAATAAAACCTCTACACAAACCATTTTACCAATCAAGATGCCGATTCCTGCTTCGCACTTACCAACCTGGAAGCTCCGGCGTAGTCATTCAACCTGTAAAATTTTAACAATTTTAACGACTTTCATACAAACACTTTAAAATATGAATGATGCCGATTCCTGATCCACGATTACAAACTTGGGATCTCCGGCATAGTCCTAAGACTTTACGGGAAACAGACTTCCATCCAAGTCTTCTCAGACTTGATGGCTTTCAGTTCTTGCGCAGTAGGGTTGTAAGTTGCCTTTTTAGTTGCATAAAAATCTTTAACCCCCTTAGCTTTCCCATTCAACATTTTCCCAAAAATCTTTTTAACACTCCCGTTGAATGTTTTCTCGACATCAAACTTAGTATTCTCTGTGTAAAACTGATTCGAGATATCAACCTTACCAACTTTCTTTTTAACTTCTTCAAATTTCAGTGATGGAAACTCATCATCATTCACTGAAATTTTCATCTCAACCTGTGGCTCTTCTGGCTTTGTGGAACCAGATTCATCGCCGACATTCACATCAACTTTCTTAACAACCCACACTTGATTGTCATTCTCTTTCTTTTTATAAAAATTCTTTTTAGAACACTCACCAACCTCATAAATTGAATTTTCAAAAATTTTAAGTCTGTCGGTTGGTGGTTCAACATCAACAACCTTTTCTTTCAATTTCTGAAAAACTCCCTGTTTTGTTTTGACATTTTTCTGACAATTCCATGCAATGTGATCAGTTTCATTGCACTTGTAACAGGTACGAGTCTCTCTTTGATAAAACACTTTAGTTCCATTCTTCTTCTTTTCAGCAAGAAATTCTTGATTTGACTGTCTCCAGAATGAGCTATTTGCTTCTTCTTCATGACTATTTCCTGCAACATATGTCATTTTTGATTTAAAATCTCGAACATATTTTTCATTTTTATAGTTTTCAGGTCGAATAAAACCAAGTCCTTTCTTTTTGAAGCTACGATTGTGGTTTGGTTTCTTTTGAAAACCAGAACCAGAATTGTAACCCTTTTTCTTGTTTAGACGTTGTTGAACTCTTGAAGTGAACTTTTTAGGTTTTTCAGTAAGATTTAAATCTTTTATTTCAGAAATATTAATTTCTGTCATTTTGAAAACCTTTTTGATCATGTCAAAACGAACACTTCTTATTGGAAACTCTTTGTCAGAGTATAATTTGTCCGAATCATTTAAAGTATATGCAACTTCAAATGCTTCATCATCCAAATTTGCTTTCGATAACAAAAATTCTTTACTATAAGACCGTTTGACCGACGACTTTGGACTGTTGACTGACGAATTTGACCCTCCAGACTCAGACTTTGACTCGGATTCCTCCTCAATATCCAACACCTGATCGACCACCTTTTTTATTAACTCAGACTCATGATCAGTATCGGACGAGGTAAACGTGACATCAATGTTATCTGGTAAAACGTCAGTTGTGTCGGTTTTTAGCTTTATATTGACTGCTTTTTCAAGTTGCTCCTCGCTTGGTTTTCTAGGAGAATACCCTTCCCAAATTGGAGGCGGACACTTGTTATAGCTAACAGTCGGTTTCTTACCACTATCTTTCTTTTTCTTCGGCTTCTCGTCTTGAAAAGCTTCCATACCTGCAACAGTTGGGTAAATACGATCAATGAGATAATCAGAACTAGAATAACTTTGTAATAAACGTCTAATTCTCTCATTCTCAATCTTTTCTGTCTCCAACTCTTGCTTCCATTTAGCACTCTCTTCGATGTAAAAGTTGATGGCTTTCTGCTTTGTCATCATTACAGCATTCATCATCGTTAGTGCTTGTTCTCTTTCTGAATTTGTCTTTTGGAGACCAGTTACTGTTTTGTTCAAGACATCATAAGATTCTTTCACATAGTTGAGATTGAACAGTAACTGCTCTTTTTTCTTCTCATATTCAGCAATGATGTCGTCTTTTGTAGCACATTCCTTGCAAGCTTCTAAACACTTCTCGTAAGGTTTTACAACTTCAACAATCTTCTCAATCTCGATTGTCTTTACCACTTCAATCACTTTTTCTTCTTCTTTCACCTTCTCAGCTTCAGTAGTCTTCTCAGCAACACTTTCAACATTCTCATTCTGAATAACATCTTCAGATTTCTTTAGTTTTTGTTCTTTAGCAGCTCGTTTCTCCTTCAGTTTCTCCATGCGATCTGCAAAATAGAAATGAAAACTTTCAGGAGAAAGATGAGATTTTGCAACATTTATATGTTTCTCTTCCTTATCATCACTGCTACTATCAACTGGTGACTGATCAAACTGTACAGATTTTTCAAAATCAGCATCTGATAAACCAGAATCTGACGGTGTTTGATCAAATACAACTTCTTTTTCTGAAGTAACAACATTTTGAACACTCTCATCTGAACTTAGTGAATCTTCATCAGCACTTTCTGAGCTTTCTTCAGATGTAACAGACTGTTCCTTCACACTTTTCACTGTCTCACCAATAGATTTCATCCACGTGGCAAACATGTCTGGTTCTCTGACAATCTTAGCGATGAAAGCTTTGAAATCACCCTTTTCATCAACAAACATATTCAAGCTGAAACCTTCAGGTAGTTGTTCATCATCTTGATCAACTAAACATGCTTTGCTATCAGGAGATATGTAGTTGCTCCAGTTGAAATCTACCAAACATCCTCTCTTGGAATCCTCAATCTTTCTACCATGACCCGTCTGTGAGTCTTGTGATTGACCAACTTGCTGATAAATGGCTTTCCGGTAGTAGTCGTCTTTTCCTAACGGATTCTGAGTGCCACTAGCTTCCCTGTTCTTGCACTCCCATTTGAAATGGCCTTTCTCCCTGCACCGAAAACAAGTAACTTTAGATTTATCAAAACCTAAAGTAGATACATGAGCATCAAGAAAGTCATTTCTCCCGGTAATCATTTTAAACTTTTCAGCACGTCTAAGAACACTCGCAAGACACCATTTGATATCCATTAATTCCATCTCTTCGGCATCTATCTGATCGTAATCCTCCTTTGTGAGCATAGGATTTCCGATCCGACCTGCAACTAGACCTTCATACGAGATAAGCACGGAACCAAGTAATGCCATGTGATCTTTCGCAACCTCCTCAGAAAAACTTTGTCCATCTGGAAGATTCAAGGCAATATTGCATTGTATCACACAACCATTTCCCATTTTTGAGCTTTGATGCTGAACACTTTCTGATGAACTTTTTGGATTGACACTCGGATATAATGAGAAACCACTGCTGCTTTTGTTTGAACTTTGATCAGCTTTTTCTGATGAATCTCCAGCACTAAAAGCAGTCTGGATTTTCGGACTTCTCTCAGCTTTTGGAACCGGAACACTACCTTTGTAATACATTTTTACATCCTGTTGACCACTTGGACTGTTCATCCTCGCGATCTTCTGCTGTTCCAAATCTTGACCCTCAATCTTTTCGATAAACTGACCAATTGTTAACCCATCATAAACCCCTGTGTTTTTCAGGATCATCAAATAAGTTCCCCACTCTTTTTGCGGTAACACATCAGCTAATTTGTCTACCCACTCTTCAGAATCCTTTTTTATACTAAGCATTGACATAGATCACACAAGGTGGCAGTAACGTTCAATCAGCTTCTTTGTATCCTCACCCGGTAAACTGCTAAACAGATCAAACTCTTTCTTAAGCAGTGCCTTCTTGCTCTTTATCATGTTCTCACTACCCTCAAATTTGACTTTAAGTGCATCCCAGATTGACTTTGCAATTTTATCATGCTGTAGCAGAATGAATATGTCTTCTTTGATGGCTTGTTGCAAAAGACTGATCATCATTTTTTTGGCTCTATACATATCACGTTCTTCATTACTAAATTTAGATATTTTTTTATCAACTTTCAAATCAGTCTGTGGCAAAACATATTTCTTCAAAATACATTCCCATGACCTAAGATGGTTTGCCTGAACCCAGTTCTCGAATCTGTCTTTCCACCCGTAGTATTCTTCGATACTCATCAATTTCGGGGGCTTTTGGGTGGTTCCCGTTTTGTTTTCCAAATTCATGTTCTGAGCAATGGAAGCCAGAGTAGACGAAGTAGCAAACGCATTGTAGAACTCAGTATCCATGATTCGGAATCGAAGAATTTCTCAAACAAGCTTTCACACGAACTGGTTCTCCTCGTAACACACCTTTATCACCTTAAAAATCAAACAAACACTTATCAGTTTTAAACACTATTAAACAACTGAAACAGAAATTGATACTCGGACTAGTGAATATTTTGTGCGGACTGAATTTGTGTGAACTGAGTTTGATGTCAAACCGTACGAACTGCTATGACCCGGATCAACAACAACCGACCTGACTAAACCACACAACCAGAAAGAATTCGAATTCAAACAAACTGAAACATCTCTTGTGAACTTTAATCAACACATTTGGGCCGTAAATGATGTAGAGACTTGGGCTGATGACTATTTGGACTTGATCAATTCAATACATGTGACCTGAATGATATCTCATATCCAATAAATCCACTAAGCCGACACAATACATATGCAACCTAACACAATCTGACAAATCATAAGGATTTACGAAAATCACATGAATTCTGATTTTTGATAAAATCAACAATATTTCACATGCAAACCAACAACTTGATTGAACCGTTGACTGTCTTAGGTCTATCACAAATGACTTAAATGAATTCTGCAGTAATGCTTTTTGACCTCCAAATATGATTGGACCCAATAAACTGCCAAAATTACAATTTCAAGAGATCACATGGGCTGATGACAAATTACGAGAATCACATGCAATCACAATGTAGACTGACACAAGTCATGTGATTTTTTTTAACTAAGTGTGATTGGGCCGCACTATATCTCACATATGCTGATAAAATCTTGTGCCGACAATCATTAATACCAAAACAATTTCATTGGGCCTTCAATAACAAAGTCACATGGGCCGATACAACTGATCATGTGAACTCTGACTATTCCATTAATATCTTTTACAAGCATTCACTTATATCAAGACTTGATAACTATGAGCTGAATCAAATTGTTCACATGAGCGGAATCAAACTGTTCACAAGAGCGGAATGAGTGGAATCAAATTGTTCACATGAGCGGAATCAAACTGATGTTTGAAAGAGCGAAAGCAACTTGATGAACATAAAAACGAAACCTCAAATAATGATGACACAAGAGCGAACCTAGTTGTACTTATCAGCGAAACCCTCAATTATGTGTCACAAGAGCGAAATCCAATGACCTTTGGAGCGAAATCAGAGTGTCAAATAAGCGAAATCATGAACTGTACGTAAGAGCGAAACCTAGTCCGAATGTAATTTGGTCCATTTTTAAGTCGATTTAAGCTGTGAAACTTTCGAGGATTTGTTAATGTACAATTTTACACAGTCTGTAAAAATTTGAAACAGTTTTGACCGTTAAATCTCGTTGAACTGATGAAAGAAGGTGTAGAATATAGAAAAAACAATGAAATTCAGCCGTAATCTGCAGAACTCCTCCTCCTGAGCTCTGATACCACTTGTAGGATCGTGTATTGACCCGAACGAGTCGTTCAGAGGAGTTTAACTTCGTTTCAGAGGCGGAAACTAAGAAACAAAGGTAGAAACAGCTTTATCTTCACCTTAAAACACTGATTGTATTGAATAAACGTTGTATACAATCGATCTTCACACCGGCAGCACTTCGGTATGGAATACAAGGGACTCCCTAGTGATTTCGCTCATGGAACCCTTTATATAGGGTTGATGATTTCGCTCCAAGGACCATATGTCCATAAGAGCGAAACCTCAAATGAACACATAAGCGAAATCATCTTGATCACATAAGCGAAACCCTCATCTAAATGCCTTATGAACGAAATCAGCTCCTAAAACATATATACTCTCATATTTTGTCATCTAGTGAACATTATATACGAATTCAAGTGCTGATGCAGGAATAATGATGTAAACACTATGTCACTTGGATGATGTCATCATCAAGAATGATGACATCATTCTTGTTCCTAACCGCATCGAAACCAAGACTCGATGTAAGACGAAGATGACAGATGTGTGCACCAACAATGAGTTAACCAATTCCTTGTTTCTCAAACCATAACCAGCGGGGGCTACCCCATGTTAACCACTAGACCCCTTACCATATCAACTACTGATTGAAGACATGTTTATGTGCCCTGCATCAATTTCTATCATCATTGACTAAGTGCCCAGATCCATTAGTCCACTCCCGTCCACTGCGGCACGGTGTGAGGCTTGTCAAACCTAATAGCGCTATTTAACTAATGACCCGTTCGCCAATGGCCCGGCGATTAAGTCGATAAAAAAATGACGGACTTTATGATAGAGTTTTGTCTAGTAAGTTATATGTTGTCATCCTACCTATGGAGGATAGAGGTACGTAATCTACCCAATGAGAATACGCAGGCTTAATGTTGTCATCCTTCCTATGGAGAATGGAGGTACATATTCTACCCAAGGAGAATATGCAGGTTCCGTTTTAGTTACTTAACCCATGTCCAAACCACCGGGAATCCCATGCCTTGTAGAAAGTGTGAACTCACCTTAGGTTAGCTCGGCAGATACACGAAAAGGTCACTTGACCTATATGTGGTCAACCACGTCCTAACATGGTTACCATACAAGTCAGGTCTAGGTTCAAGTAGTGCACATAAGTTTACACATAAACTAACATGTTACGAACACATAATGATCATGGCAAACACATAAGATCACATTCAACCCTTTAACAGTCAAATACACATCATATCCAAACTTGTGCGACTGAAATGATTGGGCTCGCACAAGTTCAATGGCCCAACAGTCTTGTGCGATTCAATAATTGAAGCCCATTTAACCTTCGGCCTAACCTGTTGTGCGTCCAGCACAATCTTGTGCGACTTACAACGGGTTGTGCGACTGAAACAAAACCCGGCCCAATAACATAAGTAACCCAACATTCACACAGCCCAAACAAATAAACAGAGAATCAACTTGTGCGGTCCATTTAACCTTTTGCGACCCGAACTAACTTGTACGATTACAAATGGCTTGTGCGGCTGAGTTTTGGGCTTTAAGGCCCAACAACATAATAAGGTTCAAACAGATGTGTGTGTGGCCCAAGACTTGTGCGATCGACACTACCTTGTGCGATCCACGTATCTTGTGCGATCATGCCAAATTCCTAAGTTGTACTCTGTGCTTAAACAATTGTACCCTAACACATCTTGTGCGACTGTGTTGTGCGACTTGCTTGTGCGATTGAGCTCTTGTGTGATTAAGCTCTTGTGCGGTTAGGTTTATTATCCGTTATTCATGGAAATCAGTTTCACCATTTATTGGCAAATCAATTCTAACAGTTTCCTAACTTGCATCCATCGATGAAAACAATTAAACAGTTTCCAATCATGCAAATCATGGATCAAACTAAACATTTACCAATTAATTTGTATGAACCCTAATTAATCATATAACAACTCATCACCATCCCATCGAATCAATAGCAAAAGCAACATCAAGATCCTTAATTCATGATCCAATAACTCAAACCAAATCCTATATTCCATCCGAATCCAAACACATATGGCTAATTACATTCATTCGGTTCTAGATCATCATTATCATCACATGATTATCAAACCCTATATTGAACTAACATATTACACATGTGAGTCGATTTACGTGAACACTAATCTCATCAATTTATTCCATAATCAACCACATATCATTCGTAAATCATTATGTAGAAAATATAAATCACAATAACATTTAACGAAACATTAATCATGAAACACTAACCGGTTAGAAGGTAGAACAAGGATGATCCGAATGAAGAAAGTCTTCGAGGAAGAGGGATGTGGCCATCGGCTTTGAGAGGAGAGGGAGAGAGATTTAGGGTTTGCTAAACTTTGTGTGTTTTGGTGAAGTGTAGGATTTATACTAACACCCTTGGTGTTATACGAACTAAGGGAGTGGGCCGAACCCTTCATGGGCTGCCCTTGAGTTTCGAGTACAAAGAGTGTGACCCGAATGAGCTTGTACGATTGGACTAGTATTGTGCGATTTCATTATATACATACATTACACACATTCACATAACATGTAACATTTATTGATTAAAACCAACATATCAATTAATCACATAGAGTTCATACAAGTTACATTAAACACAAAGATAGGTTCTAAAATACGAGTTGTCACATCATCCCCAAGTTGAAGGAAATTTCGTCCCGAAATTTTGCACGTAGTTACTGAGGAAGCTAGTTAGGTTGCGTGGTTTCCTGGTTTTCCTGGGGTGTCACATCCTTCCCCCGTTGGTTTGGAATTTCATCCCAATATTCCACAGTAGCTTCAGCCTCAGTAGTGATTTCACTTTTCTCGAACAACTGGGGATACTTGTCTTTCATTTGGTCTTCTCGTTCCCAGGTAAACTCTGGGCCACGACGGGAGTTCCAACGAACTCGAACAAAGGGGTATTCTGGTACACTTGAAAACCTTAACGTCTCGGTCAGTAATCTCTACTAGTTCCTAGACAAATCGCAGCTGATCGTCGATGGTTAGCTCCTTGAGAGGAACTATGAGGATCTCATCTGACAGACACTTCTTCAGATTGGACACCTGGAATATGTTGTGAACTCCGCTGAGTTCTTCAGATAGATTCTGTCTGTAGGCAACCTTGCCAATTCTCTCAGCGATTTCGAAAGGTCCAGCATAACGTGGATTTAGTTTGCCTCGCTTTCCAAAACAAATCACACCTTTCCAAGGTGAGACTTTAAGTAGCACTCGATCCCCAACCTGGAATTCGAGTGGTTTCCTGCGCTTATCAGCATAGCTTTTCTGACGGTCACGAGCTGCCGCCATTCATTGTCGTATTTGGGCAATCTTTTCTGTCGTGTCGATGACGAGTTCTGGGCCACTGATTTGGCTGTCACCAACTTCTACCCAGCATAAAGGTGATCACCATTTTCGTCCATACAATGCCTCGAACGGAGCAGCCTGGATGCTGGTGTGGTAACTGTTGTTATACAAAAACTCTACCAAAGGTAGGTGCCTTTCCCAGCCGTTACCAAAGTCAATTACACATGCTCGAAGCATGTCTTCGAGGGTTTGGATGGTGCGTTCAGTCTGCTCATCCGTCTGAGGATGATATGCAGTGCTCATGTCTAAACGCGAGCCAAAGGATTTGTGCATAGCTTGCCACAAATCAGAGGTAAAATATGGATCACGATCAGAAATGATGGAGGTTGGCACCCCATTCCTCGAGACTACTTCCTTCAGGTAGATGTCTGCTAGAGTAGAGAACTTATCCGTTTCTTTGATAGCCAAGAAGTGTGCAGACTTGGTTAGTTGATCCACTATCACCCAGTTGGTATCGTTTACTCGTTTAGATCTAGGTAAGCCAGTAACGAAGTCCATGGATATTTGCTCCCATTTCCATGTCGGGATCTCTGGTTGCTGAAGTAGGCCTGATGGCTTCTGGTATTCGACCTTGACCCTCGCATAAGTCAAACATTTACTAACATAGGTCGCTATGTTAGCTTTCATGTGGGGCAACCAGTACGTAGTCTTGAGATCGTGGAACATCTTATCCTAACCAGTATGTACTGAGTAACGAGACTTGTGAGCTTCATCCATCACAAGCTCACGCAAATTACCATAGAATGGAACCTAGATACGCCCTGCCAAATAGTAAGCATCGTCTTCCTTTAGTTCCAACTGTTTCTCCAATCCTCGCAGGGACTCAGCCCTGAAGTTCTCTTCTTTCAACGCTTCAACCTGAGCATCACGAATTTAGGCAGGGATACTAGAGTGAATGGTAAGCTGTAACGCATGTACACTCTTAGGTTTGGTTTCCTTTCGACTGAGGGCGTCAGCCACAACATTAGCTTTGCCTGGATGGTATCTGATTGCGTATTCGTAGTCGTTAAGGAGTTCGACCCATCGATGCTGTCGCATGTTCAACTCCTTCTGATCGAAGATATGCTGGAGACTCTTGTGATCGGTGTAAATGGTGCACTTGGTACCGTACAAGTAATGTCTCCATATCTTAAGAGCAAACACCACTGCTCCCAACTCCAAGTCGTGAGTAGTGTAGTTCTTTTCGTGAACCTTGAGTTGGCGTGGTGCGTAAGCTATGACTTTCTCACGTTGCATCAACACACAACCAAGTCCTTGGATTGATGCGTCACAATAAACCACGAAATCATCTGTGCCCTCTAGCAACGAGAGAATAGGTGTGCTACAAAGCTTCAACTTCAGCTACTGAAATGCGGATTCCTGAGCATCACCCCAACGGTAGGTGACACCCTTCTGAGTAAGAATAGTGAGAGGCTGCGCAATTTTTGAGAAATCCTTGATAAACCTTCTGTAGTAACCCGCCAAACCCAAGAATTGACGGATTTCAGTTGGTGTACCAGGTGCAGGCCAATTCCTGATTGAGTCAGCCTTGGATGGATCAATGTGAATCCCATCCTTATTAACCACGTGGCCTAAAAAATGGACTTCACGTATCCAGAAGTCACATTTTGAGAACTTAGCATAAAGCTGTTCTGTTCGAAGAAGTTCCAAAATAACTCGCAGATGACGCTCGTGTTCCTCCTGACCCTTGGAATAGATCAGGATGTCGTCGATGAACACAATAACGAACTTATGCAAGTAGGGTTTGCACACTCGGTTCATAAGATCCATGAAGACCGCAGGTGCGTTTCTCAACCCAAAAGGCATAACCAGAAACTCGTAGTGGCCGTAACGAGTCCTGAACACTGTCTTGGAGATGTCCTCGCCTCGGACTCTCAGCTGATGATAACCCGATCTCAGATCAATCTTTGAGTAAAAGCTCGACCCTTGCAACTGGTTGAACAGGTCATCGATACGCAGAAGAGGATAACGATTCTTCACGGTCACCTTGTTGAGTTCACGATAGTCAATGCACATTCAAAAGGTACCGTCTTTCTTCTTCACGAACAAAACTGGTGCTCCCCAGGGTGAAGAGCTAGGACGAATGAAACCCTTGTCCAAGAGTTCTTGTAGTTGCGTAGACAGTTCTTCTAGTTCTGATGGGGCTAAGCGATATGGTGCACGAGCTATAGGCGCTGCTCCAGAAGCTAGCTCGATTTGAAACTCGACCTGACGATGAGGCGGAAGACCAGGTAATTCCTCAGGGAATACCTCAGGAAAGTCGCGTACAATCGGAATATCTTCTATCTTCTTTTCCTTCGTTGAGGTGTCAGTAACGAGAGCTAAAATGGCAGTGTGGCCCTTTCGTAAACACTTATGGGCCTTAAGGAAAAAGATGATGCCTACTACAGCACCACTCTTGTCTCCACGAATAACGAGGGGTTCTTTACCAGAACGAGGAATGAAACGATTTTCTCCTTGCAAAGGATCTCTGCTCGATGTTGGAATAACCAATCCATCCCAATGACGACGTCGAAGCTACAAAGAACGATGGGGATAAGGTCGATAGAGAAGGTCTGACCAGCTAAAACGAGATTACAACCCTTAACTATATGTGTGGCTTCAAGACTTTTACCGTTTGCTAGTTCTACAACATGCTTGGTGTTTAAGGGAATTGGGGCATGCTTAAGCATCTGACTAACTTTTAAGGACACATAACTAGTATCGGCACCCGAATCGAATAAAACAGAAACAAGGAAGTCGTCCAGTAGGAACTTACCCGTCACAACGTTGGGATCGTTCCTAGCATCACCCTGACCAATCATGAAAGCACGTCCCCTGGCACCATTGCCATTGTTGTTACCCCCATTGTTGTTCCTATTTCCTTGGTTGTTGTTGTTCTGATTTAGCTGTGGACAGTTCCTTTTGAAGTGGCCTTCAGCACCACACTAAAAGCACCCTTAATTATTACCCTATTATTGTTGCTGCTGCTGATTCTGTGGAGCTGGTTGGTGCTGCTGACGATTCTGATTCGCAGGATATGGGCTCCTGCAATCCTTCGCTGTGTGACCCGGCTTGTTGCATCTATGAAAGCGACCCTTGCTACACGGCCCGCTGTGGTGCAAGTTACAATGGTTGCACTTAGGTTGATTTCCCTTGTACCCTCCTTGTTGACCAGGGCTCTTGTAGTCGTCAGTCTTTCGCTGCTGAGATTGGGACTGACCAGAAGCTGAACCCTAGGTTGAATTTCCATCCCACTCGTGCTTGTTGTCGCTAGGAGCATCAGATGTAATGGTAGCACTAATACGCTTTGGCAGCCTGTTCTGCTCAACTGCCTGATCAGTGAGACGGTGGGATAGTCGTATGACCTGCTGAATCATGAGAAGGTTAGCTGATGTCACCATACTCTGAATATCTGGCACTAAACCCTTGAGGTAAAGTTCGATACGTTTACAGGGAGGGTCCACCATAGTAGGACACAAAGCAGCCAGTTCGTTTGATCTCTTAGTGTACGCCTCGATTTCAGACCCCGTCATCTTTAGGTTATAGAACTCCACTTCTAACTTGTGAATGTCATCACGATGACAATACTCTTCCTTGATCAGATCCTTAAAGTCATTCCATGGGGTGGCATTAGCAGCTGCCAACCCTAGTATTTGAACCTGAGCGTTCCACCATGTGAGCGCAACACCTTCAAGAGTTCCTGTAGCAAACTTCACCCTACTAGCAACAGGGCATTCACACATTTCAAAGACAGATTCAATCTTCTCAAACCAGTGGAGGAGACCTATAGCTCCTTCTGTACCACTGAAGGTACTGGGTCGACAGTCCATAAAGGTCTTGAATGTACACATGGGAGGCTGAGCATGCTGATCTGTCGCGCGAGAAAGAAAATACAAGATTAAGCACGAGAGTTGGTTCGCGAAAGTAGGATCTAAACATCCTAGGATAAGTCGAAATTGCAGGGTATACCTCCTGCAGGGGCTGCTGCGAGTGCCTCAGCAACTCGTTCGTTGATTAGAGCCGTCAGCTGGGCTTGAGTTAAGTTCAAACGTCCACTCATGATCTTCACATCGAAAGAAACACAAGTGAGAATGGTGTCGCGAAAGTGCGCAAGTATGGGATGACAGAAGAGAGCAAGCACACAGGGTTTCAAGCAATAATTGTTACGCTAACTAAGCATACCATGATTAATGCGCTACTTAAACTAACAGGCAGGCAATACAAACACAAACCATATTACCTATAGTGTTGAGTCTTGCACGTGGAGCGAAGTGTCGTTGTGGATCGTTGAGCACTGTACAGGTTATAGTCTGGTTTTGTCAAAAAGCTTTTCCCTTTTAAAAACCAATTTCACTATAACCAATGGCTCTGATACCAATCTGTCACACCCCCAATTCCACCAGCGGAGTATCACCGCAGGAGGCATGACATGACCAGGATCAAGCCACCAATCATATTGAACATGTATAATAATAAAGATAAAACCGTCCACAATATAATTAGTGTCTAAAACAAATTAACCAAGTTCAAGTTATCAGCGGAAGCATAAAGTTTAAAACCAAAACATAAGTTATAAGTTCATAAAGTTTAACATGGAACTCAACAGTCCATGTCCCACAACGACCTCTCCTTCTCGTGCAAGCTTCAAGTAAACACCTAACGACCTGCAAGGCATATAGTAACGAATCAACAACAAAGTTGAGCGAGTTCACAGTTGGTTGTCCATTTTAGAGTTGTTCCAAAAACTATAAGTTCTTTCGTAAACCATGAGTTAACCAATTCCTTGTTTCCCAAACCATAACCAGTGGGGGCTACCCCATGTTAACCACTAGACCCGTTACCATATCGACTACTGACTGAATACATGTTTATGTGCCCTGCTTCAATGTCTATCATCATTGACTAAGTGCCCAGATCCATTAGTCCACTACCGTCATCTGCGGCACGGTGTGAGGCTTGTCAAACCTAATAGCGCTATTTAACTAATGACCCGTTCGCCAATGGCCCGGCGATTAAGTCGATATAAAAATGAGGGACTTCATGATAGAGTTTTGTCTAGTAAGTTATATGTTGTCATCCTTCCTATGGAGGATCGAGGTATGTAATCTACCCAAGGAGAATACGCAGGCTTAATGTTGTCATCCTTCCTATGGAGGATGGAGGTACATATTCAACCCAAGGAGAATATGCAGGTTCCGTTTTAGTTACTTAACCCATTCCCAAACCACTGGGAATCCCATGTCTTGTAGAAGTGTGAACTCACCTTAGGTTAGCTCGGCAAATACACGAAAAGGTCACTTAAGCTATATGTGGTCAACCACGTCCTAACATGGTTACCATACAAGTTAGGTCTAGGTTCAAGTAGTGCACATAAGTTTACACAAAAACTAACAGGTTACGAACACGTAATGATCATGGCAAACACATAAGATCACAATCAACACGTTAACAGTCAAGTAAGCATCATATCCAAACTTGTGCGACTCAAATGATTGGGCTCGCACAAGTTCAATAGCCCAACAGTCTTGTGCGATTCAATAATTGAAGCCCATTTAACCTTCGGCCCAACCTGTTGTGCGTCCAGCACAATCTTGTGCGACTCACAACGGGTTGTGCGACTGAAACAAAACCCAGCCCAATAACATAAGTAACCCAACATTCACACAGCCCAAACAAATAAACAGAGAATCAACTTGTGCGGTCCATTTAACCTTATGCGACCCAAACTAACTTGTACGATTACAAATGGCTTGTACGACTGGAATTTACTTGTATGACTGAGTTTTGGGCTTTAAGGGCCAACAACTTAATAAGGTTCAAACAGATGTGTGTGTGGCCCAAGACTTGTGCGATCGGCATTGCCTTGTGCGATCCACGTATCTTGTGCGATCATGCCAAATTCCTAAGTTGTACTCTGTGCTTAAACAATTGTACTCTAACACATCTTGTGCGACTGGCTTGGGCGATTGAGCTCTTTTGTGATTGAGCTCTTGTGCGGTTAGGTTTATTATCTGTTATTTATGGAAATCAGTTACACCATTTATTGGCAAATCAATTCTAACAGTTTCCTAAATTGCATCCATCGATCAAAACAATTAAACAGTTTCCAATCATGCAAATCATGGATCAAACTAAACATTTACCAATTAATTTGTATGAACCCTAATTAATCATATAACAACTCATCACCATCCCATCGAATCAATAGCATAATCAACATCAAGATCCTTAATTCATGATCCAATAACTCAAACCAAATCCTATATTCCATCCGAATCCAAACACATATGGCCGATTACATTCATTCAGTTCTAGATCATCATTATCATCACATGAGAAACTAGTTATTAAAGTCATTAATACATAAGAAACTAGTTATCAACATAAGAAACTAGTTATTAAAGTCATTAATACATAACCAAGTAAAAAGTGCGAAAAGATTAAAAATAAAAAGTATTACACTAGACACTTGTCTTCACCAAGTGATGTAAGAGACTTAGGCAAACATGGCCTTTGATTCTCAAGAACTCTTACGATCAATCTTGGATCCCGAGACGACTCACACACTCTATGATGGACAATGGATGATGGTGGTGGATGATGGTGTTGTGATGGTGGTGGGTGGTGGGTGAAGTGTGAGAGAGGTGGTGTGCCAAGGGATGGTTTGCAAATGAGCCAAGCACCCCTATTTATAGCCTGAACAGTAGCTCGGGCACGGCCCCGTGTCCAGTGGGCACGGCCCCGTGTCCATCCTCTTCTCTGTCTTCATTAATTGCAGTTTGTCTGCATTAATTGACCACGCCCCCGTGTTCACTGGGCACGCCCCCGTGTGCAGAAGCATATCTGTACTATCAAGATTTGCCTGGATTCTGCGAATCTTATAGTTGACCACGGCCCCGTGTCCACTGAGCATGGCCCCGTGGTGGGCGATGAAAGCTTCTATAGCTTTGTCTTTTATGCTGGCACTTGGGCACGCCCCCGTGTTCAGTGAGCACGGGGCGTGTTCAGTAAGCACGGGGCGTGTTCAGCCTTCTGTTCTCTTGTTTTGCTTGGGAAGATGCTGTCGGGGAGGTCGGGCATGCCACGTTTGTTCCTTTTCTTGTATTTATGTTAGATTTAGCTGCCTTTTTGCTTCTTTTGTTAATTTGAGTTCATTTAATCCTGAAAATACAAAAGGAAGACAAAAGCACACTTTTTCCAACATTAGTACTAAAAAAGGGTTAGTTTTATGCCACAATTGATGTAATTTATATGTTGCATTTTGCACACATCAAATACCCCCACACTTGAATCTTTGCTTGTCCTCAAGCAAAAACTCTTTATAATGTGGCTTTACACTCCCAAATGGAATGGGTAGAAGAGAAGGTTTTTGGGCTTGTCATAGAGTGTCGGGATTCCCAAGATTCTTTATTAAGTTTATTTTTATTTATTTACAATCCTATTCGTCATGATTTATTTAAAACTTTACATAAGATAAATTACTTATTAGGGCATAACATGCCTTTTTAAAATGACATCATGCTTACGTCTTATTGACCTTTGTCTTTTTTTTTTAATTATGGGTATCATGTTTTTATTTCATAATTTCGGATGTTAATAGCCACTTAGTGACCATACCGCATTCCTTTCATCATCCTCGGTGTTAACGGCTACTTCGTGCCTATACCGCATACTATTCATCATTCTTGGTGTTAACGGTCACTTCGTGACCTCACCGCATACCGTTCATCATTCATTTCTTTATCATTCATTCATTATTTTGCTTTCAATAATTCATTTTCGCAGGTCATAAAACCATACTATCCTTCATTACGAACATTCTAGACATGTTAATCAAACATACATTCATTCTTACACTTACTTCTTATTCCTTCGTTCTTTAACTAATTGCCTTCGTGTTAGTCAACTTATATTCATGGTTTCATTATCATTCACGTTTACATTGTCCGTCATCTACATAAAACATTCATTTCATTCATTAAATTTCTTTTCATACACCTCTTCATCACATATAAACTTGTACTATCATACTACATTCCATTTACAATTCATACTTCGTACATTATCATCACCGACGATCATGTTGTATCGTTTAGATCATGATGAACATTTCAGTAAAATGATGAACATTTTTAGTAACATAATGAACATTCCATTAACATAATGAACATTCTAGTAACATGATGAACATTCCAGTAAAATGATGAACATTTAGTAACATGATGAACATTCCATTAACATAATGAACATTCTAGTAACATGATGAACATTCCAGCTCTAACCGTTTTCTAAAATACAAACTTTAAAACCTCATAACTATAGTTCTACTAGTCCGTTTTACCCGATTCTTTTTCCTACGTGTCCATAATTTAAATACGGACCCGTTTAACATCATCATTTGTCCTTAAACTCAGTTCATAAACAAAATCCCATAATCCCTTTTTATTACTAGCTAATATTATAATCATAATTATGATTTACTTACTTGCATAGCGCTTCGGAACGAACACACTTTCACACGAGCTTTCAGTTTGAGTTCAAGCATTTTTAACTGTAATACTTGAATCCCTCAAACCTCGGCTCTGATACCAACTTGAAACGCCCAAATTTCTTTATTGATAATATAAGTATTAACGTACTATTTTAACAAAATTCGGGCATGACCCGTTCGTGTTATGAACAATTCCCTGTTTTAACAACCATCATACAACTAATCCTACGACGCATTCCAAAAGACTTAACGAAACTCGTAACATTTTAAACATTTTAAAACATCCACTACAAACTAAAATTTTACAAAAGATTTAACACATCAAGTTTAAAGTTTTAACTACCAAACATAACTATTTTAACAAAAGTATTTTGACCCATTGGTGATACTTCAAAAGTTGCGGAAGCGCATGAAAGGCGTTCAAAGTGTGTTCGATCCGAGCGAAGCATAACCACCTAAACTTGAGTGTTACCTAAAACCAATACAACAAATCAACATTAGCATATCATTTATAATTCAACTAATTCTCCAATGAACTTGATGAACTAATATTCGCCACTTTAATTTTGTACCCTACTTGACTACTCATTCTTGAATTCGACTTTCTTGTTTTCGTAACCAACTCAGTTACGCCATTCTTTCTCGTATGAGTCTATTACTTGTCCATTCTTCCCCATAAGACTATTTCTATTTTAACCCGTTTACAACGGATTTGCAACATAACAACCTTGTCATGATTTGTGCTAATTATCCGACCCATTCAAGACGGATGTTAGCAAACTCATTCTCAAAATTCACATGTTATTTGTTTGACCCATTTACAACAAGTTATCATCACAATCTACATCTAATATACACTTCTAATGAATTGACCAGTTCGGGTAAGTTTGACTACATAAAGATAATCATGTAACAAATTCACCTTGATATAAAAGCAATCAATTCTACAATTTAAGACATAAAGACACTTTACTACAATTCAAAATGTACAAGTGACGTACCTCGATCTTGATTCCCTTGTTGCTTCGCTTGACTTGAACTTTCTTCTTTTACTGCTATACATAACCATTCACACTTTAATTTATGTCTTATACTCGTTTACATACGCCACTTGATAAGACATGATATAATCTACATTTACTTCGTAAACACCTTCAAATCACATAAAGTTTATGACTAACAAGGCTGAAATCTTTATTAAGGCATTTCATCAAACACTTGGTGTGCATAACATCAACGACGCATAAGGTACAAGTGTTCAAAGCATGGTTCTACTAATTCATTCTTAGATTATCAAGATCAACCAAAATTTCATAAAACAATCATTCCAAATCAGTTTCAACTACATTTATTCACTAATAACAATTCTCACACTAAGCCATTACAATAATTTGCACATAATTCATTCATGTTCTTCACTATATTCCTAATTCAAGTGGGTTTATACTTCAAATCGTTTGATTAACTAAACTCAAGCAAATTTCTTGTTCTATTGTGTAATCCTAACTCACAACTACACAATTATTCACATTACTACAAGATTGGGTTGAAACCCACTTTCTACAAATCATCAAAACAGAAATTTCGGCTTACTATTCGTTGAACAAGCTTAGATAATTCGAGTTTTGGGTTCATGCATTTGTTTGGGCTCTTAAACTCCTTCTGATTTTGAGAATTTTAGGAACTAGGTTTTCTCCTTGGTTCCTTTTTGCTCCTGGTCGATCCACAGAACACACAAAAATGTGTGTTTTGTGTTTTTCTTTTTAATTAATAACTTTCATCATTTTTTACAAGTTTAACCCCTCTAATTATAAATTTTTGTTTATTGTCACATATCTTTCCTTTTTGTTGAATTACTAACATATGCATTTAACTTAGTTAATATAACATAACTAGACATTTAGGTAACATAATAAATTGCATATTCTTGGGGGTGTTACACCTGGATTCATAACTTCATGTTTTACACCACTGATTTAAAAATCACATGTTAATTATTTGACCCGTTATCATGATTAAGCATTTAAGCTTATGTAATTCATATCTTTTTCGCACACATATTCTTTTTACGACTTTACCCCATTACTCGGGGTATTAATCTCGTGTTTCAACCATCCGTTACCCGGTTTGCGTTTACGTTTATCGTTCCGTTCAACCTTTTTATAGTCGAACTTCATTAGACCGAATTCTTTTCAAGAATTCTCAATTCTTCCGATTAGGACCCAATACTCGGGTTCATCGACCTTTAGTTCGCGTTCCCGTTACCCGGTTTTACGCTTGCCTTCACAACGTAACATGTTATCCGAGTTTATGCCGAAGTTAGTACCCACGCACCCATTACCCGGTTTGCTTTATAACTTCACTTCACCCAATTTCCGGGCTTGTTCAAAATTCATCATTTACGCTCCCGTTACCCGGTTTACGTTTTCTCTTATTTTGACCCGTTTGGTGAAATTGTATATTCGAACTCAATTTCACTTTACTTACTCATTTAGAACACTTAATCCATATTTATCATAATACAAATTTTATCACATAGTTTCCAATTAATTCATTTATCAAAACGTCATGCATAATCATTCTACTTAAATTTCCATTAACCCATTTTGGACTCATAGTTAACCAAGTGGACTTATAATCCATACTCATCAAATTCTTAAAGTTGAACAATCATTTACATTGGGTCGACAAACCGACCCGATGTCGCAACCCCCAACCCCACCCTGGGAGCGGAAGCCGCGAACACGAGCCAGTGGTATCGGTGTTTATTAATTTGGCAGCAGAAATGAGACATCAGGATCGTAATTAGGAAATAAATTTCAGAGTTTCAAAACAGCAAAGTTTTATGTTAAACAAATGGGATAGAACCCATATTTCCTTTATAATATCTTTATAGGGATAAACCCTAGTTGCTGAAAACATAAACTTTTTATAATTAGGTAACTTTATAGCCATTATCTTTAAGCCTTTAGTGCTCCTTTGTTGGCTTTTAATATCTTCACATCAAGTTACCTGAAACGCGTTTTAAAAATATTTTATCAGCAAGAAATAATGGCGAGTACATTCCATTTTATAAAACGACACATTGTTATAGTTTACAACATCAAGAGTTTTTACATTTGTTTATATCTACCAATTTCTCAACACAGTATTGCTACTGGGGCACCATTGTCCCCCGTGCTTGCGGTCATGCTAATATTGGCTAACCCTTTGTCCAATATTAACGAGTGTCAAGTAACAAAACCCCACATACCGATGATAATTGTAGAATTACAAAAACTTAATCACTGTAAGTATAACTGATAAACATTTATGGTTTTGTAAAACATTTGAAATAATGGCTGACAAACAGTGAGAAAAGGAGAATGACTCACTTGAAATCTTATGTTTTTCTACGGTCTTCCTAGGGATATTTCCTGATTATTTTCTTGAGTTTCTATTAAAAACATACAATGCACGCGTGTTAGTAAAATAACCCAAATCACTTTTAGCTATACAACACGAGACAGAAAAACCCCCAACGTACTTAGTCAGGCAAAGCCTTGACATGCGTTGCTGGGTCCTAGATCAATCGGGTAGGGTAACGAAGTAGTGACCAGGGGTTAAAATACTTACAACAGAGCAGAGCTTCATGTTTTATGGGGTAATTGGCTATAATTTTCGTAATATATGTTGAGAGAGAAAGAAAGAAGCTGAACGATTGAAAAGTGCAGGTTGCTGCTCAATGTATACAAAATTTCGGGGTATCTCGCACCCCGCGATTAGTTCCCTTGTTCCTTTCCTGCCCCGCGAGTGGCACCCTAGCTACGGCTAGGGTTGCCGAGTCACACCTTAGGCCCAACACGTGTGTGACACATGGCAACATGGGTGTCCGGCAAAAAACAGGCCTGTCGCACCCCCCGACACACCCAGTGGATCCTGTCGCGGCCCGCGACCGAGTGATAATTTGGATTTTCTTTGTTTTTTATAAAAATTAAGGTTAAACGTGTTTGGTTTCTTGTTTACGGAGCGTTTTAGGGCGTTTTTTAGGGTTGTTATATCCTCCCCACCTTGTTTTAAATCTCGTCCTTGAGATTCACTGGAATAGGTATGGATACTTTCTTTGCATCTCTGATTCGAGCTCCTAGTTGTACTCTGGTCCTCTCTTTGACTCCCACTTTACTTTGACCAGAATTAATCTCTTGTGCTTGAGATTCTTGATCTTTCTATCTTCAATCTGAATTGGCTTCTCTACAAACTTAAGTTTTTCATTTACCTCTATATCTTGAAGAGGTATTGCCAAAGATTCATCTGCTAAGCATTTCTTGAGGTTGCATACATGAAATACATCATGTATTCCTGCCATTTCTCCTGGCAATTTTAGCTGATATTCGTTTAATAATTTCAAAAGGTCCAACATACCTTGGGCTTAACTTTCCTCTTTTCCCGAATCTAACAACTCCTTTCCATGGAGAAACTTTTAACAATACATTGTCAATATATTTGAAATTCCAACGGTTTTCGTCTGTTATCAGCATAACTCTTTGGACGATCTAGTGCTTCTTTTAGTCTTTCATTGACTTGAATAATTTTGTCCGTTGTTTCTTGCACAATTTCAGGACCTGAAAATAGTTTTTCTTCGATTTCTGCCCAACATACTGGTGTTCAGCATTTTCGTCCTTAGAGTGCTTGAAATGGTGCAGCACTGATGCTGGTATGATAGCTGTTGTTTTAGGAAAATTCTATTAAAGGTAGCTGATCATCCCAATTTCCTCCAAAATCAATCACACAAGCTCTAAGCATGTCTTCCATTGTTTGGATTGTCCTTTCACTTTGACCATCTGTTTGAGGATGATAGGCGGTGCTTAGATTTAATCGAGTTCCCATTGCTTTTTGGAAACTTGTCCAAAAATGAGAAGTGAAACGACTGTCTCTGTCAGACAATAGATAAAGGAATTCCATGTAATGAAACTATTTCATTTACATATAGTTTGGCTAACTGTTCTATGCTGAAAGTTTCTTTCATTGGTAAGAAATGGGCAGATTTAGTCAATCGGTCTACAATTACCCAGATCGTATCATTACCACTTCGTGTCTTGGGTAGTTTGGTAACAAAGTCCATTGTTATCAATTCCCATTTCCAAATTGCCATTTCCAATTGCTGAAGTAATCCTGAAGGTTTCTGATGTTCAGCTTTAATCTGGGAACAGGTTAAACATTTAGCAACATAAATTGCTATATCCTTTTTCATTCCTATCCACTAGAAATTCTTTCTTAAATCTTGATACATCTTATCGCTTCCAGGATTGTAACAACCCTCATTAAAAATCCTATTTATTTTATTATTTTATCCAATAGGAAACCCTAATTGAGACACCCAAGTGATCTGCACAAACCCTAAAATTTTCAGAACAATCAGAATCAGGATCAGGGCCCCTAAAACTCAGGGGGGGGGGGGGTATTCCCCATTAACGATTATCCTCACAAATTTCTGTCTAAATCGAATTTAATCATTTCGTCGACTCAGCTAGCCTACACACACACGTGGCAAGACTATAGTGATTTCGTGTCCCTTACGGACCGTAAGTGATAATGCTTACGGTCCGTAAGCCTGTCAATTTTCGTGTATAAATAGCAGACCTTGGGACTTGAATTCTGGCGATTGAACGACGATAAAATTCAAATTTACGCAGAGATATCGTCCAAATACTCTAAAAAAACACACACGAATCACTAATTAGTATAGCGGGGTGCTGCTGCGATGCCGGGTATTAACTCGATCGCTGCTACGATTCAATGTCCGATCGATATAAACTATCCGATGGATGTTTTAGTACTATCCTTTGTCATTCGTCGTGATTCCGACAGGATGTTTGAGTACCACCCGAACTCGGGGAATACTCTGTCATTCGTTGTGAATCCACTGGATGTTTAAGTGATTGCACTTTGTCATTCGTTGTGAGGGTTTTAATCTCGTGAGTTATCGTAAATGTTGTATTAGTTACTTACCTAGTTCGTGTGCACTAGGTTACAAGGCTAATCAATAGGCTAAGCTCTGCCTGTATAAATCTGCAATATATCAAGGCTTATCTGTAGATTAAACTTTGCTCGTATGAATCTGCATGCTTATAATGTGAGTCATTCTCTTTTTATCAAATTACTTTCAAAAGCATGTTTATTTTCAAGGTTATAATTACAGGGATTAAGTTTATGTAATCACCAAGTTACAGCCGGTATGTGGGGTTTTGTATACATTACTTGATAACCGTCACTATTGGACAACGAGTTAGCCAATGGGTGATATAACCATAGTCACAGACTCCATTGGACAAAGAGGTTACCGATGGATGTTCGAGTGACAAGTACTGTGGGTAGTTGGTTTGATATCTGAAACATTGTAATCTTTCTTAATACTGTAAATTATAACAAATGTTTTCTAGTTATACTTTGCAGTGATTAAGTCTTTGTCAATCTTTAAGAAGCAAATGTAAAAACTCTTAATGCTGTAAATTATAACAAACGTGTCGTTTTAGTAAAATGAATGAACTCACTCAGTATTTCCCACTGACAAAACCTTTTTAAAACGCGTTTCAGGTAATTATAGTAGATTGGAGTAAGAGATGGATACGGCACTGAAAGGCTTCAAGAAGTGGCTTATTTATTAATTAAATCAAATTAAAAAATATTGTTTTATGTAATTAAATTTATCTTTATTAAAGCTACCATTGTAAAACATGGGTTTATCCCATCTATTTAATAAATAAAATCCGGTGTTTTCTAAACTCTGATATTTTTCCTAACTCTGATATTTTTCCTAACTCACGGTCCTGATGAAATTTCCGCTGCAATATTTTTCAAAATAATCACCGGTACCACTGGGCTGTTCGCGACTCCCGATTCCGTCCAGGGTGGGTCGGGGGTCGTGACAGAAGGTGGTATCAGAGCCACTGATTTAAGCCTTTAGGTGTTGTGACAATAATACCTAAGTTCATATAAAAGAGTTAGGAGATTGCTATTAATTGGTAGCACACATGATAGCATTTAGACTTGAACTTAAGAAAAGATGCCTTAGTATAAACTTCAAGATAAGCTAAGTACTTATGTGAATAAATTATGATGGGCTTTTGTATGCCATAAGAATGGTAACTAAAATATTGCAAGATATGATAAATAAGCAATAACACTTAATTACTATTAATTCTTGCTTATTGATATTACTTGGTCTAGAATAAGATATGTTACGGGAATACAAATTTCCTTGATTCTGGATAAAAGCCTAATAAAAGAGGCACTTTTGAAAATACTATTTATGGGAAATAGAAAATTTTCTCCGGCAAAGACTGGATATGGTGTAGCAGACTCTCCAGTTTGTCCGGATATGCTGAGATTACCTCTCCGGCGCGAACCGGATAAGACGGGGTATATAATATGTCAAACAAGTGATAAGATTTCCCTAAATAGTATCATGACCTGATATCTGACTTGTTTTTGGAAATATAAATTTGTTAAATACATTGACCTTATAGAGGGTATGTATAATACAGCATGTGAAATATGTAATTATATAGATAGGTATATCTATAAGGAAATCCAAAAACCATAAGGATTTACAATTTGAAATAAAGCACAAGCATCTGTGTCTAGATTTCTTTATCTGGAATCTCTTTTCCGAATCAAACATTATTTCGTTTGATCATCTGTCTCGTAGCTCGTGTGATAAAATAAACAATGGAAAACCTTTAAGTTAAAACGCCATCAAAAGAATTTCTAACGCGTTACCATAAACTATTAACACAAGTAAGAAGCATGTAAAGTTGTGATAATGTACAAAACACATGAAAACTTAATTATAAGTTCACAGACATTTAAGTATATCACACACAACTTTCGAGGCAAGACCTTTGGAAAATATAAATTGGGCACGATGACATCAAAGTTAATTCTGTCAGTAGAAGAACTACTAATCAAAAAGAAGCACTTTGTCACGTGATCCTACAAACGACATGAATCTCGCTGAGGTACGTTGTAACAAGATTTCACAACCATCAGTGCACAGTCTAATCAGAGTCATGATTATTATCACTGCAAAAGGAGTCACATACCTTTGCAAATTCTCTATTTCATTTTATTCGACATTCCTTGGTAATGTCACTTAACAACGGTTATCACACGAAATTCCAGATAAAGTTCTTAAATTTCTTTCATTGAAATTCTGACTTCTGCATATAAAGAGTTGACTTTCGCATTTCTACTTTCCCTAATGGTCATCATACCATGAGGATTTCTTTCATAGTAGCGAATATTGATTTATTTCAATTCTTAGTAAAATTTACACGTTACACATGCACTGTTTATTTCGCATGTGATTAGTTTGATTTATGAAGACCACTGGAGGGCTTCATTCTAATTTGTTATTTTATCCAAACTCAAATATCATTCCGCTTTTTGTACTGTGAACCGCATTATTGCAAAACAATAACTCCTTGATATCGAGTCAATGAATTTCTTGAAAATTTTAATTTTCTTTGACATACATAGTTTCTATTGTGACCATGTCCGAACTTTCTTATTAAAACTTGTTTTGTTTAAATCAAGTTTAAATTATTTGACTTGCTCACATTACATATTCATTTTAAGATCCCATATGATGAATGGAAGCTTTCATATTCAAAATAGTCCCAACAAGCACTTCATTTGTTTTGAACCATAATAGGCTTGTTTAGTCTTCGACTTCATTGAATCATTTCTTTGATCATGATCACCTTGTACTGACATTTTCACAAAATTTAAAGCTTGCCCTAATCTCGTTTATATATATCATATACAGATTTAATTATTTATTTAATTATATATTAAATTGCTTTGTTGATCAAAGCCATCTTAATACAAATCGTGTGCTAAGATAATGATACACAAATTCTTGTCATATTTCAGTGTATCTCTTAATGATTCTTACAACATCAATCGAGCCTTTCATGATAATTATTGCTTTAACATCTTCAATCGAAAAACATTATATAAAATTAATTATATATGAAAACTTACATAAGTGATTACCTAATTTACAAAATAGTATTACTATATTCTTATTAAACCATTAAGGTGAAGAATTTATATTTTTATATATATGTATAAAAAATTATGTTTGAGTTATACTCTCATTTAAGTGTATGTTTAGATATTTATTACTAATATCAGTTTTATTATTAGTAATAAAATATTAATAGTAATAATGTTAGTATTATTTTAAAATACTAGGGTTATTGTCAAAGGCAGATATTGAATAGCCTAGCCTTAGTTAGGCATGGACTGGCCACCTATGCTTAAACAAGGCAGCACTAACCAATATCCACCATGATAATAACTAGTTAATATATATAAATTAAGTCATCATACTTATTTAGTAAATTTTAATTATATATGAATATATATATACTTTGTACTGTAAGGATAAGACATATTTTCATAAAATAATATAAGAATTAGAGGGACGAATAAAATTATATAAATAATTGTTTATCACATGTTTTGTGGTAACTATGTACCGTAACGCTCTGGCAAGAAAATGACCATATAAGAATAATATGTTAGTCATCAACTACTTTGGATTAGGAGAACATAGTAATATATAAGAATACTCCCCGTTTTCACTTATTTACAACATTTGTAAGTACATTCACAACGTTATATGGTTTCAAAATAAAAATAAGTAATCACACAGAATCGACTCATTAAGTGTTATATATTTACAAAATATTTTACAAATACCTTTGTACAAATTTTTACACCTTTATTTATAATTTTCATTTAATGTTATAAATAATAGTGATTTCTTTTACAAAATAATAATACTAAAATATTTTGTAATGTAATAACTCCATTGCAGTATTTTGTAATATATATTACATAGTAAATATAAGTTATTTTACATAGTATAGTAAAATACTAAAATAATATTTATTCAAAAGTGGTGACCATTTACATATAGTAAAAATGCGTAACAAATAATATATATTACATAGTAATTATATTTGATATGTAAGATACGGATCAGACAGAGACATAAATAATATATATTACATTTGCTTTACAAATATAATATAATGGTTGGTCATGCCAAAACAACTTGTTCTTATTATATTTTGATCTCTAGGACATAGTATGAAAAATATGATCACTAATAGTGTACTATTACATTGTTTCACAATTAAAACAACTTGGAACCTTAAACAGTGATACAATAATTTATTGTCTTTTAGTGTATTTTTGCAATTTACTCATATCAGCACATTGATTTTCTCATATCATAATTTAATATTTGACAAAATCATTTTTCATGCCTTTATTTCATTTGGAACCTGTCAATTCTAAGTCTTCCTCAATTGCCAATCAAAGTAAGCTTTCTTTTGACAAAGAATTTTATTGATTCTAAAAGTCCTTCACATTCATTTTAAAATATCTATTGATCATATATCTTTTGGCTTGAACCTAGTCCCTTTGGAAATTATATCATTTCATCTCATTTGTTTGTCATCAATTTCTTGAACTAATTCAGTTGAACCATTGAATCCTACCTATTGTACAACTTGTATTCGCAAAATTCGATATTTTAATTCTGTGTCATCTACCTTAAAAATTGTGTTTATTGACTAATATGTGACATAAAAGAAATATCATAACCCAAATCTCGAGGACGAGATTTTTATTAAGGTGGGGAGAATGTAACAACCCTCATTAAAAATCCTATTTATTTTATTATTTTATCCAATAGAAACCCTACTTGAGACACCCAAGTGATTCTGCACAAACCCTAAAATTTTCAGAACAATCAGAATCAGGATCAGGGCCCCTAAAACTCAGGGGGGTATTCCCCATTAACGATTATCCTCACAAATTTCTGTCTAAATCGAATTTAATCATTTCGTCGACTCAGCTAGCCTACACACACACACGTGGCAAGACTATAGTGATTTCGTGTCCCTTACGGACCGTAAGGGATAATGCTTACGGTCCGTAAGCCTGTCAATTTTCGTGTGTAAATAGCAGACCTTGGGACTTGAATTCTGGCGATTGAACGACGATAAAATTCAAATTGTACGCAGAGATATCGTCCAAATACTCTAAAAAACACACACGAATCACTAATTAGTATAGCGGGGTGCTGCTGCGATGCCGGGTATTAACTCGATCGCTGCTACGATTCAATGTCCGATCGATAGAAACTATCCGATGGATGTTTTAGTACTATCCTTTGTCATTCGTCGTGATTCCGACAGGATGTTTGAGTACCACCCGAACTCGGGGAATACTCTGTCATTCGTTGTGAATCCGCTGGATGTTTAAGTGATTGCACTTTGTCATTCGTTGTGAGGGTTTTAATTTCGTGAGTTATCGTAAATGCTGTATTAGTTACTTACCTAGTTCGTGTGCACTAGGTTACAAGGCTAATCAATAAGCTAAGCTCTGCCTGTATAAATCTGCAATATATCAAGGCTTATCTGTAGATTAAACTTTGCCCGTATGAATCTGCATGCTTATAATGTGAGTCATTCTCTTTTTATCAAATTACTTTCAAAAGCATGTTTATTTTCAAGGTTATAATTACAGGGATTAAGTTTATGTAATCACCAAGTTACAGCCGGTATGTGGGGTTTTGTATACATTACTTGATAACCGTCACTATTGGACAACGAGTTAGCCAATGAGTGATATGACCATAGTCACAGACTCCATTGGACAAAGAGGTTACCGATGGATGTTCGAGTGACAAGTACTGTGGGTAGTTGGTTTGATATCTGAAACATTGTAATCTCTCTAAATACTGTAAATTATAACAAATGTTTTCTAGTTATACTTTGCAGTGATTAAGTCTTTGCCATTCTTTAAGAAGCAAATGTAAAAACTCTTAATGCTGTAAATTATAACAAACGTGTCGTTTTAGTAAAATGAATGAACTCACTCAGTATTTCCCGCCGACAAAACATTTTTAAAACGCGTTTCAGGTAATTACAGTAGATTGGAGTAAGAGATGGATACGGCACTGAAAGGCTTCAAGAAGTGGCTTATTTATTAATTAAATCAAATTAAAAAATATTGTTTTATGTAATTAAATTTATCTTTATTAAAGCTACCATTGTAAAACATGGGTTTATCCCATCTATTTAATAAATAAAATCCGGTGTTTTCTAAACTCTGATATTTTTCCTAACTCACGGTCCTGATGAAATTTCCGCTGCAATATTTTTCAAAATAATCACCGGTACCACTGGGCTGTTCGCGACTCCCGATTCCGTCCAGGGTGGGTCGGGGGTCGTGACAAGGATGCATCGTATACTTGGACTTATGAGCTTCTTCTAAAATTCGGTTTCGTAGGTTTCCTTGGATAGGTATCCAGATCCTTTTCTTATGGAATTTCCAAATTCCATATTTTCCTTTTTCTAATTACTTAATAATTCCTTTCAACCCTTCAGTATCATCCTTGATTGTTGTTTCCTGTATCTTTTTCACTTGTTTATTTAAATCTACTTGCAGTTTTAGTCTGAGAGCGCGTACTCTTTTTGGCTTTTCATGATACTTTCGACTTAAAGCATCAGCTACTACGTTAGCTTTTCCTGCATGATACTGGATATCACAATCATAATCACTAAGAATTTCCATCCAACGCCTTTGCCTCATGTTTAATTCCTTTTGTCCGAATACATATCTTAAACTCTTATAATCCGTGAACATAATGAACTTACTACCGTAAAGATAGTGTCTCCAAATCTTAAGGGCAAAAATTATCGCTCCTAACTCTTGATCATGGGTTGTATAATTATCTTCATGCTTCTTAAGCTGTCTAGAGGCATAAGCAATTACCTTTTGGCGTTGCATCAACACACATCCAAATCCTAACTTGGAGGCGTCACAATAGACTATAAAGTCTTCAGTTCCTTCTGGCAAAGCAAGTATTGGTGCGTTGGTTAATCTTTGCTTCAAAAATTTGAATGCTTCCTCTTTTTTGGGTCCCCATTCAAACTTAACTGATTTGCAAGTCAGTTTGGTTAATGGAATGGCTATTCTAAAAAAATCTTGAATAAAACGTCTATAATATCCTGCCAGTCCAAGAAAACTCCTTACTTTTGTTGGTGATTTAGGGACATTCCATTTGGTAATCGCCTCGATCTTTGTGGGATCCACATGAATTCCTTAATGATTAACTATATGTCCAAGGAATTGTACTTCTTGTAACCAAAATTCATATTTTGAGAATTTAGCATAAAACTTTTCTTTTCTCAACAATGTCAGAAGTGTATGCAAATGTTGCGCATGTTCCTCTTTACTCTGTGAGTAAATTAGAATAGAATCTATAAAAACAATTATGAATTTATCCAGGTATGGTTTACATATCTTGTTCATCATGTCCATAAATGTGGATGGGGCATTGGTTAAACCAAATGGCATGACTATAAATTCATAATGACCATATCTCGTTCTGATAGCAGTTTTAGGAATGTCCTCTTCTTGTACTTTCAATTGATGATATCCTGAGTGTAAGTCGATCTTAGAAAATAATCGGGCTCCTTGAAGTTGATCGAATAGATCATCGATTCTCGGTAATGGTACCGATTTTTAATCGTAACCTTATTCAATTCTCGGTAATCAATGCACATACGCATCGATCCTCTTTCTTCTTGATAAATAACACCGGAGCTCCCCATGGCGATGAACTAGGTTGGATGAAACCTTTTTCAAGTAGTCGTCTAACTGTTTCTTCAATTCCTACATCTCCGTTGGGGCTAGTCGATAGGGTGCTTTGCAATTGGTGCCGTTCCTGATATTAGGTGAATTCTAAATTCAACCTCACGATTTGGCGGTAATCCAGGTAATTCTTCTGGAAAGACATCTGAGAATTTAGATACTACGGGAATATCTTTTAATTCTTTTCCTTTAGTGTTAATGGTTACTGAAATCATATACACCATTCCTCCTTTCCGTGCGTAACTTGCAGCTTTCATCACAGAGATGAACTTTGTTGACCTTGTTGGCTTGTCTCCTTTAATTGTGATCCATTCGCCAGTTGGCGTACTTACTTGTACAGACTTTTTATCACATAATATTCGCTCCTGATTGGTTACTAACCAATCCATTCCTAATACAACGTCGAATCCGGCTAGATCCATTGGTAAAAGTTTAGTGGTAAAGTTATGGTTTAAAATTTCTATCCTTGCTTCCTGCAGGATTTCACTTATTTTGATAGAACTTCCATTTACCATCTCCACCAGACAGTTTTGGTGCAGTTTAGTTAATGGTTGATTGAGAAGTTTGCAGAAAGAAGTATTTATGAAACTTTGGTTTGCACCAGAGTCAAATAATACTTTAGCATAAACTTCATTAACTAAAAACGTACCGGCAATCAAATCTGGGATCATCTTAGCTTCTTCGGTTGTCGGAACGGATGCTCTGGCATTCTTCTTGGGTCCTTCGGTTGCCTTTGCTTTGTTGTTTGTCGCTAGAGCTAGTTTCGGACTGTTCGGCTTAATATGACCAGCTTCTCACTAGCTTTCGTTCTACATTCTTCTTTCTTATGCCCGGGCTTCTTGTAGAAATTACAATAGCTTGCGCATTTTCCCGAATGCTTTTTCTTACATATCTTACAGAAACATGAAGAAGATCAACCTGTTCCTTTTCCATGTAATTCATGAGTAATTTTCTGAGCTAGATTCTTTTACTGATTTTTCTCTTGTGTGCTTACTAATTCATATGTCAAGGTGTTAGTGAGTTCTACTGCTTCTTCTATGGTTTGTGGTCTAGCTGCCTTGACTACATGTCTGATCTCACTGATTAATCCCTAGATGTACCAGGAGATTAATACTGGTTCCGGTGAGGCTAGTGTTGGTACTATCCTAGCATATTCAAAGAGTGTGGTAGTATATTCCCTACAATCTACCCCAATCATTCTATGATTTAGGAACGTATTAGCAATCTGCTCCTTTTCTTGTGGAGCACAGAATTTCCTTTTAACTATTTCCTTAAAGTTGTTCCATGCCATGTTATTGATGTGTGCAAAATGCAACATATAAATTGTAACACCTGTGCCTCCATGGCCATCAAACAAATACCAAACCAATGAAATATTGTATTTCATACTTGGGATTTGTAAAAATATGTGTATCGTTTACACATATCAACTCTTGTTCGATTTCAAACTCTAAATCGCTTTCTGGAAGGTTATACGCGCACCGATGCGTAAATATAACCAGTTTAATGCAACGAACACTCCGGAATAGTGAAATAGGCTTAACATACCTTAAATAACCTTTACATAACTTAGAAATAAGTTTTGGAAGGTTTGGTATGCCGAAATCAAGTTAATTCGTTTACAGGGACTAAAGTTGACAAACTGCGAAAGTATGCCAATTTGAACTGTAACAGACCTTCCGGAACAAGACCATAAGTTAAACATACCATAAATATCCTTTACATAGCTTAGAAATAGGCTTTGAGGTGTTCGGTGTGCTAAAATAAACTTTTGGGTCATTCAGGGACTAAAAGTGTCAAAAAGTGCACAAGTTTGCATTTTCGCGCATAACTTACGTTCTGAATACATCCGGACATCCAAAAATTTATGTAAGCACTAAAATATTTTATTTTAGTGTTCGCCATAAGAAAAATCCATTCGTCACGTCATTTGGATCGTTTTTCGCATTCGGGACCAGATTCGATGTATTAGCCGTTGTTTAATTCACAACCACACATTCTAACATGCTTAGTCAGTGGATAAGGATGGAATTTAGGCACCATAACTTTGCAACACATGTATGGATGGAATTTAAGCACCTAAGCACCATAACTTTGCAACACATGTACGGATGGGATTAAGACACGTTTTCCATGAAACGATCTCAACGGTTCACCGAAAACTATATATACCCAACCACCCCCATTGCTAAAAATCACTAGAAACTTGATTTGAGAAACTCTAAGTTGAAACATTTGTTTCATACCTGAGATTTTTGAATCGAGTTTAGCATTCGGGGACCCTTCGTAAGTATTCTTTCGTTCTTTTCCTTATTTTATTGCTTTTCGAGTCCGAAAGTCAAACTTTGTTTGACTTTCAGCGTTGACCAGTAATGGTCAATGCGAAGTTCGTTTGAACTTCGCAACGTGAGTGTAATCACGTTGGTCATAGTCCCTTGGGACTATGCCCACTGATTACCACGTTGTCTAGGGTCGTAGGGTAGGCGATCTAATAAATCGCCTATACCTTCGAACCCGACCCAGTTTGGTCGATCATTAGGATCCGACCAAACACATTAGGTGACCATAGTAGGTAGGGAATAACCTTCCGAGGTTATACCCTATGGTCACATCGTTTAAGTAGTTGTATGATAGGTAGTTTATATGCCTTAGGTAAATTACCAGAATACCCTTTTCATGTATAATTGGTAATTAAGCATATGTAACCTAAACCTTTGTCACATAACTGATTATGTAACATGATTAGGCATATAACACTTGTCATAGGGCTAGTTAGGCGGTCCAAACGCGTTTCACGCGCACGACGCGTTAAAGTAGCATAAGCTTCCTTAATGGGTCGCGATGGGTCGAAAGCACTTAGGTTTGGTTTCAATGTAGTATGTAGGCCTTGTTAAACCATATCATATGAGTTCCAACACTCATTTGGTTTACCAAGCCTCATCCTATCCGATCTCCCGATTTAATTCCGGTTTATTTATATAGTTTTAGATTGCCAACTGATTCCGTGCTCCCTCTAGCTTTGTTTGGTTGTTATTCAAGACCTCCAAGCATTCTCAGGCGAGTACATTATTCCCCTCTTTTACTGTTTTCAACTGTTTTGGGGTGACTCATATGTGCTAAATGTTTTATCAATGGTTTCAAGAACAATTACAATGTGGTTTCAAGAACAATTACAATGTGGTTTCAAGAACAATTACAATGTGGTTTCAAGAACAATAACAATTATTTCAAGAACGCTAACAATGATTTCAAGAACGAATACAATGATTTCAAAAACTAAATAACAAATTTCAAGAAGTGAACAAACTTGTTGGTTGTAGTTTACATGACCGATGACATTCATTAGCAATGATCAAGCCGACCAGTATTAGGTTATGGTACCATAGGATCTGACAAATCCCGTTAATTACTGCACCCATTGTTATGTGTGGGGGTTGTGGGTAGCGACTGAATCTGTAATTATTAACTTATCCTTTGGTAAGGGTTTGTTAAGAACGAGAACGAGAGCGAGATGGAGCGAGGAACGCGTCAAGAAGGTTTGAATGTTATTAGAGAATCGACCATAAAGTAGTTTCACAATTAAAACAAGAACGACTAGAACGATTTTACAAAATGGGTTAACGATTGGGTAAACATTTGTACATGATTGACATTTGATCATGTATTTTCCACAAAACATAACTTTGATTTAAACCAAGTTTTACTTCAATACTTTGTTTTTGTGCATATGGTTTAGTTGAGACATTTCACTTGCCATACATGGATATTTGACATAGACATTTGACATGGATATTTTGACATAGACATTTGACATGGATATTTGACATAGACATTTTGACATGATTTACATTTTGACATGAATACTTTGACATATTATTCAATACATCTGACAATTGATTTAAACATAGACATTTTACATTGTTTGGTTTGGTTTGGTTAAGTGATTAAGTAACGATGCGTGTGTAATATGATACAAACATGGTGGATACGCCGCTGGTACTTCCTATATATAAGTGTTTGTATGGTATTACATATCATAGCGTTATTTGAATCATTTCAGTTTGAGACATAGAACATTTTATACAAATAACATACTTTTCACAAGACATTGATTTATAAACAACTTATCTTATGCAAACTCATTTACATGGTTATTCATTTAATCATGCATTATTTTCTTATTTATACTTATCATCCGAACTTATTATTTTTCAAATGATTTACAAAGACAAAGCAAATTACAAGGTTCATGACTAAACATTTTCTTAAACAGAAGTCATGAATCTTATTTTCACAAAACCTATGTACTCGCCAGCATTTCTTTGCTGACCTCGTTTTCACATATGTTTCAGGTATTGTTGGATGATATCGATTGATAAGATGCATGCTCACATAGGACTGGACGAGGCCTTAGTGACTAAATAACAATGATAGACTATGTTTAATTTGTGTATTTAGATTTCCAGACGATGTAATTATTCAATGTTTAATAAAACAAAACACTTTTTGGTATCCATGGTTATGAAACATTAATTCTGTTGCAACACGCCTCGATGTTTCCGCCGCGATTTGTTGTTTTACGCGGTCGGGGTGTGACATAAATTACATCAATTGTGGCATAAAACTAACCCTTTTTTAGTACTAATGTTGGAAAAGTGTGCTTTTGTCTTCCTTTTGTATTTTCAGGATTAAATGAGCTCAAATTAACAAAAGAAGCAAAAAGGCAGCTAAATCTAACATAAATACAAGAAAAGGAACAAACGTGACATGCCCGACCCCACGACAGCATCTTCCCAAGCAAAACAAGAGAACAGAAGGCTGAACACGCCCCGTGCTCAATGAGCACGGGGGCGTGCCCAAGTGTCAACATAAAAGACAAAGTTGTAGAAGCTTCCATCGCCCACCACGGGGCCGTGCTCAGCGGACATGGGGCCGTGGTCAACTATAAGATTCGCAGAATCCAGGCAAATCTTGATAGTACAGATATGCTTCTGCACATGGGGTCGTGCCCAGCGGACACGGGGCCATGGTCAACTAATACAGACAAGAGCAATTAATGAAGACAGAGAAGGATGTGGACACGGGGCCGTGCCCAGTGGACACGGGGCCGTGTCCGAGCTTCTGTGCAGCCTATAAATAGGAGTGCTTGGCTCAAGCTCAAACCATCCCTTGGCACACCACCTCTCTCACACTTCACCCACCACCACCATAACACCATCATCCACCACCATCATCCATTGTCCATCATAGAGTGTGTGAGTCGTCTTGGGATCCAAGATTGATCATAAGAGTTCATGACAATCAAGGCCATGTTTGCCTAAGTCTCTTACATCACTTGGTGAAGACAAAGTGTCTAGTGTAATACTTTTTATTTTTAATCTTTTCGCACTTTTTACTTGGTTATGTATTAATGACTTTAATAACTAGTTTCTTATGTTGAAGGTGATTTTTCCTTATCGTTTGTCCGTGGTGTCTTGGCATTATTTTACTGTCTATATAAAATAAAAGATTTTCACCATTCATATCTCCACGGTCTATATGGAGGTATGTTGGCTACCTGGTCGGGGGTTAAGGGTACGGTTTGGTTAAAGTCTTGCCTTGTTCAGTGTATAGATCCTGCAAGGACCTGGGTCAAATTTAGTAGGACCTCCTTCAATACTTAACGGTATTGGATGGCAGGGGTCCAAACTCTTTGATCCCCTCATATGTAAGCTACTATTAATACTTTAACCCGGCTACTTAGGACTGTATCCCTGCTGACTCAGACTACTTAGCCGAGGGTAACGTCACCTTCAAAAGAGGGGCCTAACATAATATGCATTAATAACTTAATTAATTATCTTTCAATAATCCGACCCTTTAGGATTGTATCCTTGCTGACTCAAACTACTGGGTTGAGGGTAACGTCACCTTCAAAAGAGGGGCCTACTATAATAACTAAGATAATCTCTTAAATAGTGGAAAAGTGCGGAAACAATCAAAGGTTACACTATACACGAGTCGGAGCCAAGTGATTCATCTTGTGTATCTGTTTTTATTTTTATTTTTATTTTCAGCATTTTAGTTAGTTTTTATTTTTCTTAGTTTAAAACCTTTTTTCTAACTTTTTGATTTGATTAGACGTTGAGGATAAACCGGTACTAAAAGCTCTTGTGTCCTTGGACGACCTCGGTATCTTACCAACACTATACTACGCTCACGATGGGTGCACTTGCCCATATGTGTGTTTAGTGTTAGTAAATATCGTGTTTTATAAATTTAAAACTTGGCTAAAGAAAGTGCAAAAGGGCTTAAAATATACTTAAACTTATATACACACTTCACACGCATCAAGTTTTTGGCGCCGCTGCCGGGGACAAAAGGATTTTAAGAAAGTTAGGAATCAACGGCCTAATCGTTTTTCTTATTTTTCTATTTTTTTAGGATTTTTCTTAGTTTTCAGCTTCTGCAGAGCTCAGCACGGGCCGTGCCTGGTCGGACACGGGCCGTGCCCAGCATTGTTACTGGCAGTTTTTATTTTCCGAGTTACAGAGAGCTGAGCACGGGGCCGTGTCGGTGCAACACAGGGCCGTGTCCAACTCCCCAGTAACTGGGATCCGGAAAACAATCACTGTATCTCCGACCACGGGCCGTGTTCGCTGAACACGGGGCCGTGGTAAACCTTCTGACCAACGTTCTTTTCTGTTTTTATTGCAGGACTTGGAACCCAGGCACCACATTTGAACTTCCAACGTAGTGTATGAGCTCCAGTTCTAGTAGAGACATAAAAGAACCCCTAGAAGAACCCGAACGCTTTCTCAGAAATAGACTTAAAGCTAAAAACCAAGAGAAAGTTTTGGGGGACCCACTTCCAATGGCGGACCAACGTACCCTCATGGATTACCTACGGCCCACCATAGGTAATCTCGGCGCCGCTATCAATGCACCGAATGTCGAAGCCAATAACTTCGAACTTCGACCGCATTTGATACAAATGCTTCAAAACTCCGCAACCTTTCATGGGCTTGCGGACGAGGATCCCCATCTACATATTACTAATTTCTTAGAAATATGTGATACCTTTCGGATCAATGGAGCATCAAACGACGCCATCCGCCTTCGAATGTTTCCATTTTCACTAAAAGACCGAGCTAAGGCTTGGCTTAACACCCTCCCAGTTGGCTCGGTAAACACCTGGGATGAACTAGCCCAAAAGTTTCTATATAAGTATTTCCCTCCTGCTAAAACGGCTAAATTAATGACTGAAATTAACACATATTCACAAGAGGATGGGGAATCCTTATATGAAACTTGGGAAAGGTTCAAGGAGCTACTAAGAAAGTGTCCTCATCACAGTCTTGCGGTATGGCAACAAGTATCCACTTTCTACAATGGGTTGTTGCCACACACAAGACAAACACTTGATTCTAGCTCCGGGGGACTTCTAGGTAATCGTCGCCCAAATGAAATATATAATCAAATTGAGGAAATTGCTCAAACCAATTTTCAGTGGCACACTCCCTGAGGTAATAAATCTATTGCCCCGGGCGCCCATAAGGTTGATGAAAGCACTTCTTTACAAGCCCAAATCGAGGCCCTTTCTTCAAAAATCAAAAAGTTAGAAATGGCAAAAACAGCCTCGGTTATGGCTTGTGAGGGGTGTGGTGGACCACATGAAAATTGGAGTTGTATGAAAGAAGTAGATGATCAAACAAAAACGGTAAACTACATTGATAATAGACCTAGGTCGTCGGGTCCACCAACGGGTACCTACAACCAAGGATGGCGTAACCACCCTAACCTTGGTTGGAGAGATCCCGGCAATAGTAGTAACCAACAAAACCAACGAACTAACTTTCAACAACCACAAAACTTTTCTCAACAACAAGGTGGACGTGAAAGGCTTGAAGATACTGTATCTCGCCTCATCTCCGACACCGAAAAGAAAAACTCGGATCGATTTCAGCAATTGGAATCGAATTTTAGAAATCAACAAGCTAGCATTCAAAACATTGAAAAACAATTAAATCAAGTAGCTCAAAATTTCTCCGAGAGACCACAAGGCGCGTTACCAAGCAATACCGAAACCAACCCAAAAGCGCAAGTACATCTCATCACATTGAGAAACCGAACCGTGGGTCCCGAGGAGGCTCCATTACCGCCGGCTGAGAGAAGCCAATCCAAGCCAAACCACGACTCCACCCGGGCCCCAACCAGAAAAGGCTTATCCACCAAATCAAGAGCCCACCAAGACTCCTCCGGTTCCATACCCCGGTCGGTTAGTTCGCCAAAAGACCGATGAGCAATTCGCCAAGTTCAAAAATTTACTAAAACAATTGCATGTTAATATTCCTTTTATCGAGGTCCTAACCCAAATGCCTAAATATGCAAAATTTATGAGGGACTTCCTCACTCACAAAAGGAAAATTGAATCATTGCAATTAGTTAACCTAGGCGAAGAATGCTCCGCCTTAGTACTCAACAAACTCCCACAAAAGAAAATTGATCCTGGAAGCTTCATGATTCCTTGCTCGATTGGGGAATCCCCCATTCGCAATGCACTAGCCGATCTTGGGGCTAGCATTAACCTCATGCCCACATCAATGTTCAACCGACTCGGCTTAGGAAAAACGAGCCCTACAAAGATGAGCATATAACTTGCCGACAGATCCCTCAAATTTCCACAAGGTGTCGCTGAAAATCTATTGGTCAAAGTCGACAATTTCGTCTTTCCGGCCGACTTTGTCATACTAGACATGGAAGAAGACACCGATGTCCCCCTCATCCTTGGGAGGCCATTTCTAGCCACCGCCCAAGCAGTGGTGGATATGAATGACGGAACACTAACATTGAAATTTGGGGATGAGGAAGTGAAGTTTGGAGTTGGAAAGAGAGTAGAGGACGAAGACCCGGTCAACTACATGAAGGTCATAGACTCAAGCTTGGATGACGCTCTCCGACGGTGTATCATGGGATGCGAAACATCCCACTTGGGTAACATATGACCAGGCTTTGGGTCTAGCCAAGGACCCTTATAAACGTGGCGCACCACGGAGGCATTCCGTGGAACTATCCTTAGTTTAGCTTAGATTAATTTTTTTATGTTTTCTAGTTTAGTTCTAATTTTCAGGAATAAAACACACTCAGGATGGCAAAGGATAACAAGGGAAACTTGAACCAGCACCCCATGCAGGAAAACAGGGCCATCCGACAATTTTCTTCATTAACAGTAAGTTCAGCACGGGCCGTGTCCGCCCAACACGGCCCCGTGCTGCACAGTCTGCAGAAAATGCCCAGTTCAGGTAAACTGGACACTGGCCGTGTTCACCCAACACGCCCCCGTGTCCAGACTTCTGTTTCTCTTTTTCAATTTTGTTACTGGCACTTGAACACGGGGCCGTGCCCGGACAACACAGGGCCGTGTCCAGCGCCCAGTAACACAAATTTTTGCTTTTTCACACCTGTTTACACATTCAATCAACCTAAAAACTTATTTTTGGGACACATTGAGGACAATGTGTAATTTAAGTGTGGGTGGATGCTAAAACCTTGAATCTTGCAAGTCCTAATAACAAGCCTTACACAAAACTCTATTGGAACCACTAATCACCCCAAATTTTTTCAAAAAATTTTTCATTTTTTTTTACTTGTCTAGGTTTAACTCAGGAAATTCAAGTTCTAAAAAGGTTATATTTTTATAAATTTACAACCGATAGCGTCGTGATAAAAAGAACCAACATAAGAAAATTATGAAACGGCATGACAAGCTTAGTTAAAATTTGATTATATATACTTAATCACATAAAAAAAACCCATTCCCACAAAAGTGAGTTTTGAGCCTTTATTGAGCATACAAATACATATCATTAAACTAAATGCTCATTTTTCGTTTCTTGTGTGAATTGCCGTTTGGTTCTTACGACTCTAGAACTTGCCACTACGATACATTCCCGGTCCTTACCAACCTTAAACCCGAGTAAGTAAATGATGGAGGCATTAGGACTAACCCTTTTTATTTCTATACCACTATTTTTTTACCACCTACCCAAAATCCCTCTAGTTAGCCCCTTTGAGCCTAAACCTTTTCATTTCATAACCCAAACCAAACACCCTTTCACCCACCTAAACCTTTTTTATTTCTAACCCTTTGTTTTAGTAACATGCTCGGTTTTTCGTTTGACTTTGAAAAATAAAAAATAAGAAAAATAATATTTTTTTGTGTTTTGTTGATGAAGCAAAAGAAATAAACAAACAAGTTCATCATAAATAACTTTGTTTGAATAATAGCTTCATCAAAAAAAAAAAAAAAAAAAACTCTTTCGAAAACCGACGCTTTTTACGCTTTTTTTTAGCCCTTTTCTGCTAACCCAACCACCTACCTTTAACCCAAGCCTAACCCTTCACCCAAAAGTCCTCTTGATATTTACAAAGGTATATAGTTAAAAAGGAGGAGGATTGATTGCTTGGCAAGCCTATGGTAGGAGTAAGTTCCATGCCGCTCTCGAGTGATTCACTAAAATACATCTTCGGCCGAGTGTTGAGTGATCCCCCGTGAGGTATGTGAACTTGTATATAAATAGAATGTTAAAGAGGCATGTTATGCCCTAATAAGTAATTTATCTTATGAAAAGTTTTAAATAAATCATGAAGAATAGAATTGTAAATAAATAAAAGTAAAACTTGATAAAGAATCTTGGAAATCCCGACACTCTATGACAAGCCCAAAAACCTTCTCTTCTACCCATTCCATTTGGGAGTGTATAGCCACATTATAAAGAGTTTTGCTTGAGGACAAGCAAAGATTCAAGTGTGGGGGTATTTGATGTGTGCAAAATGCAACATATAAATTACATCAATTATGGCATAAAACTAACCCTTTTTAGTACTAATGTTGGAAAAAGTTTGCTTTTGTCTTCCTTTTGTATTTTCAGGATTAAATGAGCTCAAATTAACAAAAGAAGCAAAAAGGCAGCTAAATCTAACATAAATACAAGAAAAGGAACAAACGTGACATGCCCGACCCCACGACAGCATCTTCCCAAGCAAAACAAGAGAACAGAAGGCTGAACACGCCCCGTGCTCAATGAGCACGGGGGCGTGCCCAAGTGTCAGCATAAAAGACAAAGTTGTAGAAGCTTCCATCGCCCACCACGGGGCCGTGCTCAGCGGACACGGGGCCGGGGTCAACTATAAGATTCGCATAATCCAGGCAAATCTTGATAGTACAGATATGCTTCTGCACACGGGGTCGTGCCCAGCGGACACGGGGCCATGGTCAACTAATACAGACAAGAGCAATTAATGAAGACAGAGAAGGATGTGGACACGGGGCCGTGCCCGAGCTTCTGTTCAGCCTATAAATAGGAGTGCTTGGCTCAAGCTCAAACCATCCCTTGGCACACCACCTCTCTCACACTTCACCCACCACCACCATAACACCATCATCCACCACCACCACCATCATCCATTGTCCATCATAGAGTGTGTGAGTCGTCTCGGGATCCAAGATTGATCGTAAGAGTTCTTGACAATCAAGGCCATGTTTGCCTAAGTCTCTTACATCACTTGGTGAAGACAAAGTGTCTAGTGTAATACTTTTTATTTTTAATCTTTTCGCACTTTTTACTTGGTTATGTATTAATGACTTTAATAACTAGTTTCTTATGTTGAAGGTGATTTTTCCTTATCGTTTGTCCGTGGTGTCTTGGCATTATTTTACTGTCTATATAAAATAAAATATTTTCACCATTCATATCTCCACGGTCTATATGGAGGTATGTTGGCTACCTGGTCGGGGGTTAAGGGAACGGTTTGGTAAAGTCTTCCCTTGTTCAGTGTATAGATCCTGCAAGGACCTGGGTCAAATTTAGTAGGACCTCCTTCAATACTTAACGGTATTGGATGGCGGGGGTCCAAACTCTTTGATCCCCTCATATGTAAGCTACTATTAATACTTTAACCCGGCTACTTAGGACTGTATCCCTGCTGACTCAGACTACTTAGCCGAGGGTAACGTCACCTTCAAAAGAGGGGCCTACCATAATATGCATTAATAACTTAATTAATTATCTTTCAATAATCCGACCCTTTAGGATTGTATCCTTGCTGACTCAAACTACTGGGTTGAGGGTAACGTCACCTTCAAAAGAGGGGCCTACTACAATAACTAAGATAATCTCTTAAATATTGCAAAAGTGCGTAAATAATCAAAGGTTACACTATACACGAGTCGGAGCCAAGTGATTCATCTTGTCTATCTGTTTTTATTTTTATTTTTATTTTCAGCATTTTAGTTAGTTTTTATTTTTCTTAGTTTAAAACCTTTTTCTAACTTTTTGATTTGATTAGACGTTGAGGATAAACCGGTACTAAAAGCTCTTGTGTCCTTGGACGACCTCGGTATCTTACCAACACTATACTATGCTCACGATGGGTGCACTTGCCCATATGTGTGTTTAGTGTTAGTAAATATCGTGTTTTATAAATTTAAAACTTGGCTAAAGAAAGTGTAAAAGGGCTTAAAATATACTTAAACTTATATACACACTTCACACGCATCATTATAAACCCTGTCACTTCCTCTTGACTAGAGAATGGTATTCCACCACTCTAAGGCTGCATTCTTAAAGAGATTAGAAGCATACATGATTTTATCTTTATCCGCACATTTACTTATGTTTAAGACTACTTCTGCCTTTTCTATCCAGCGCAAGGCTAAAATGGCTCCTTTATTGCCTGAGAATTCTATCGGTTTGCAGGATAAGAATTCTTTATAAGAACAACCATATGAGATAGTCCTTCTTCTTTTTGGTATTGGAGCTTGGAATAATTCGTGATTTCCATTCACGCTGTGACTTGGCTCGTTAGGCGTACGTGTACTTCCGATTATAGAATTATTATTTTCTGTCTTTTTATTAATAGTGTCGATAATACAGGACATGGCATCTATGATTACTCGAGCTACTATATTTCGATAACACTTTTATCCACTTGGTTCCCGTTATTATTGTTATTCTGGATTTCCTGATTTACTTTGTTTGGCATATGAATTGTAAACATTATCAGGTATTAATATCACAGAATAAATAAACAAACACTCAAGCACATTGAATCAAAATCGTCGATCATTACGACTTTTACTCTTTTCATATATATACTACTTTAATAAGCATATAGGAAGGACATAAATGGTCATTTGCCACTTTACAACCATTTGAAGCCCATTGTACAACCTTTAAAGCACAAAGGTGTTGAAAAATCCATTCAACACGCGGACCAGCTCATATAAACTAACCGGATGCATTTGACCCGTTTTAATCAAATGGATCCAATATATACTTTCTTTCACTAAATCTAAACCCTAATTTCATTTCATTACAATCCGCCCCCATCCTTCTTCTCTCTCTCTCTCTCTCTCACCAGACGCGGTGTCTGCATGCGACGGATTTCACCGGCGATTTCACTAGATCCGCCCCCATCCTTCTTCTCAGGTACCGTATTTTTAACGTTATCGGCATTTTTTGTGAAATTTTAGGGTTTGACTTAGATCTGTGAAATTTTAGGGTTTCTTTCTCCGGCGATTCCGACATCAGATTTACTGGGTTCAACTTCTTTTAGGGTTTCTTTCTCCGGTGGAAAAAAGATCCAGGTACTTTTTTTTGGCCAAATGTTTTCTTAGATCTATCGTACCACCGTCGACTTAGAGGTTGTTTTGTTTGTGCTGTTATAGATGAAGATGGAGCGGTGGAGATACCGTCGACTTAGATCTACCTTACCACCGTCGAGACAGGTAATTTTTTCTGCTGAAATTTTTCTCAGATCTACCGTCATTTTTTGAGGATTTTTGATGAATATTGACATATCTGAGGTTACACGAGTAAGGAATATGATAACCATAACTTTGCAGATCTGAGTTCTTAGAGGAATATTGACAGCCCGGATCTGGTATGTTTGTAGCTGATTATGTTTGTTACAGATCTGGTATGTTTGTAGCTGATTTACATGCTTATGTTACTGATTATGTTTGTTACAGATCTGGTATGTTTGTAGCTGATTATGTTTGTTATAGATCTAATGTTACTGATAAGATTCAGTTTTGCTTTTACAGTTACCGGTGGGTGGTAAAGGAGTTGTGTACTCCAGATTTTGTGTACTCCAGATTCATTTGACAAAGGAGTTGTGTACTCCGGATTTTGTGTTCTTAATCTGTCTGAACTGAAAGTGTTTGAGGCTGTGATGCAAAAGTTGAGCTTGTGTTCTTAATATGTCTGAACTGAAAGTGTTGAGTCTATGATGCATAAGCTGAGCTTGTGTTCTTAATACGTCTAAACTGAAAGTGTTGAGGCTATGATGCATAAGCTGAGCCTGTGAGGTTACATATGTGTTTCTTGTGCTTAAAACACTTGTACATCATGCTTTAAAGGTTGTTTAAGTTTAGTGGCAAATTACTCTTGTACATCATGCTTTAAAGCGAGGTTACATAACACAATAGACTGTGATGATGATTGTATTTTGAAGGTACATAGAAGATCCGAGTAGCATCTTGGCGGGGCAATATCCAGGTTGCATAGTTCTCACTCTGCAACAGTGTGTTGCAGCCATGGCTTTACCCGTAGTTGTGTTCATCTCTCAATTACATGTCTGAGTCTTCCAGATGTTTTGATAAGCAAATTAGCAGGTGGTGTATCGAAATCAATCAGCTATAGTTCGATGTTTATTTTGATATTTTGCTTACACAACATATATTAAACCGATTTAGAGTTGCTAGGGTTTCAGTATGAAAGCAAAACAGAGAACAAATAGAGTATTTAGTCTGAGTGAAAGAAAGTATATATTGGATCCGTTTGAGTAAAATGGGTCAAAGAGATCCGGTTAGTTTATGTGAGCTGTTCCGCGTGTTGAAGGATTTTTCAACACCTTTATGCTTTAAAGGTTGTATAATGTGCTTAAAATGATTGTAGCTGATTATGTTTGTTACAGATCTGGTATGTTTGTAGCTGATTATGTTTGTTATAGATCTAATGTTACTGATAAGATTCAATTTTGCTTTTACAGTTGCCGGTGGGTGGTAAAGGAGTTGTGTACTCCAGATTTTGTGTACTCCAGATTTTGTGTACTCCGGATTCATTTGACAAAGGAGTTGTGTACTCCGGATTTTGTGTTCTTAATCTGTCTGAAATGAAAGTGTTTGAGGCTGTGATGCAAAAGCTGAGCTTGTGTTCTTAATCTGTCTGAACTGAAAGTGTTGAGTCTATGATGCATAAGCTGAGCTTGTGTTCTTAATATGTCTGAATTGAAAGTGTTGAGGCTATGATGCATAAGCTGAGCCTGTGAGCTTACATATGTGTTTCTTGTGCTTAAAACACTTGTACATCATGCTTTAAAGGTTGTTTAAGTTTAGTGGCAAATTACTCTTGTACATCATGCTTTAAAGCGAGGTTACATAACACAATAGACTGTGATGATGATTGTATTTTGAGGGTACATAGAAGATCCGAGTAGCATCTTGGCGGGGCAATATCCAGGTTGCATAGTTCTCACTCTGCAACCATGTGTTGCTGCCATGGCTTTACCCGTAGTTTTGTTCATCTCTCAATTACATGTCTGAGTCTTCCAGATGTTTTGATAAGCAAATGAGCAGGTGGTGTATCGAAATCAATCAGCTATAGTTTGATGTTTATTGTGACATTTTGCTTACACAACATATATTGAACCGATTTAGAGTTGCTAGGGTTTCAGTATGAAAGCAAAACAGAGAACAAATAGAGTATTTAGTCTGAGTGAAAGAAAGTATATATTGGATCCGTTTGAGTAAAACGGGTCAAAGAGATCCGCTTAGTTTATGTGAGCTGTTCCGCGTGTTGAAGGATTTTTCAACACCTTTATGCTTTAAAGGTTGTATAATGTGCTTAAAATGATTGTAGCTGATTATGTTTGTTACAGATCTGGTATGTTTGTAGCTGATTATGTTTGTTATAGATCTAATGTTACTGATAAGATTCAGTTTTTCTTTTACAGTTGCCGGTGGGTGGTAAAGGAGTTGTGTACTCCAGATTTTGTGTACTCCGGATTCATTTGACAAAGGAGTTGTGTACTCCGGATTTTGTGATCTTAATCTGTCTGAAATGAAAGTGTTTGAGGCTGTGATGCAAAAGCTGAGCTTGTGTTCTTAATCTGTCTGAACTGAAAGTGTTGAGTCTATGATGCATAAGCTGAGCTTGTGTTCTTAATATGTCTGAATTGAAAGTGTTGAGGCTATGATGCATAAGCTGAGCCTGTGAGCTTAAATATGTGTTTCGTGTGCTTAAAACACTTGTACATCATGCTTTAAAGGTTGTTTAAGTTTAGTGGCAAATTACTCTTGTACATCATGCTTTAAAGCGAGGTTACATAACACAATAGACTGTGATGATGATTGTATTTTGAGGGTACATAGAAGATCCGAGTAGCATCTTGGCGGGGCAATATCCAGGTTGCATAGTTCTCACTCTGCAACCATGTGTTGCAGCCATGGCTTTACCTGTAGTTGTGTTCATCTCTCAATTACATGTCTGAGTCTTCCAGATGTTTTGATAAGCAAATGAGCAGGTGGTGTATCGAAATCAATCAGCTATAGTTTGATGTTTATTGTGATATTTTGCTTACACAACATATATTGAACCGATTTGGAGTTGCTAGGGTTTCAGTATGAAAGCAAAACAGAGCAAATAGAGTCTTTAGTCTGAGCGAAAGAAAGTATATATCCGGAGGGTTCTTCATGTTTGTTTTGCTTTGAAAAAACAGAATGTGTTTATTGGTCATTTGAATGTGTTTGATTCGATGATAATCAGTTATTTGGGTATTTTGGGTCCTTCATGTTTGTTTTGCTTGTGAATAAATAGAGGGTTCTTCATGTTGTGTACTCCAGATTTTGTGTACTCCGGATTCATTTGACAAAGGAGTTGTGTACTCCGGATTTTGTGTTCTTAATCTGTCTGACCTGAAAGTGTTTGAGGCTGTGATGCAAAAGCTGAGCTTGTGTTCTTAATCTATCTGAACTGAAAGTGTTGAGTCTATGATGCATAAGCTAAGCTTGTGTTCTTAATATGTCTGAACTGTAAGTGTTGAGGCTATGATGCATAACCTGAGCCTGTGAGGTTACATATGTGTTTCTTGTGCTTAAAACACTTGTACATCATACTTTAAAGGTTGTTTAAGTTTAGTGGCAAATTACTCTTGTACATCATGCTTTAAAGCGAGGTTACATAACACAATAGACTGTGATGATGATTGTATTTTGAGGGTACATAGAAGATCCGAGTAGCATCTTGGCGGGGCAATATCTAGGTTGCATAGTTCTCACTCTGCAACCGTGTGTTGCAGCCATGGCTTTACCCGTAGTTGTGTTCATCTCTTAATTACATGTCTGAGTCTTCCAGATGTTTTGATAAGCAAATGAGCAGGTGGTGTATCGAAATCAATCAGCTATAGTTTGATGTTTATTGTGATATTTTGCTTACACAACATATATTGAACCGATTTGGAGTTGCTAAGGTTTTAGTATGAAAGCAAAACAGAGAACAAATAGAGTATTTAGTCTGAGTGAAAGAAAGTATATATTGGATCCATTTGAGTAAAACGGGTCAAAGAGATCCGGTTAGTTTATGTGAGCTGCTCCGCGTGTTGAAGGATTTTTCAACACCTTTATGCTTTAAAGGTTGTATAATGTGCTTAAAATGATTGTAGCAGATTATGTTTGTTACAGATCTGGTATGTTTGTAGCTGATTATGTTTGTTATAGATCTAATGTTACTGATAAGATTCAGTTTTGCTTTTACAGTTGTCGGTGGGTGGTAAAGGAGTTGTGTACTCCAGATTTTGTGTACTCCAGATTTTTTGTACTCCGGATTCATTTGACAAATTAGTTGTGTACTCCGGATTTTGTGTTCTTAATCTGTCTGAACTGAAAGTGTTTGAGGCTGTGATGCAAAAGCTGAGCTTGTGTTCTTAATCTGTCTGAACTGAAAGAGTTGAGTCTATGATGCATAAGCTGAGCTTGTGTTCTTAATATGTCTAAACTGAAAGTGTTGAGGCTATGATGCATAAGCTGAGCCTGTGAGATTACATATGTGTTTCTTGTGCTTAAAACACTTGTACATCATGCTTTAAAGGTTGTTTAAGTTTAGTGGCAAATTACTCTTGTACATCATGCTTTAAAGCGAGGTTACATAACACAATAGACTGTGATGATGATTGTATTTTGAGGGTACATAGAAGATCCGAGTAGCATCTTGGCGGGGCAATATCCAGGTAGCATACTTCTCACTCTGCAACCGTGTGTTGCAGCCATGGCTTTACCCGTAGTTGTGTTCATCTCTCAATTACATGTCTGAGTCTTCCAGATGTTTTGATAAGCAAATGAGCAGGTGGTGTATCAAAATCAATCAGCTATAGTTTGATGTTTATTGTGATATTTTGCTTACACAACATATATTGAACCGATTTGGAGTTGCTAGGGTTTCAGTATGAAAGCAAAACAGAGAACAAATAGAGTATTTAGTCTGAGTGAAAGAAAGTATATATCCGGAGGGTTCTTCATGTTTGTTTTGCTTTGAAAAAACAGAGTGTGTTTATTGGTCATTTGAATGTGTTTGAATCGATGATAATCAGTTATTTGGGTATTTTGGGTCCTTCATGTTTGTTTTGCTTGTGAATAAACAGAGGGTTCTTCATGTTGTGTACTCCAGATTTTGTGTACTCCGGATTCATTTGACAAAGGAGTTGTGTACTCCGGATTTTGTGTTCTTAATCTGTCTGAACTGAAAGTGTTTGAGGCTGTGATGCAAAAACTGAGCTTGTGTTCTTAATCTGTCTGAACTGAAAGTGTTGAGTCTATGATGCATAAGCTAAGCTTGTGTTCTTAATATGTCTGAACTGAAAGTGTTGAGGCTATGATGCATAAGCTGAGCCTGTGAGGTTACATATGTGTTTCTTGTGCTTAAAACACTTGTACATCATGCTTTAAAGGTTGTTTAAGTTTAGTGGCAAATTACTCTTGTACATCATGCTTTAAAGCGAGGTTACATAACACAATAGACTGTGATGATGATTGTATTTTGAGGGTACATAGAAGATCCGAGTAGCATCTTGGCGGGGCAATATCCAGGTTGCATAGTTCTCACTCTGCAACCGTGTGTTGCAGCCATGGCTTTACCCGTAGTTGTGTTCATCTCTCAATTACATGTCTGAGTCTTCCAGATGTTTTGATAAGCAAATGAGCAGGTGGTGTATCGAAATCAATCAGCTATAGTTTGATGTTTATTGTGATATTTTGCTTACACAACATATATTGAACCGATTTGGAGTTGCTAGGGTTTCAGTATGAAAGCAAAACAGAGAACAAATAGAGTATTTAGTCTGAGTGAAAGGATTCGGTTTGGCAGGAATTTTCTTTTTGGAACTTTCAGGCCAAGAAGAATCTGCAGCTGATGAGACTAAGATATTGTTGTGCTGCAAAAGCATGTGAGTTAAGCTGCCCTTCTAATTTCTTATTTATTAAACCGAAATGTTGTGCTGCTAATATTTTGTTATACGGTAGTGGACCAGCTCAATGTGAAAGCATAAAAGAGATGCTGGAGTACTTTAGAAGTCAAGTTGGGTCTAAGGCTTGGAAGAAGGTGGGAGTTGTGGCTTTCGCTACGATATGGAGACTTTGGACGAGTAGAAAAGAGAAAGAATTTAATGGCAACAACATTCCGATCGCTAAAGTGTACCAGTTTTGTTTTGATAGTCATTATGTATGATTTCAGAAGCTTTGACCATGTTGATATGTGTATTTCAATTAAGGATAGAAAAAAGGCCAATGAGTATTCAGGTTGAATTTTTTTAATTTGTTGTATTTATGAACACAAATTATATTAAGAAAAAAAGAAAGTTATTTTTGTATTGTGTAATCATCATCTTCTTAGAGTTTTGGCATGGTTTGATTTCATTCTTTGATGCACAACGGCAATGGAAACAATCTTACATTCACTTATACTTGTAGCATTCATACACGAAAACTGACCCAACCTGAGACCAACCCAAAGTTCATACAAAGTGGTTTAGTCTCGGGTTCATTGTGTAGCTTTTGAAAGACTTATGCAACTGCTTATTCAGTGTTTGTATACGAAAGCCAATTGTTTGTGTTGTGTTTTCCGTGTTTGAATCTAAATACCATGTATTATTTGAAAAAAAATGTCTTTAATAGAGAAACAAGGGTATATAAAATGAGCAGATATTCAATGTTAACCTGCTCAAACCCAGTTATTTCAGAATTGCCTGTTTGATTTGTTAACCCGTCCTATTCATTTCCACCTTTGATTTATATTTTAACTTTCAGGCTGTAATGAAGGTTCTACCAGAACTAAACGGAAAACTGACAGGTGTCGCCTTTAAACAAAACAGAGACAAAACGTCATACCAACTTCGTAGACTTGACAGAACTTACAGACTCGATAACAAAATACCGTAACATACAATACAGAGACAAGCAATTGTGGATCTTTACTGACGGGTGCACTTCGGAATGTAGCAGATATGAATGAATATAACCCCAGTGGTAGATATGTAATTAGCGAGCTCTGGAATTTCAAGGAAAATCGAAGAGCTACACTGGGGTTATATTCATTCATATCAATCAGTTCCTGGTGTGCACCGCACCATCTTCTAGGAGGTTGTCAAGTGTTCTCGCCTTCGTAGTTGGTGTTTTGCGTATCTTTACATCCACAGCCATTCTGTACAAACAAACCTGAACAAAGCAAAACAAACCAACCCTCTGTTTTTTCAAAGCAAAACAAACATGAAGTACCCAAAATACCCAAATAATTGATTATCATCGAATCAAACACATTCAAATGACCAATAAACACACTCTGTTTTTTCAAAGCAAAACAAACATGAAGAACCCTCTGTTTTTTCACAAGCAAAACAAACATGAAGAACCCAAAATACCCAAATAACTGATTATCATCGAATCAAACACATTCAAATGACCAATAAACACATTCTGTTTTTTCAAAGCAAAACAAACATGAAGAACCCTCTGTTTTTTCACAAGCAAAACAAACATGAAGAACCCAAAATACCCAAATAACTGATTATCATCGAATCAAACCAAAAATCAAATGACCAATAAACACATTCTGTTTTTTCAAAGCAAAACAAACATGAAGAACCCTCTGTTTTTTCACAAGCAAAACAAATATGAAGAACCCAAAATACCCAAATAACTGATTATCATCAAATCAAACACATTCAAATGACCAATAAACACATTCTGTTTTTTCAAAGCAAAACAAACATGAAGAACCCTCTGTTTTTTCATAAGCAAAACAAACATGAAGAACCCAAAATACCCAAATAACTGATTATCATCGAATCAAACCAAAAATCAAAATGAGGAACACATTCAAATCATCGAATCAAACCAAAAATACCCAAATAACACATTCAAATCATCTAATCAAACCAAAAATCAATGAGGAACACATCAATCCGAAACTGATCCGATCAGTTCTTTTTAAACAGTTCTCAAACAACCAACCAAAACGATTCGAAATTTACCAAAAATCATTTTTCACATTTCAAGTAACAATATTGATGTGTTCAAATAACTACACACTTGTCTCTTCGCATTTGATTCAGAAATTAAAACAAACAAGTATCATAGTTTCAATAAACAACCTACATCTGTACTCTAATCAGCCAAATGATCACATGAGATCTGAAACTATAGAATCAAACAAAACCAAACCTCTGTTTTGAAGATGAACCTGATGAAGATGATGAAGATGAAGATGAAGATGATAAAGATGATATGTTCGATGAAGATGAATGAGTGCTCGATTCGATGAAGATGATGAAGATGTCTGTTGGATGTCGATGAAGATGATGATAATCGGCGGTGTTGGGAGTTGGGAGATGATGTTGAGAAGTGTGATGAAACTGTGCTATTAGTGTAGATATTAAGGGTTAGGTTAAGGGTATAAAGGACTTTTCATAATTGCAGAGACTATTTGTGTAATTAACTTTAATAGTTATAAATAATTATTATTTCAACCAATTTGGCCTGTCTTGATAATCAAAATAACCGACCATAAAAGTAACAAACCAACAACATAAGTACTATACAATATATCATGAAATGATTGATAAACTAACAAAAAACGAGTATCACATTGTAAACTATCGTTGCATCACGAATTTGGTTTTGGTTATGGCTCAAAACTGAACCTCCCCGTAGATAGCCCTAAACTCCCCAACCTAAGTGATATGTTTCCCGCCGCATCGCGCGGGTAAACGACTAGTGTATATATATATATATATATATATATATAGGGAGCCGCTAAAATAGAAACCACCTCCAGTTGTAAGAACCGCGAGAACCCCTCTCCACCAATCATAATATGGGGTATTTCGGTAATTTAGCCCAAATGTCTAATCTAACCATCCAACTCTTTCTCTCTGTCACTTCAATTAATTAAATATCTTCTCTCCTCTCTCTTCAAAATACACAAAAGACTTCTCTCCTCTCTCTTCAAATTTCACAGACCTTCAACATCAAAATTCAGAGGTTCAAAATTCATATTTCTCTCATCTCTTCAACCAGACGACACACCCACATCTCTCTCTCATCTCTTCAAAATTTATCTCTCTCTCATCTCTTCAAAATTTATCTCTCTCTCTCTCTCATATCTTCAACCGACTACCGGCGCTCCGGTGTTGTTTAATCCAACCAGACGAAGAGAGAGAGACACATGGGAGAGGAAATGGTGGACCGTCGACGGCACTGCCGCTCACGGCGGCAGCGATTGTGGGTTCTACGGTGAGCTAGGTGGTGATGTTGATGACAAGGTGAGGTAGAAGATGACTGTGGTTCGGGTTTTATCCGTCGAATGGTGGTTTCAGGTGGCGGCCAGCGGCGACAGTGGTCGTGGTTCAGTTCGTTTCGATTTGATTCAAGTCCGGGTAAGATCTTTCGCCTATTGGTTTTATGTTCGTCTTAGTGAAATCCCTTTTATTCGAGTTTTAGATCTGATATTTTGGTTTCGTTTGAAGTTGTGGATAGTTCGGGTTCACAGTGACTCGACTCAGTTTTCGGTTCAATTCTGGTTCGGGCTTGCACTAGATCGGGTCAGAACTTGGTTCAAGTTGGATTTGTTTCGCATATCGGGTTCGGGTCAAACCCGGTCAAGAAAACAGGGCAGTGACACAGTTCAGTAGCGGCTCGGGTTTCGGCTCGACGCGGTGCAAATTGGGTCAGTTTTCGGGGTTTGGTTTGGGTCGAAAGCAGTCAACGGACCCGATTCGGGTCAGCAGCAGTAAAACAAGTCAGAGACGGTCAACTGAGGACCGGTAAAGTTTAAACGTAGCGCTTTATTATTACGTTAGTTTAGTTTTTATTTAGTTAACGCGCACCGAGCTCGAACCGATACTTTAGTGACTTGTTACGCTTGGCATTTTGATAGAAATTTTATATATTTGTATTTATATTGTTGAAAATTGTTGAGTTTTGAAAAGATAACGACAACTTGAGTTGTCGGCTTATTCCAAAAACAGAGTAAACTCTGTCCGTTTTTCGTAAAAACGTAAAACGTAAATAGTTTAACATAAAACGTAAAACGTATTAAGTTTAACGTAAAACGTACAATGTTAAAAGTTTAACATAAAACGTAAAAAGTTTAACGTAAAATGTAAAACGTAAAAAGTTTAACGTAAAACGTAAGAATTTTAACGTAAAACATAAAAACTTTTACGTAAAACGTAAAAAGTTTAACGTAAAATGTAAAAAGTTTAACGTAGAACATAAAAATTTTAACGTAAAACGTACAAAGTTTTACGTAAAACGTAAAAATTTAAAAAGTTTAACGTAAAACGTAAAGTTTTTAACGTAAAACGTAAAACGTAAACTTTTATGTAAAAATTATTTAACGTAAAACTTTTTCTACGTAATTTGTAAGACGTAAAAAAACCGTGTGATAAAACGGCGCCTAAATAAGGGGCGTGAAAACGAGGCATAAAAACGCCGTGAAAAAAAACAAGACGTAAAAAACGCCGCGTTAAAAAGGGACGTAAAAAACGGCGAGTTAAAAAAACGACGCTTGAAAAAGCCGAGCGTAAAAAACTGCGTGCAAAAACGACGCGTTAAAAAACGATGCGTGAAAAAACCGGGCGGAAAAACGGCATGCAAAAAAACGTGTAAAAAACGGCATGTAAAAAAACGTGTAAAAAACGGCGCGTTAAAAAAACGTGTAAAAAACGACGCTTGAAAAAACGGCGCGTTAAAAAACGACGCTTGAAAAAGCCCAGCGTGCAAAAACCGGCGCGCAAAAAAATTTGAATTTAAAAATTCTTTTAATAAAAAAATTATTTTTAAAAAATAAAAAGTAATATAATAAAACAAAAAAGTAATAAAAATAAAAAAGACAAAAAAGAGTAATTTTACTAAACTACCCTTTTGAATTAAAATATTAAAGAAATAATAAGACAAAATGTATTTAATATTCATTTTAGTTACTTTTAATCTCATCCATCTATCTTTTTGATCTAATGGTTAGGAACTGGTTCTCGCAGTTCTTAAAACTGGAGGTGGTTTTCATTTTAGCGGTCCACTATATATATATATATATATAGATACCATAACGAGGAGGATCGTATATGGTAGTTTTACAAAACATTAAACCGTCAAATTAAGGTGATAAATTTTACAAAATTCAAACCGTCAAATTAACTTAAGGTGGATTACAACCAGTCCTAAAAACTCCCTATCAATTCATAAAAACGGGATAACACGGACCAAGGTTCCCTTAGGTCAAAAGACCATTAATTGCCAGTTTAAAATTCCAACCCTGCCAGTTTATGTTTTAACCATTTAGAAAAACCTTTTTATAATAAAAGTACCATGTTATCAAAGGATGATACTAAGTCATGCTTCAATGCTTTAAGGGCTTTAGCCCATCATGATTTAATAAGAAAACAAAATTTAAATACTTACTTAAGAACACCAAGAGGATCTTCAAGTCGGAAGATTTTATTCAATCCTTAAATTATTTTACAAGTGCTTAATTTGACGGTTTAATGTTTTGTAAAACTACCATATACGATCCTCCTCGTTATGGTATCAGAGCCATGGAATCTAAGGAAGTTATTGTATGTCTTGTTTCAATACTTTAATTTTATTATGTTAAATTTGTTTAGAAAGAAAAGTACTATTAAAAATAGTACTAATGAGGAATATGATATACCTCAGGATCTTGATCTACTTAATAAGTGGACAATACCTCATATAAATCCTAAGGTTATATACCAAATTGGAAATTTTGATAATTTAATAAACAAACATGTGGTTAAAACCACTGAAGAATCAGTTTCTAAAAAAGATGAAGAAATGGTAATAAAACTTTTAAATATGTCTGATATAAACAGATATAAAAAAGATTTTAATTTTATGCACATAGGATTAGTCCAAGTTGCTTTTAAACCTTTAACTTTAAAAGGTTTACCAGAAAGTTTTTTAGCTGTTTTACGAGATGCTCGTAATTTAAACTGGAAACAATCGTTAATGGGTATTATAGAAACCAGTCTGGCACATGCTCCAGTATATTTTAATGTTTATCCTGATATTCATTTATCTTTAACAGAATAAAATATTGATGATGCTTTAACTTTATATGTTAAAACACATGGTTATAATTATGCTGAAGGATCTGAAGTTATATGTATTTGTTATAGAATTTATTATCGTTTACTTACCACTATGAATGCTAGATGTAAGAGAGTTGATAAATCTAGTGATGAAACCATTTTAATAGAAACTAATTATGGAAAATCAAATATTTCTATAAGAAGACCAGTTAAATGGGAAGAAATAACTTTTCCAGAAAATTGGGTTATAAATAGGGCTGTTAAAATACCACCACAAATAAATCATACCATAACGAGGAGGATCGTATATGGTAGTTTTACAAAACATTAAACCGTCAAATTAAGGTGATAAATTTTACAAAATTCAAACCGTCAAATTAACTTAAGGTGGATTACAACCAGTCCTAAAAACTCCCTATCAATTCATAAAAACGGGATAACACGGACCAAGGTTCCCTTAGGTCAAAAGACCATTAATTGCCAGTTTAAAATTCCAACCTAGCCAGTTTATGTTTTAACCATTTAGAAAAACCTTTTTATAATAAAAGTACCATGTTATCAAAGGATGTTACTGAGTCATGCTTCAATACTTTAAGGGCTTTAGCCCATCATGATTTAATAAGAAAAAAAATTAAATACTTACTTAAGAACACCAAGAGGATCTTCAAGTCGGAAGATTTTATTCAATCCTTAAATTATTTTACAAGTGCAGAATTTAGAGAGAGAAGAGAGGGGCAAAAGATTGCGTGCCTCTTTTCTACACTAACTCGCTCTATAAATAGCCATAGAAAGGAATCAATACCCGGGTGCACTCTGGGCCCCATAGCAGTAGTGGATTCTTTTCTTTACAAAAGGCAAGAGCATTATTGAAAACAAACAAAATGAAAACAGACAAACAAAGAAAAGTAAAGGGGCACTATGATTTCCCTAATGCCGTGTATGATGACCTAACTTTTTCATTTTTTCAAAGATGCCGTGTATAATGGCAGATTTTTCCTCAAATTTCAAAGATGCCCATTATGAGTGGGGCCTTGGTGTCGACTCAATTATTTGTCTTTTTTCTTTTCCTCTTCTTCAGATTCTTTCTTTGGGGTAAACTCTTCTACCACTGTTTGAAGGTATGCTTCAAGATCATCATCCAGATTTATTTCTGGAATGTCTTCTATTGGTTGTGATTCTCCTGCTAAACATGAGAATCGATTCTCATCTTCTTGGCTGGTGGATGAGATTGACATTGCTTTAGAGGAGCTCTCAGTAGCTGATTCAGAAAACCTTTTTAACTCCTTCTTCATTTCTTCCTTGTATAAATCCAGAATTTCAGCCTTTGAGGTTGTGGAGACTGCTTGCTTATTTTGAATCCTTCTTGAAATTTGTTCAAAGGGACTTGGAAGCTGCCTCTGTTGTCTTTTAACAATTTGAGTTTTATAATACTCAGTTTTATTGGTGATCAAATTTATTGTTGTTGATGCATGGAATGTCTGTTGACTACGTCTACATTAAGTCTTAGGTCAATATAGGTCAACATAGGGTCTTGAAAGTCAAATTAGGGTTTAGTAATGTAATTTCGCTTATATGTACATTGTTTAGAGTGAGGTTTCGCTTATGTGTACATAGGTATTTCGCTCATTAGGTCACTAGGTAGTTTCGCTTATATGGTCACATGAGGTTTCGCTTATATGGCACTCCATATAAGCGAAATCAGCCACTCTATATATATCTCCATGTGTGATCTTCATTTGGACGTTGGAGCGAAACTATGTCATGCTTGTGGTAACGAAACTCTGTCAAATTGTAATCAGAAAGCATCAATATAGAAGGAATTGAAGAGGAAAAGTTGTTGTTACTTTGTGTACATTGATTCCGCCTTTATACGCAAAGATGAACGTTCTCTACTGACTATTTTCGAGGTCACAAAACGGTCCAACAAGTGGTATCAGAGCTTCAGGACGAGGAGTTCATACTACTACAGCTGATTCGACAAAATTCTCTTACTTCTACTCACTTTCTCTCATACTTTTTCGATTTGAACTGGTTCCTACGGTTGAAATGGCCTGATTTTTTATTATAACGTGTAAAATAAAGTAATAACAAACCCTAGAAAGAATCAGGTTAAAATTCGGACTAAAAATGGTGAAAATTGACTAAAACCATATTTCTCTTTTACGGACATTCGAAGGTTTCGCTCGAAATAACTTGACAGTTTCGCTTATTCAGACAAGTAGTTTCGCTTTTACGGACATAGCCTATTTCGCTCATAAGGACATGTACTAAGTTCGCTCATTGGGACATATTGATATTTCACTCATACGGACATTCAACCTGATTTCGCTCATAGTGACACTCTTGATTTCACTTTTGTGGAACCTATCTGATTTCGCTTATTGTGACATACTACTATTTCGCTTATCAGTCACAATAACTGATTTTGCTTATCAGTCATACTATTGATTTCGCTTTTGTGTCATTAAAGCTGATTTCGCTTTTGTGTCACTGTTTTCTAAGATTTCGAAAATTTTTCTAAGTGATTGTTGATTTTGCAGGAATACTCAAGATGGATGACATATTCTTGAACCCGTTTAGCGACATGTACGCATTTGCTGGAAATTCGGGAGACGATACATCTACAAGCAACAACAATGATAACCCGCCGAATACGAAGAAAAAGTTAACGGAAGCTTGGGAATCGGAAAGTGCCTTCGGAACATTCAATAAACCTCCAAAGCTAATGGCTATCGAGGAATACAGTCGGTGGTCAAGAAAGTTTGAAGATTGGTTGATGGCATTCGCATTTCCCAGCTGGAAGAGTCTGAAAAACGGTTATGTCAATGGAAACAAAAATGGTGAAACTCTAACATCAGCTGAGGAGATCGAGTCGTTTGTAGCTGAACAAAAGTGTGTGGCTTTGTTGTTTCAGTCCGTCCGGGAAGACATAATCTCATTGATCGATTATTCAAATGCAAAAGATCTTTGGAAAAAGTTAGAAAAGAGGTACTGAAGAAATCAAGAAAAACAAAATGAAACTACTTAGGAAAGAGTTTGATATGTTTGGGTGTTTAAAGAACGAGTCAGTTTGTAAAATGATAGAAAGGTTTGGTCATCTGAAGCTGGAATTAGCAAGACATGATATCAAATATCCTGAGGATGAGCTTATCGACAAATTGTTCGATTCATTGCCAGACGAGATGGATTGGAGATATTATGCGCTGATGCTGAAGAATACTATCAAGGCACCAGAAAAGTTGACATTAGATTTGTTGATTGAGAAACTCGAGAGTCACGAGCTGGAACTGAAGAAGACATACAAAGTCAATCACACATCTTATCAGCAGAATTTGGATTTGTATTATCCAAAAAGCATGATGCCAAAAGCAACTTCTCCCAAGACTGCGTTTCCTGCTGAGAATGTGTCCACAACTAACAAAGAAAGTCAAAGCAATCAAAGCAGTGGAAATCATAGTGGTTATCACAGTAGATCTTCATCATCTACAAGTCATTCTGATGTAAAGAATCGTTTTCAATGTAACATCGCAATAGACTTAAAGAATGCTCAGAATTTTGACGAGGAGTCTGCTAAACAACAGATGATTTTCCTAGCATCTGTGTTGGAATCTTATGAAGGGTTAGTAGCAGGGAAGATAGGCAACACCAACCTAACGAAAGAAGATTATGACCAAATAGATCCTGAGGAAATGGAGCTAATCAACATTCGTTGGTGCATGGCCAGTGCTGTTCGTCGAGCACAGCGTTTCATGGAAATTACCGGCAGGAAGACAATTGGTGGTCCATCTACTAAGCTGGGTTTCGACAAGTCCAAGGTGACATGCTTCAAGTGTAAGCAGAAAGGTTACTTCAAGCGAGAATGCAGAAACGCATATGCTGATGAATCGGAGAACCCATTCAGAGAGGATTACTACAAGAAGGCAATATATCATCAGAACAAATCGGAGCCGCCTAGATTGAAGCAGGTTGAAGACAATAGAGAGAAATCTAGAGCTCTTGCGGTGATTTACGATGATGATTGGAGTCAAGAGGTTCTACCGGAGGAAGATGCGGTTGGTTACGCGTTCATGGCGAAAAACAAACCTATTCCTTGGAAAGATAACCGCACTTAAGAGCAGAAGTATCAATACAGAAAAATGTTGGCTGAAAACAGAATAATTAGAATTTCTGGTATCTATCTGGAAGCGAGAAGAGCGAGAAGATGGGATCCGGATAGGGAGTGTTATCTTGATCCATATGGAAATATTGCAGTTGATGACAAAACTCTTGATCTGGAAGCCATAATCAAGGAGTTCAAAGATGAGGATGAGTATTGGCAGAATAAATGGTGGGGAACTGGAGACGAGAAAGAGAAAGAAGAGAAAGAGAGGAAGGAGAAAGAAAAGAAAGAGAAAAAGGAGAAAGAAGATATAGAGAAGTCAAAGAAAGTTGACACTGGGGTTATTGACACAACGCAGGAGTTAACTGCTGAAAACCTCGGAAAAATGGCTGACAAAGTGCTAGCTGCTAAGGCACTTGAGGTAGACTCTAACTCCGTGTCTGAGTCAAAAAGCCAGGTCAGTTCAAACTTGTCAACAAATGTGTCAGGTAAGAAAATTGATGGAAATGTTGATTGCAAAAATTGCATCAAAGAGTTCAAATTTTGTAATACAGTCACGTATCTCAACGGTAAGAAAGTTGAAGATCTGACAGCAAAAGTCAGAAGTGTTGAGAATCAAATTCTTGATCGTGACAAAAGAGTTAAAGCTTCAACTGAACGGATAAAAGAATTAACTAGCCAAATTGAAAATGATAAAATTGATCATGAAAAAATTAAACAAGAAAATGAAAAGTTAATTCTTGAAAACTGTCAGATTTCTGAGAAGTTTAAAAAACTCAAAAGCACAATGAAAGATAATGATGATCGAAATGGTAAAACTTATAAAGAAAACGTTCAACTAAAAGCAGTGCTTAGAGTAAAAGAAGAATCAATCAACCAACAACTGGATGAAATCGCTAAACTGAAACTTAAATTTCACGAGGCTGAAATTGAAAACGAGCGAATCCAGTTGAAGCTTAACAGTTACAGCTCCGCAAGCTTTGTTTTGCAACACATTATTCCCAAACCCATCGGGAAAGACAAAGCAGGCGAAGATGTGTACTCTGATGGAACTGGGGTGGGTTTTCATCAAGTTCCACCACCTGTTCTTGATAACTACACGAAAAAGCAATCAGGGTTGGTTGAAATTGAAGAAGAAAGTGAAATGAATCTTTCGGATTCAATTGATGTCACGTTCACATCTTCCAATGACGATAGTGTTCAAAATGATATAGTAAAAGGTGTTGTTGAAAATGTGCTAAAAACGGATAGTGACACTACTGAGGAAGATGGGTGTTTCTTGGATAAGTACATTCAGAAACCAAAATCCAAAAACAATTTAAGTGATGAACCGGGTCTTGTAATGTACAAGATGGCTGGATCTGATAAGTTGCATTCGGATTATGAGTTTCCCATTGAGAATGTTAATGTGAAAAAGTTGACAAATGTTTTCAAATTGGTTGAAGTTGAGTTGTCGGAAGTGAACAATTTGAGTCAAACAAAGAGGCAAATGAATTTTGAGAAAGATAAAGCTTACTACAAAAAGTCTGTTGTTCCACCACGTTTTTATAATAACAATCAAAACAATTGGTCGGGTGGTTATCGGGGTGGTAAGAGTTATCAGAAAAAGAGTTTTCAAAACAAAAGGTTTGCTGAAAAGAAGGTGTTTGTGAACGGTTCAAGTTCAGTTTCTGATGAGGAAAATGAAATCTTTTCAAAATCAAATGAAGAGTTCTTTGAGAAGAGAGTCTCACAACCTCAGTCTGAAGGCACAAGTCGAGTTGTTGATACTCGTACATGTTTTAGATGTAACAAAGTTGGTCACATTGCAAGAAATTGCACCAACTCCAAGCCTAAGACTGAAGTTGTTGAAAATCGAAAGAAGAAGGTTGATGTGAAGGGTAAAGCACCAATGGTTGTTGAGAAAAAGAATGTGAAAAATGACAACACCAAAGTGAAAAATGAACCCGTAAAGAAAGTGGTAACTAAAATTGACAAATTTTACAAGCGGGTTGCATTATCTCAACAAGTTTGGAAACCAAAAAGTGAGAAAAAGATTTCACCTTCTGAGGATTCAATTCCAATTGATTATGATGCAAAATTTCCACCTTTGAAGGCTGAAAACTTCAAAATTCAAATTGCGAGAGTCAAGGTTACACCCAAGGCTGATGAGGCCTGGGTGGACACCATGTTCGACTAAACAGTTTGAATTGCCGGAGCTTCCTAGTTGGTAATCGTGAAGCATGAATCGACATCTTTCTTAAATTGTTTGTAATATGTGCAGGATCTTCCGAGAGCTATTTCAAGATGGATTATGGATAGTGGAGCGTCTCGACATATGACAGGAAAGACTGCATTATTGTATATGATGTTAGAAATATAAATGGTGGTTATGTGGGATTTGCTGGTCACGAAGGAGGTCGAATTATAGGTGAAGGAACGTTATCCAATGGGATTGTTACGTTTGAGAGAGTTAACTATATTACTGAGCTGGAGAATAATCTGCTAAGTATCTCGCAGATTTGTGACAATATGTATACCACTCACTTCACAGACAAAGAATGTTTGATCTTGAAACCAGGATTTGTTGTTCCTGAAGAATGGATTATCATGCGGGCACCTAGAGTGAATGATTTATATGTGTTGGACATGAGTGTAGCGACTACAACAACAGGTCAGGCACATTGTTTTGTTTCTAGAGCAACAGAGAAAGAATCGAAGTTGTGGCACCGAAAGATGGGGCATATACATCTTAGAAAAATAAATCACTTGGTGCACAATGATTTAGTTCTTGGAGTTAATATCAAAGGTTTTCATCTGGAAGGGGAGTGCATTAGCTATGTCAAAGGCAAGCAGAAGAAAAAGTCACACCCTACAAAGCAAGTCAATTCAGTTTCGAGACCTCTGGAAAGACTTCACATGGATTTGTTTCGTCCTGTGAATGTCAAAAGTATTACAGGAGATTACTACTGTTTGGTCGTTACTGATGATTATTCCAGATTTTCGTGGGTATCATTCTTGAAGTCGAAAGATGAAACGTTTGACAGTTTGATGTCGTTGTTCAGAAAGATTGAAAATCTGTACCAAAGGCGTATCAGAAGAATCAGAAGTGATAATGGTACTGAGTTCAAGAACAACAAGATGGAAGAATATTGTGATGAAAGAGGTATATTGCATGAGTTTAGTGCTCCGTACACTCCGCAGCAGAATGGAGTCGCAGAACGCAAAAATCGGACACTAATCGAGACGGCTAGAACTATGCTCGCAGATTCAAAGTTATCGATAAATTTTTGGGCTGAAGCTGTTTCCGCCGCATGCTATACGCTCAACAGGGTTCTCACTGTCAATAAGTTCAACAAAACATGCTTTGAGCTAATCAATAACCGCAAACCGAATTTGAAGTATCTAGAACCGTTCGGGTCACCCTGTACTGTTATAGAGCCTTATGGAAAGTTTGGTCCAAAGTGCATTGAAGGAATATTTGTAGGTTATGCAAATCCAATGCGACGTGTCTTTGTTCCAAGTGAGAAGCGGATTATTGAAGCTGCAAATGTTGAATGTCAAGGTTATACTATGCCGCCGCAGAATCCAGGAGATTCATGGCGTTATCATTATGACAAATTGTGGGATTCGTTTGACATGAGAGAAGAATCAGAGGATGATGAAGATTTCTTTGATGAGTTGGATATTTTGCGCGAATACGAGTCACAGCAAAGGTTCCCAGCTGAGTATTCGAGGCGACCACGGGAAACTTCAAATGACGATGAAGCAGGTCCGAGTAATGCTGGTGAACATGATGATGTCCAACAGAATGAAGTTGCTCAGGATAATCAGTCGGATCAGAATGATAATCAAGAAGCTGAAAATATGCCGATCTTTGATCATGGTGATTCAGATTCTGAGGGGGAGCAAATTCAGATTTCAAGTCAAACAAACCAAGTCAGTGAACAAGGTGCAAATCAGAATGTTACTAATCTGGAAGGCGATGTAGATGTTTCAGGCGAAGTAATGCCACGAACTCTTTCATATCATCCGGAGGAATTGATCATTGGAGAGCTGCAGACAGGCGTTCGCACTCGAAGACAGATGGATAAAGGGCCTACATGTTTTTATACAAAAGTTGCTTCTTTGCAAACTGAATTCTCATTGAGTTGTTTTATCTCGCAGGTTGAACTAAGAACTTACAAAGAGGCGCTTACTGAAGATTCTTAGGTCAATGCAATGCAGGAGGAACTAAACCAATTTGAGAAATTGGGAGTGTGGAAGCTAGTGGATTTACCTGATGGTCAGAGGAAGATAAACACCAAGTGGGTGTTCAAGTGCAAGAGAGACGATAGAGGAGTTGTGGTTTGAAACAAAGCTCGACTCGTTGTCCAGGGTTTCTGTCAGCAGGAGGGTATAGATTTCACTGAAGTATATGCTCCAGTTGCTCGACTAGAAGCAATCAGAATTTTCCTAGCATTTGCATCTTGGAAAAACTTCAAAGTATATCAGTTAGATGTAAAATCGGCTTTTCTCTACGGGAAGGTAAAAGAGGAGGTTTATGTCGGTCAGCCACCGGGCTTTACCGATCCACACCACAAAGACAAGGTCTACTTGCTAGACAAAGCGCTGTATGGTTTACACCAGGCCCCGAGAGCTTGGTACGAGACTTTGTCTCAACACCTACTAGCCAACAGCTTCATTCGTGGAAAAGTGGATGCCACTCTCTTCACTAAAGAGGTCGACGGTCATCTTCTGATAGTTCAGATTTATGTGGACGATATAATCTTTGGGTCGACAAATGAAAATCTATGCAAAGATTTTGAATCAGTGATGAAGCAAAAGTTCGAAATGTCATCAATGGGGGAGATGAAATTCTTTTTGGGTCTACAAGGTGAACAACTTCCTGAGGGAATTTTCATTCACCAGACAAAGTACGTTCGTGATATTCTAGAGAAATTTGGGATGTCAAGTTCTACTCCAGCTGCTACCCCACTTGCAATAAATCATGGGATTCACCCAGATCTCACCGGAGACAGGGCTGATGAAACGTTCTACTGTTCCATGATAGGTTCTTTGATGTACCTAACTGCTTCACGTCCTGATATCATGTACCTAACGTGCCTCGCAGCAAGATTTCAATCTAACCCGAGAGCTTCGCATATGATCATTGTGAAGAGGATATTGCGCTACCTGAAAGGAACTTCTTCATTGGGGTTGTGGTATCCTAGGAAAGGCGATTTCACGCTCGAAGGGTATTCCGATTCAGATTTCGGATGCTGCAAAGTCAATTCCAAATCAACAACTACAGGATGCCAGTTCTTTGGAACTAGATTGGTTACCAGGCAGTGTAAGAAACAAACGTCTGTAGCGCTATCTACATGTGAAGCGGAGTATGTTTATGCTAGCAGTTGCTGCTCTCAGATCTTGTGGATACAGCAACAGATGCGCGACTACGGTTTGCAGTTTCTTAACACACCTCTTTTTGTTGATAATGAGGCAACTATAAATATAACAAAGAATCCAGTACATCACGCTAAAACCAAACACATAGAAATTCGTCATCACTTTATTCGTGATTGTTTCGAGAAAAAGTTGATACGAATTGAGAAAATCCACACTGACGAACAGAAAGCTGATTTACATACCAAAGCTTTTGATAAAAATCGGTTTCAATATTTGTTAAAACTGAACGGTATGAAGCTTCTTTCGGTGATGGATGGAATTGTGGGCGTTGATGAGAGTACTATTGCGGATGAAGACGAAAAACAATCTGCAATGGTTTGTCGATTTTTTACATGTTTTGGTATTTAGGGGGAGGTATAGGGTAAATATTTTCAGAAAATACAAAAACAATAAAAAATGACAAAAATACAAAAACATGAGATATTTTTTCAAAATCCAAAAACAATAGAAAATCAGAAAAGAGCTTGTGTAAAAAGGGAAAATGATAGTACATCGGTTTGACAGTCACGGTATGCTAAAGAAATGGAATGTTTAAATGTGTTAAACAGTCTCGCTGATGATGTGTCGATAGGTTTTTGCACATTTAGTAGGTTTGTTCGGGATATAAACTTAAATCTTACTTGCTTATTTCGTGGGGAACACTACTTGGATATATAGGTAACCCCTGAAATCTCGTTTGAAAGATTTTTTTTTCTGTTATACTAGGTTTTTATACTCAGTGATATCTGGGGTAGTATTATTCCGGGACTTCTGCTGAATGGAAGTTCTGACCTAGTCCTCGAATAATACTTTCTGCAATGCTTGAAACATAGCATCACCCTCAGCATATATGATAAGACAATAAAATTGCTTAGCAATGCTGTTGTAAAAAAGATCCTCTAAAAGGGACACACCCACAAGTTGAGTCATGTTCTCTCTGCTGAACGGTAGTTCTGACCTGAGCTCTCATGATTCTTCATAAACTATTAACCCCTTACAGATATCATTCGTGTCATAATTGCCTGTAAGACTGAATATCGGGATCTGGATACGGGAGTATATTCAAGAGGTGGGACACACGTATAAGTTTAAGTCTTTAAAACACTAAATCCGTATCCTGGACAGATTGAAATTTGTGTGAGAATTTAAAATGGATCAGTATATCGACAATCTACGCGAATTGTTTAATTCTGAGTATGTAATTGAAGCTTAACGGTACTTGTGATTTGTCGAATAGCTGATATGATTCCCTAACACGCTCAACCAAAAATATGTTTGTAAATAGTTTACTTCTATTGCATTTTAGTTATGTATTTCATTTCTTAGTTTAGAACATTTTAAAATCCAAAAAGATTTTATTTTCTGCTTTATTTTTGACAAACCAAAGTAGAGAGTTGATTGTTGGATTCTCAGATGATTGAAGCAGATGCAGGAGATTCTGGACTGAAGAATGAGGAGAGCTTATCTTGATGAAGTTTGATTTATTGAAAAGTCAAAAACAAGTTCATTAACTTGATACTTGTCATTTTCAGAAAATGTGTAAATTGTTGTTTTTAAAATCAGTTTGATTCGTCAAATGATCAACCAAGGTCATTAAATTGAACTTGGTAGATTAATCGAGTGATCAGGGTCATTAACTTGGACCTGAATACTTGAGTGGATTTCTAAAACTGATTGAGTTTGTGATTTATTGTTGAAAAGATAGTTTGTAATGTTTGATGTTTGAGACACAGGTTTTGGACTTCATCATTTCCACGGAAGCTAAATGTCAAAGCTTGAACCAGATCAAGACCTCAGATTCTAGCATATTGAGAGGGGGAGTCTGTGAAAGGGGGAGTCTGGATCAACGGTCAAAGAGAAGTCTGAAGATGAAGCCAGGACAAGATTCTGAACCTGTAAAGATAGAGTGCTTATGATGAGAAGACAGAGAGTTGGAGAAAAGACCAAGACTGAAGACTCGGAGCTGAAGACTTCGTCAACATCCAAGGGGGAGTCTGTTGATGCATGGAATGTCTGTTGACTACGTCTACATTAAGTCTTAGGTCAATATAGGTCAACATAGGGTCTTGAAAGTCAAATTAGGGTTTAGTAATGTAATTTCGCTTATATGTACATTGTTTAGAGTGAGGTTTCGCTTATGTGTACATAGGTATTTCGCTCATTAGGTCACTAGGTAGTTTCGCTTATATGGTCACATGAGGTTTCGCTTATATGGCAGTCCATATAAGCGAAATCAGCCACTCTATATATATCTCCATGTGTGATCTTCATTTGGACGTTGGAGCGAAACTATGTCATGCTTGTGGTAACGAAACTCTGTCAAATTGTAATCAGAAAGCATCAATATAGAAGGAATTGAAGAGGAAAAGCTGTTGTTACTTTGTGTACATTGATTCCGCCTTTATACGCAAAGATGAACGTTCTCTACTGACTATTTAGGGTCACAACCGGTCCAACAATTGTGTCTTGACCTTCCAATTCTTTTGTAGAGTTATTAACTCTTATCATTTTGGACCAGAACTTTGTATAAGAAGTCCGTTTAAGATAGGGAATATTATCCCTTAGGGTATAACCTGTTGTTGGTTTCCATCTCCAAATCCATGGAATGGAAAACTCTATGAAAAAATACATTGAGGCTATTCCCTCAAACCAAGTTTTATTATACTCGGCTTCTATAAGATCCGGAGAAACTGCTACCCATTCTTGATAAAGACCTTTGAATGGTTCAGGCAGAATCTGGACCAATGGACCATATAGAATGAACCATTTTTGGAACCAACTTGGAATTCCATCTTTATGAATCTTGTCACCCACCTTTATGAACCATGAGTGTTTCTTACTGGGATTTTCATAAAACAAACATTTTTCAAAACTTTGAATATAATCCCAATAATTGTATTTATAAGTTTGTCTGTTAGAATTTATAAACTCCTTTTCATTTAAAGTACTTAATCCCCATTTTTGAGGAGATAAAAGATGTTTTATAAAAATCTTGCTAAAATTAAATGAACTTTTAATTTTATATGCTGGATAAAAATGTCTTAATTCAGCAGACTCAGAAACTTGTATAATGCTTTCATAATATTGCCTTGGTTTATAAGAAGTAGCATCATATGATGCTGGTTCTAAATATTTTTGCATCAAACACCAAGGATCATCAAAAAACTTTTTATCTTCTTGGTTTAAAAGAATTATTTTCTTCTGTCTATCGGATATAACCCATGACTCTTCATCATCATCTTGTGCTATATGAGCATAAGAGGGAGCCTTTGAAGCCTGTTCTTGTGCCATTATAATAGCCAGTTCTTCTTCTTGGGCTTTTATAATAGCCATGATCTTTTCATATGATGGATTATTGGGACTTATTTGAATTCCCGTATTATTATTCGAACTACTAGAAGCAATATCTGAGGCTATGAGCCTTCTGCTTCCTTGCTGGACCAAAACTAAATCTTGGCCTCTTCCTCTTCCACCTCTCCCCCTATAAGTGGGAAAAGATTGTTTTCCTCTATTATGAGGAATCATTCCTGAAAATATAAAATCAGGCTGATGAGATTATTTTCTCATTTTCTTCAAGAACCTTTATTCGATTCCTAATATTATTTAGAACAAGATATTCATCATAAATATCTTTCCACATATTAGGATTACTATAATCATTACTTAAATCATGAATTCTAAAAACTGTCATTCTTTTCATGATATAACAATTATTTTTCTCCATTTGGATATTATCAAAAACTCTTTTTAATGGACCCCTGGCCTTTGTCATTTTGACACCTGCAAATTAAACAAAAGATATTATCTTCAAATATTCTCTAGTTAGAAAATCTGGAAGACTATTTTCTTCTCCTTTTTTATATTGTATTTCAAAATCAAAAGGAGCTAATTGAGATTGCCATCTGGCAAACATTTGTTTTGAAACATCATGTTTAAAATCTTTTTGAAACATGAATTTAGCTGCTTGACAATCAGTTTTAATAATAAACTTTTGATTATATAAATCATCTTGAAATTTTAAAAACATTTTAAAATTGCTAAAATTTCTTTTGCAATAGTAGCATATTTCTTCTGGCTATCAAGCCATTTTCCTGAATGAAACCTAACAAGATATTCTTGTTTTGTTTGAGGAGAAATTTGTTTTAGAATTCCCCCATAACCTAACTCTGAGGCGTCTATTTCTATAACCTTAGGCCAATTAGGATTAGTAATAGTCATACAAGGAAGACCTAAAACCTTTTGTTTTATTTTTATAACAGCTTGAGTATGATTTTCATCCCAGGGTTTTGGATTCTTTTTTAATCTATCATATAAAATAGAAGAATCTTTAGCTAAATTATGATAGTATGGGGCTATATAATTTAAACTTCCTAAAAATCTTTGAAGCTGAGTTTTATCAGTAATTTTATTAAGAAATTTAGAAGCAAATTCTATACTTCTATTAATAGGAACTATCTTCCCTTTCTCTATAATATGACCTAAAAATCTGATACTTGTTTGAAAAAGCATCATTTTAGGACTAGATATAACTAATCCATTTTTTATAATAATAGTTTTAAATATGTCAAGGTGTTTAAAATGAGTTTCAATATCTTTTGAAAACACCAATATATCATCTATATAAACAATTATAAAGCTTGAAAAAGGAATGAATATTTCGTTCATAATTTTTTGGAATTCTGAAGGGGCATTCTTCAAACCAAAAGGCATAACATTCCATTCATATTGTCCAAAAGGAACATTAAAAGCAGTTTTATAGCTGTCTTTTTTATCAATCTGAATTTGCCAATATCCAGATTTTAAATCAAATTTTGAAAATATTAAAGCATCATATAATCTGTCCAGCAAATCCTTTTTATTAGGAATTGGATATCTAATCCATTTCAAAACTTTATTCAGAGGTTTATAATTTATAACTAATCTAGGAACACCTCTTTCAATCTCAGAATGTTTATTAACATAAAACGCAGTACATGACCAATGAGACTTTGAAGGACATATTAATCCCTTCTGTTGTAATGACTCAATCTCCTTTTTACATAACTCTAAATATTCCGAATTCATCTGACAAGGTCTTGCCTTGGTTGGAATATTACTTTCTATAAAATTTCCTTCATAAGGCAAAGAAACAATATGTTGTTTTCTATTCCAAAAAGCATTTGGATGATCATTACACATTTCCATATTAAACTGATTTTTTATGGTTTCTATTTTTAATATTAACTTTGGATTTTTTTAATTTTTCCTCAATCGTATTAATATTAATTTCTTCTTTAAGAAAATTAACTTGGTTAGTCTTAGCTTGTATAAAAAATTCATTTAAAAATTTTTCAAATGGCTGAGTTATGAACTCAAAATACAATTCTTTATTGTTATAAAAAGCCTTAAATCCTTTTTTATTAACCTCTTTTAAAGGAAATATTTTTGAAAGAAAAGGAGTTCCTAATATAACTTCATTTGTTATATTTTTTACAAGAACGAATGATAAAGGAATACATTCTCCATTATTACAAATCTTTGCATTAGGGATTTTATATTCTACTCCCATATCTTGCCTATTAGCTGCTTTAAGAATATGAGTAGTTTTTTCAAAATATTTTATAGGAATCAATCCTTCACTTAAGCAATTTAGATCTGCTCCGGAGTCTATAGAGCAACAAAATTCTTTTTAAAAGTATTTTGAATTAAAAGGGTTACTCTAACTAACCATTTTTGAGAAATAAATTTTTCTATTTTATTAATAAACTCTTCTCCTTTATTTTTAATAATTAAAGGGGGAAGATCCTTATCATAAGTCTTTGTAGGACTATTAATAGGAGAAGAAATTTTATAAGATGTTTCTCCTATTTCATGAGTAGAAGATTTATAAAAAGATTCATCTCCTATGATTTTCTCTTCAAGATTTATAATTCTTTTTTCAAAACTAGAATTTTTATTCTTTAAATAAACAATTTCCTGTTTTAAATTGCTAATTTCAATTTTTAAATCTTCCGACGTAGAAGAATTATTTTTTCTATTATTTAATATATTATGAACATTTTTCATGGAATAGGGACCTTCATGTTCCTTTATTTCTTTTTGAACTTCTTTATTTTGAAGTTCTTCATTTTGATATAACATCTGAAGAATTTTTAACTTTTCTTCTGGACTTCTAATTTTGTTTAAAACATTTCCCAGAATATCACTATCTATAACATTTATCTCATTAACATTAAGATTATTATCCTGGAATTGAGACATGACTTTATATAATATATCATTATCAGAAACAATTTTATTACAACAATTTTCTTGACAATTATCAGAACAAGAACTTTCCTCTGAACTATAATCAGAGGATTCTTCAGAATCAAAAATTTTATATAATTCATTCTTAATATCTTCTTCTATCTCAAGACTATTAATTTTCTTTCTAACAATTTTTCTTTGGCTACATTCATTAGCCTTATGATCTTTCTTCTTGCATATATAGCAAGTAGGAACCCATTTTTCTTTCCTTTGGGTTTTTCTCCTTTCTCTTTTTTCTCTACGTTTTTGGAAATATTTTTCTCTTTTTTCCTTTCTGTATTTCTTATAATATTTTTCATTATCAAAATTTTTTTCTTTGGTACAATCCATACCAAATTGCTCACAAAATTCTCCTAACTGTCTTTTTTCTGTTAGGCTTTGTTTTTTAATTTGTTGATTTAATTTTAACTCATTACAAAGAGCTAAACCTTCTTGAACACAGACTCCTATTAGTCTGCCATAAGTATAACTATCATAAGGAATTTGAATATTATTACCCCTAAGGACTTTCCTTACTCTTTCAGCAAATAAGGATGGAAGACCGTCAATGAACTTGGACTTCCAATGAGAACTATTATTCTCTGGTAGCTCATAAACTCTACTTAAAAATACATCTTTATACCATCTAAAATAGGTTAAAGTATGACATTTAAGACCATTTAACAAAGTTCTAATGGTTTCAGAATTATCAGACCATCTTCCTGTAAAGTGTTCTATAATAGTTATAATTAAAGTGTAAACAGCATCAGAAACTTTATTATCACCCTCTTGTCTATAATGTTTATAAATTTGTTCTTGTTTATCACTTATATAATTATCCCACCATCCTTTTAACTGACCTATAAAGCCTGCAGTTATCATTTTACAGACTACTTCATCAGTATTTTGATTATTTTTAGCTATAGTGGCATACATCAACATTCTATGTGTCATAGTATAAACTTGTCTATCAGTATAACCATCTAAATTCCATTCATAAATGGCTTTTCCATTATAAGAATTATTTATTTCTAATTCTTGTTCCTCATGAAGAACATCCTGAGGAGTAGGCCTAGGATAATAATATAATCTTTGTCTAGGTCTATCAGAATACTTATTATTATAATTATCATAACTCTTATGTTTTTTACCTCTTTCAAATTTATTTATAGAATCAGTAACATAAGCTTCATAAGTATCATTATCCATGTTTTCCATATCACTCAAAACATTAAGTTGGACATTTGAAAACTTTTTTTTTATAATTTCAATTAAGTCTTCCATAGACTTCAACTCTTCTTCAGGTTTTATTTTATAATTATCTATTTCAGGAGGAGGCTAAATAGTAGCTTTAGCTAATATAGCTGGTTCAGATAATTCAGAATTTTCTGAAGACTTTTTATTACTAGACTCTCCCTGATTTTCTAAAACCTTATTAATTTTATTATTTATTTCATGAATGGTTTCATTTAAATTTTTAAGACATAAATTAGTATAATTATTTTGTTGTATAATATGATTAACATGAGAAATAGTGGCAGTCATTAACCCACTACCTAAAGCTTTTTTAAAAGCAGCAAAATGAATTATATCATTTTCTTTTGTCATTTCAAAATCATTTTGAGGAAGAAAAATAGATTTTATAATTTCTCTTGTAATTAATTTATAATTTTTCTCAATAACTGAAATATATTTCAAAGAATGTTTGTTTATAAACCAAACAGGAAATTCTATAATTTCCTGGACATCATCCAAATCTTTATAAAATTCTCTTCCTATTTCAAATCTTTTTTCTCTAGAGTATGACTCTAAAAACCAATCTTTAAATGGTTGCCAAATCGGATGTCTAAATTTTTCACATATTTTCTGTCTTATGACAGATCCAGGACTAAAATCCAATTTTTCTTTATTCATCATAAACTAAAACTCATATGTGAGACTGTATCATCCTCACTGACAGGTTGGTATATCCCTGAAACTAAATTGCTATTGTCAACATTCAAATTTTCTACTCTATTATTTTTTATTTGAGAAGTAGAGGCTCTAGAAGATTCTGGTAAATCTACTTTATAATCAAAAGGTGAAATATATGATCTAGCAGAAATAGATTTCAAAAGAGTTTTATCTTTCCTTTCTTCTTCAAATTCTATTTCTACATTTCCTTCAGGAGTTTCTATCAATCTCCTTAATTTATGATTTATTTGTGGTGGTATTTTAACAGCCCTATTTATAACCCAATTTTCTGGAAAAGTTATTTCTTCCCATTTAACTGGTCTTCTTATAAAAATATTTGATTTTCCATAATTAGTTTCTATTAAAATGGTTTCATCACTAGATTTATCAACTCTCTTACATCTAGCATTCATAGTGGTAAGTAAACGATAATAAATTCTATAACAAATACATATAACTTCAGATCCTTCAGCATAATTATAACCATGTGTTTTAACATATAAAGTTAAAGCATCATCAATATTTTGATCTGTTAAAGATAAATGAATATCAGGATAAACATTAAAATATACTGGACCATGTGCCAGACTGGTTTCTATAATACCCATTAACGATTGTTTCCAGTTTAAATTACGAGCATCTCGTAAAACAGCTAAAAAACTTTCTGGTAAACCTTTTAAAGTTAAAGGTTTAAAAGCAACTTGGACTAATCCTATGTGCATAAAATTAAAATCTTTTTTATATCTGTTTATATCAGACATATTTAAAAGTTTTATTACCATTTCTTCATCTTTTATAGAAACTGATTCTTCAGTGGTTTTAACCACATGTATGTTTATTAAATTATCAAAATTTCCAATTTGGTATATAACCTTAGGATTTATATGAGGTATTGTCCACTTATTAAGTAGATCAAGATCCTGAGGTATATCATATTCCTCATTAGTACTATTTTTAATAGTACTTTTCTTTCTAAACAAATTTAACATAATAAAATTAAAGTATTGAAACAAGACATACAATAACTTCCTTAGATTCCATGGCTCTGATACCATAACGAGGAGGATCGTATATGGTAGTTTTACAACACATTAAACCGTCAAATTAAGGTGATAAATTTTACAAAATTCAAACCGTCAAATTAACTTAAGGTGGATTACAACCAGTCCTAAAAACTCCCTATCAATTCATAAAAACGGGATAACACGGACCAAGGTTCCCTTAGGTCAAAAGACCATTAATTGCCAGTTTAAAATTCCAACCCTGCCAGTTTATGTTTTAACCATTTAGAAAAACCTTTTTATAATAAAAGTACCATGTTATCAAAGGATGTTACTGAGTCACGCTTCAATACTTTAATGGCTTTAGCCCATCATGATTTAATAATATATATATATGGGATGGATCATGAGAAAACCAAAAAACGAACTAAAAAAGCCTAAACAATTTTTTTTAAATCGCTATTTTTATGTATGGAAAGAATTTTCAAAAAAAAAAATCTTTGTTGTACTGCACAAGTGCACTAATACGGATATAATGCACATGTGTAGTACACATATAATGCACATGTGCAGTACAAGTTTTTTTTTTTTTTGAAAAATTTTTTATATATAAAAATAGCGATTTTTTTATAAAAATTTGTAAAAAAAAATTGGTATGTTTTTTTAGCTTTTTTTAGGCTTTTTTAGTTAGTTTTCTAGTTTTCTCATTTAGATATAGTTTTCTCATGATCCTCTCCATATATATATATATATATATATAGGGGATGGTTCAAATGAAAACCACTTTTAACGCGAAAACTCGAAAACTAACTAAAAAAAGCCTAAAAAACACACAAAAATTTTTTTTTTTCAATTTTTTTAATAAAAATCGCTGGTTTTTATATATAAAAAAAAAATTTTCAAAAAAAAAAAAAAAAAAAAAATTTGTGTAGTGCACATGTGTAATAATACACATGTGTAGTATTACACATGTGCACTACACAAAAAAAATTTTTTTTTTTTTTTTTTTGAAATTTTTTTTTTTTATATAAAAAAACCTGCGAAATTTGGTTTGCAAAAAAAAAAAAAAAAAAAAAAAAAATTTGTGTGTTTTTTAGGCTTTTTTTAGTTAGTTTTTGAGTTTTCGCGTTAACTAGTGGTTTTCATTTGAACCTTCCCCTATATATATATATATGTAGGTGATATATATTAATTTATAGGGGTAAGATCAAATAAAAAGTTTATTTTGCCTAAGTATGATGAGAAGGAATCTTAACCATTCATTTTTCAAATCAATGCTTAAGATGAAAGTGTAGGAAAAACGAGAAGTGCAAGGGTATCTTGAGAAAATACTATTTATTGACTTTCTCTCTCCACATGCAAGGCACATGCATATTTCACCCCCATTTTTTCAAAGTTCATAACTTTTTTACACGACATTATTTTTTCATAAAAATTTCACCGTAAAATCGAGCGTCTTTTTACCTTTAATTTGAGTACCATATTGCTATATAAAATATGAAGACTAAAAAAACCCACTAAAATGTGTTGTATTTCTATGTTGTATAATATTTTTTGTGCTAAATTTTTGTACTATATTTTTATGCTAAATTTTTTGTGCTGAATTTTTTTGTCTTAATTTTTTTTTCTTAATTTTTGGTGCTGGATTTTTTCGTACTACATTTTTTTGCTGAATTTTTTCGTGCTATATTTTTTACTAGATTTTTTGTGCTATTTTTTGTACTACATTTTTTGTGCTATATTTTTTTTGTACTATATATTTTTTTTGTTAGATTTTTTTGTACTAGATTTTTTGTGCTAGATTTTTTTGTACTAGATTTTTTTTTTTTGTATTTTTAAAAAACAAAGGGGGTGCCACATGTCATTTTCACTCCTATTTATAAGGACCAAAATGCCATTCGTTCCTACTTATTAGGAGTGTCACATGTCATCATCACATTCCTTCTTAGACTACTTAGGCAAAATCCACTTTTTAGTGGATCCTTCCCCATGTATATCCATCTTAGTTGTTTTTTTTCTAAGTAGAAACTACACATATACATATATAGGGTCAGGATTTAGAAAAAACGGTAGAAAGTGTGAGAACGATGAGAACGCTTATTGATCGTCCGATCAAAACAATCTATGGACTAGATTGGCGCGGTGGCATTTTAGTAAATAACATCAATTTTATTACGTGGACGCGCGTCATTAAGGGTAAAAAAAAGTAAAAAAACCATTCCTCACATAAAATGCCATTAAAAAATAAAACGCCAAATAAATACAAAACGTCAATTTTATCACTGCGTACTTTTTTCTGTGTTTTTATTTAAGCTCTCTGGCTACAAAAACGCCATAAAATATGAAACGCCATTATATATAACGCCAAAGCTTACATCCGGATAAATGTTAATTACATTTTTTGTTGTAAAAATAACATCCCGCCTAAACTACGCGCCAAAAAAATTCTATAAATAGAAAGCCTCACCACCTTCCGTTTATCACACCAAAAAAACACACAGTGGTTGCTAAAAAAATTTACAACTCAATGTAAAACGCCAAAAAATACAACGACAGCAAACATCTTTTCTTTGATCCTCAGTAATGTTCTGCATGAAGCTTCATTTAATGATTTGTTACGTGAGTGTAGTAAGATTTTGCTGCATGAGATTGACAAAATTGAAAAAATAGGGACTGATGACACCCATATGTCATACTGTCATCTTTGTTCTTGAAGAAGGTTTGGATGATAAGAAGAGACCTATACCAGTGTAAATGCTACTTTGGCCTTAATGAATATAATGAAGACCACAGGCAGATAGCATCCACCCACTGGGGGTCGCTCTATGTCTCCAACATCCACAAAAACACTTCAACACATGAACAAAGAAAATAAACAACGCCAAACCCAAAACGCCATTTATTTGTCACATTTCTTGTAGTTTCAAAAGAAAAAAGAGACTGATGACACTGAAGATTTAAAATCATAAATTGCTTCTACTTTGTTTTTTTTTCTTTATGTATTGTTTGTTTTGTAATGTCAGTTAATAAACAACAAAATAATATTAATGCTATAATGAAAAATATAATAAAACGCCAAAATTAGCAAATACGTGTAAAACGCCATAATGCCATAAAAACGCCCCCAAAAAACTACCAAACTATAATAAAATTAATTTGAACAACTAATATTATAAAAAAAGCGTGAAACAATGTGCAAAGAATATAAAACAAAAGAAGTCCAATAGTTATCTAACCGTCATTGGAAAACAAAACGCCATAATTACAGTCATCAAAAGATTTGACGTGTTACACCATTAAAACAGTTGAGTCTGAAAACAAAACACGGTAAACTACAAAAAACAGTAAAATGAAACGACGGAAAACATAATTACTAACATTTATTATATTAAATTTATTTATCTTTTTCAAAACGCCATAATTACCTGTCATACGCGGGGAAAAATGTCAATATAAAAGAAGACCATGAGAACCCAAGCTCAAACACGCCAAAAAGACTAAAACGCCACATATTCTCCAAAACGCCAAAAAATTAAAAAAATGGCTAAGGTTATTGCATGGAAGTTTGAAGGAAAGAGAAACGATTCATTATAAAGTTCTCTGACAGGAGAAGGGTAAAGGTAAGAACAATAAAAGCCATGACGGGAATGAATGAAAATGTTCAGAAGGATATCCTGGCCCTTGGGGTTCCAATAGACAACGATTGTGAAAGAACGAGAACTGTAATAAAAAGACTGGAGAGAAAGTTTCCAGCAGAAGATGATGATGATATTGAAGATACTCACATACCAAAACTTAGCAGTTGGGTATTGCATGAGGAAGAAGGAACACTTGAAGTGACTTATAAAAACGGGGTGCAATATTCAAGGCCAATGGAAGAAATGTTGAAAACAGGGTTGCTATCTATCATTTAACAATCTGTGATTTAACACCTTCAAACGATCCAAAATCTAAGAATGTAGTGATATTCAAGAATTGGCTGCAGCAAAGAAGAGACGAGCTAAGGGCGTTATACGTAAAAATGAAATTTGATGATGAAGAATATGAAGAAAGTGATGAACAAAGCAATTGGTACATCTCTGATGTAATCCCACCTACGGAAGACTATTAGTTTACTTTGATTTTCGTGTTATTGTATTTTTATAAGATATTAATCTATGGTAATGAATTATTAACAAAAAGATACAAAACGCCAAAAAATGACATGGAAAAAGCCATAACGCCAAAAAATTAACTATATGACACAAAAAGAATTAATTCAACGAGAAGAAATCTGAGAAAAAACAGTAAAACGCCAAATAATTAATAAATCTACATAACGCCAAAATTATCTTGCACGCAAAAAAATAAAGAAGCATGTCAAACGCGAAAATCGTGAAAGGAGAAGAATACTAAAAAGACAAAAAAACCCCTCGGATCCTGATCAAGCCCCGCGCCACGTGTTCGGCCAGGATGCGTTCTCACCGTTCTCACACTTTTTGTCGTTTTCTCCTGATCCCGTTTCTACATATATATATATATATATATATATATATATATATATATATATATATATATATATATATATATATAGGAGAAGGATCCGTTAGGAACCACCCTTTATTGCGAGAACCAGTGTGAACACAAACAGTAATACCTAAAAAAATCTAAAAAACATCAAAAAAAAATAATTTTTTTACTACTTTTTTTTTTGTAAAAATTGCTATATTTTGTTTACAAAAAAAAAATTCAAAAAAAAATTTCGAGTCACAGTTATCCATGCATGTGCATTTGTATCATTTCTTTGACAAATTTCGTAATTCATTACAAATATTAGACAATTGCACTTTCATTTACACTACCACGTGTAATACACTACTTTTTACGTTAACAATATTAGAAATGCACATGTGCATCTATATGTATCAACATGAAATAAGGTGTGTTGGTACACTACTTTCTTTTTCATCTATCATTCCATCCATAATACACAAACATGCACATGTGCATTTTTGTCATTTCTTTGACAAATTCCGTAATTCATTACAACTATTAGACTATTGCACTTTCATTTACACTACCATGTGTAATACAATACTGTTTACATTACAAATATTATAAATGCACATGTGCATCTATATGTCTCAACATGAAATAAGGTGTTTTGGTACACTACTTTGAATACACTTTTCCTTTCATCTATCATACCATCCATAATACACTACCATTACCTCCTACCATCCATAATACAATACCATTACCTCCTACCATCCATAATACAATACCATTACCAATATTTTCACTTTATTACATGTATGTAAACACCATTTATACCATCCAATCAATATATTACATCATAAATTGACAACTATAACCAAACCAACAACCACTAGATATAACTAACCAAAAAACATGTATATGGGCCTACTTCTCCATTCAAAATCACAAACTTTTTGTACCAAAACATGTTATATCATGGTTATACCTAATGATTCACATGTGCATTTTGAATATTGATAATGTAAAAAGTAGTGTATTACGAATGGTATTGTAAATTAAAGTGCAATTGTCTATTCCTGATAACGCATTACCGAATTTGTCGAAGTAATGATGCATATGCACATGTGCATGGATAACTGTTACTCGAAAAAAAAAGTTTTTTTTATGGTAACGAAATATAGTGATTTTAAAAAAAATATATTAAAAAAATAAAAAAAATTGAGTGCTTTTTTGATTTTTTTTAGATTTTATTTTGTGTTCACATTGGTTCTCGCGGTTCTCACAATAAGGGTGGTTCTCGCATGATCCTTACCCTATATATATATATATATATATATATATATAATAGGCGTTGACTTTCTAATATTGCATTTCCCTGTCGTCGTTTTTCCAGACGAGTTTTTCCCTGATTTGGCGTATCCGGTTTCCTTCCTCCATCAATTCTTCACCATACTGGCGAAGTTCTTCCACATTCTCATGGCTCATGGGTGGCATTGGAGCTGGTACAGGTTCAGGGTAAAGTGGTTCTGGTTCTCCGTATGGATATGGGTTATTCATTGTCACACCCCGACCACGTATAACCACAAGACGTGGCGGAAACGTCGGGGAGTGTTGTAACAGAATCATTGTTTCATAACCATGGAATAAATAAATTCTGTTTTATTGAATAAATGAACTCATTGATTTAATACAATCAAATAAGTACAACTATGATCTTCCAAGTTTTAAAGTCGCTAAGGCACGAGTCCATCCTAAATGTAGCATGTATCAACAATCATCTCAAGACAGCACCTGAAACATATGTAAAAATAGGTACGTCAGCATAAAAATGCCTGTGAGATACATAGGTTTTGTGAATATAGGATTCATGACTTATAAGTTTAGAAAAAAAAGTTGTTTAACAAAAGTTAGTCATGATCCTTGTAAAATGTTTAGTTTTATAAATCATTTGAAAAGTGATAAACAAAACAATGATATATATTTATAAAAGAATAATGTATGGTTAAGTGAATAACCATGTAAAATGGGTTTGTATTGAATGTATTGTTCGAAAAACAATATTTTGATAAAAAGGCTTATAGTATATGTGAAAATATACTTTGGATTTTAAGAGAATCGAATGAGTAATATATTAAAATATATTTCAGTTCCAATATCGTTGACCCAAGTGTACTAAATAACGCCACGGTATGTAATGCAATGAAAACACTTATATATAAGAAGTACCAGCGGCGTATCTACCATGTTTTCATCACATTACACCCGTCCCGTTATCTATACACTAACCAAAACCCAATCGTTAGATAGATAGTACATTAAATATACCTTAGTTGTTTAAAATAATAGTTTTAAGTAGTATATTACAAGTATACTTCGGATTTATAAATAACATATTAAACTATGTTTTGGTTTCATAAATAACATATCAAAATATGCTTTGGATGTGATAAATAACATATTAAACTATGTTTTGGTTTTGTAAATAACATATCAAAATATGCTTTGGATGATTAACAAAATATATGTTGGTTTTGTACAATACCACACATGAGAGTATATCAAACTATACTTTTGGGAGTATATCAAAATATACTTTAAAAGTGTGATTTAAGAATTCATTCAGACCTAGTGCATCAAACTACACCTATGAGACTATAAGGATACCACAAAGGCAATCCCTATTTGGATGGAGAAACAAATTGGTTTCAGACATTCCATGATAATAAGAATGGGGTGTCTAATCCTATAGCGCTATATCATACTACCAATTGGTCTGGTGAACATAAAATAAGTACAATTCAACATTTTATTTTATGTTCTTTGAGAAATCAGCGTTTAAACCATAGATAGTCATTTAGTTTGTCAAATGATAAGTAATAACATGTATAATCAATTATACTTTGAAATCATGAAAATAACAGATAGGTACACATGCTTCACCCCAAAACGTTTGGAAAACAGTAAAAGAGGGGTCTATGTACTCACTTGAGATTGCTTAGTAGTCCTTGTGTAACAACCAAACAATGCTAGAGATCACGGATATTCAACGGCACCTAATATAGGTAACTATGTTAATATACCGGACCTAAAATCGGAGGATTGGATAGAATGAGGGCTCGTAAACCAAATGAGTATGGGGACTCATGTAATATGGTTTAACAAAGCCTACATACTAAAATGAAACCTAACCTAAGTGCTTACGACCCATTACGACCCGTTTAGGTAGCTTATGCTACTTTAACGTGTCGTTTGCGTGAAACGCATTCGGACCGCCTAACTAGTCCTATGACAAGTAGAATATGCCTTAACATGTCTAATATTGTTCCCAAATCAGTTTAGAAGTCAAAAGTTATGTTACATATGTTTAAAGTGAATTTTGGCGTCGAAGGGGTATTTTGGTAATTTACCTAAGGCATATAAACTACCTATCATACAACTAACTAAACGTCGTGACCATAAGGTATAACCTCAGAAGGTTATTCCCTATATACTATGGTCACCTAATGTGTTTGGTCGGATCCTAATGATCGACCAAACGGGTCGGGTTCGAAAGTATAAGCGATTGTTTAGATCGCTTACCTTACGACCCTATATAAGCACTAAACTAAAAGTGACGAGCTAAGCATGTTAAAACATGCTTAACTAAGTTTAGAAAACAGGTTTGGTATCAAAACAAACGGTTTTGATACCCAAGAGTAGTTTGGTTACAAAATACACAAGAATGCGCATTTTGGCCGAAACTACGACTCGTCACTGAGCCTAGATAACGTGGTAATCAGTAGGTATAGTCACTAGGGACTATAACCATCGTGATTACGCTCACGTTATGAAGTTCAAACGAACTTCCCTGGTCAATGCAGAAAGTCAAACAAAGTTTGACTCTAACACTAAAACGAATGAAAAGAACGAAAGAACACTTACAAAGGGTCCCCGCTAGTAAATCTTGATCAAATAGCTCAGGTATGAAGCAATGGCTTCAACTTAGAGCTTTTAGATCAGATTTATGGGTTTTGGAGTTGGGATGGATGGGTATTTATAGTGTTTGGACCACCGTTAGGATCGTTCCTCGAATACCGAGCTTTGATCACATCCCTACACTTGTTGGTAACCTCATGTGCATCATATTGGCCCCCCATAAGCAGGAAACAACATGTGGAATTGAGGTGGGAGTGCTTAACAGCTGTTAACAGCTGTTAAAACGACTTTTGCTGTTCTGAAAGGGCCTCGCGTGACGCCTAGGGTCCCTCGCGTCACGCCTAGCCCCCCTTTCTGCAGAAATGGCAGATTAGGTCCCTGCACTTGTTTCAGTCCATTTTCCACACGTTTGAAGCCCGTTAAACCATTTTCAAGGCTCCACAAGGATTCCTAAACATAGTGTACATGAAACATGCTCACAAATATGCTGGATGTTGGTTCGTTTGGTCGTATGATCGCGATGTTCGCTTAATTACGACGGAATGCGCATAAGCGTGAAAAATGATCCAAATTGCGCGACGAATGGATTTTTCTTATGCCAAACACTAAAATAAAATATTTTAGTGCTTACATAAATTTTTGGATGTCCGGATGTATTTAGAACGTAAGTTATGCGCGAAAGTGCAAACTTGTGCACTTTTTGACGCTTTTAGTCCCTGAATGACCCAAAAGTTTATTTTAGCACACCTAACCCCTCAAAGCCTATTTCTAAGCTATGTAAAGGATATTTATGGTATGTTTAACTTATGGTCATGTTCCGGAATGTCTGTTACAGCTCAAATTGGCATACTTTCACAGTTTGTCAAATTTAGTCCCTGTAAGCGAATTAACTTAATTTTGCCATACCAAAGCCTTTAAAACTTATTTCTAAGTTATGTAAAGGTTATCTAAGGTATGTTAAGTCTATTTCACTATTATGGAGTGTTCGTTGCATTAAACTGGTTATATTTACGCATCGGTGCGCCTATAACCTTCCAGAAAGCGATTTAGAGCCCGAAATTGAACAAGAATTGATATGTGCAAATGATACACATATTTATACAAATCCCAAGCATAAAATATAATATTTTTTTGGTTTGGTCTTTGTTTGATGGTTGAAGTGACACAGGTGTCACATTCATTAATTCCTGAAATACCCAGTCATTGGCCCACCACTATTCTAAAGGGTTCCGTGCTAGAATCCTAGGTATTTCGTTGGGATTGAAGGCTGGGATTGGTAATTGATTTTCCTGGTTTGGTTCTAAGTTCATGGGTAGGTCATGATATAGAGGTAGTAATTGTGGTTCTGGTACTGCTACTTGGTTGAGATCAAGTTCTACTTCTAAAGCTCTAAACATATGAAAATTGGCTAGTCTTCTATCTAATTCCTCTTCCCATACAGGCTTAGCTTCTGGATTTGGGTATTTCTCTCAGCTCTATTCACTATTGCTTGTTGTTGGATTTTCTCATTCTTTTTCTCCTCTCCACTTTTTCTCTACTAAACCACCCTCTTTTCCGAGTGGGAAAAGGTTCTTCAAATTTGGCTTTAAAAACAAAGATTCCCTCGGAATTGAGTGTGTATCCGGATGTTGGCTGGGATGTTCCTTCACCCATTGGAGAATGAGGTAGGTGACGATAAGCGTCAGAAGTACCCTGATCACTCATACTGTAAACTAAGAAAATTGTCAAAATAACATAAAATAATAATATACATATTTACTCAGAATAACACATAAGTTATTTCCTAACACAATCGGTTAAAATTTAGGTATTTAAAAGAACACCTAAATGGCTTAAACCAGTGGCTCTGATACCAACTTCTGTCGCAACCCCCGACCCCACCATGGGAGCGGAAGCCGCGAACACGAGCCGGTGGTATCGGTGTTTATTAATTTGGCAGCGGAAATGAGACATCAGGATCGTAGTTAGGAAATAAATTTCAGAGTTTCAAAACACCAAACTTTTATATTAAACAAATGGGATAGAACCCATATTTCCTTTATAATATCTTTATAAGGATAAATTCTAGTTGCTGAAAACATAAACTTTTTATTTAGGTAACTTTATAGCCACTATCTTTGAGCCTTCAGTGCTCCTTAGCTGGCTTTTAATATCTTCACATCAAGTTACCTGAAACGCGTTTTAAAAATATTTTATCAGCAAGAATACTGACGATACATTCCATTTTATAAAACGACACATTGTTATATTTTACAGCATCAAGAGTTGTTACATTTGTTTATATATACCAATTTCTCAACACAGTATTGCTACAGGGCACCATTGTCCCCTGTGCTGGCGGTCATACTAATATTGGCTAACCCTTTGTCCAATATTAACGAGTGTTAAGTAATGTATACAAAACCCCACATATTGATGATAATTGTAGAATTACAAAAACTTAATCACTGTAAGTATAACTAATAAACATTTAGGGTTTTGTAAAACATTTGAAATAATGGCTCACAAATTGTGAGAAAAAGAGAATGACTCACTTGAAATCTTATGTTTTTCTACGGGCTTCCTTGGGATATTTCCTGATTATTTTCTCGAGTTTCTATTAAAAACATACAATGCACGCGTGTTAGTAAAATAACCCAAATCACTTTTAGCCATACAAAACGAGACAGAACCGAACGTACTTAGTCAGGTAGAGCCTTGACATGCGTTGCTGGGTCCTAGATCAATCGGGTAGGGTAACGAATTAGTGATCGGGGGTTAAAATACTTACAACGGGGCAGAGCTTCGTATTTTTTTTGGGGGGGGGGGGGGGTATTTGGCTATAATTTTCGTAATATATGTTGAGAGAGAAAGAAAGAAGCTGAACGATTGAAAAGTGCAGGTTGCTGCTCAATTTGTACGAAATTTCGGGGTCTCATGCGCCACGCGACCCGTTCCCCATTTCCTTTCGGGCCCCGCGAGTGGCACCCTAGCTACCGCTAGGGTTTCCGAGTCACACCTTAGGCACAACACGTGTGTGACACGTGACAACATGGGTGTCCGACAAGAAACAGGCCTGTCGCGCCCCGCGACACACCCGGTGGATCCTGTCGAGGCACATGACCGATTAATAATTAGGATTTTATTTGTTTTTTTATAAAATTTTAGATTAAACGTGTTCTGTTTCTCGATTACAAAGCGTTTTAGGGCATTTTCGAGGGTTGTTATACCCAATTACATGACTATTAACCTGGTATGCCCAATTCCTCTCCCGAAGGGCATTTTAGTCAAATAACCTTTGCCCCTTAGTTTGACCCAATTCACTTACCTGGCGATGGTCAAGTTATAACATGTTGCCCTTACCACGTGATTCCATGTGTTGGTCTAGGACAATGCGTGCCCTTGCCTTATACTTCCTACATTAATTTCCTCGACAGAAACTGGCATTATTGTAACAAGGTTACTTGGTGATACCTCACCATGGACCCTTTTTACTATTTTATCAATCCAATTATGCCCTCTAAGTGTTCAACCCCTATAGCTTAGAGTTTGACACCTAGAATCGATGCCATTCTAATTCCCCTTTTACCCATTTGGTTTACACCGTAGGGTCACATCTCATCAGTATGACCATTCGTCATAAAGATGTGATTCTACGAGATCATCATCATTTATCCCGTTTCATGAAATTTCCCAAATAGACTCATTATAATAGTTTGTGTTAGTTATGAAATCATCCTTTACAGATTTGCATGGTTTGACCCACTTCCTGGGTTTCATCATTTTAGGGTCTCACCCATTTATCATTACTCATAATCTAGCGATTAAGGAATAACACAATCCTTATGACTATATTCTACAGGCGTAAGTAGTACTTACCTTGCATTCGTCCTAGCTCTCCCACACTTATCAGCTCGTTTGACCCGCTTCATCCAATCTTCCTCCTAGCTTGACAAGATCAAACTTTGCACAACACTCACAAGATTTGTTAAGTTAGTCATTTCATAAAATGACTACAATACCTCATGAGTTTATACAAACCAATTAATCAAAACTTTTACTTTAGATCAGCTTGATTTTTAAAAGCCAAACTATTCTTAAGTATGTACATGGGCACTAACTTAAAACATGCATAGTATACAAGTACATAATACTTACATTCATAAGTATATCTCGTGTACATCTAATATACTCAAATAGATGCACATAACCAACTATAAGAGACCATATGTGGTTTAGCCGTCCACGTTGACATATCCCATTTTGTTGGTTTAGAAAACTTATTCTATGTGATTTATTACGAATTTTGAAGTACAGATCTGCACCGTATTTATTACCAATGTATCCGTGTTTATCTTGCTCTAAAAGTTCTCTCAGGCATTTCATCGAACACTTGGCGGGTTTCGCGTTCATGATTAGTCTCTAACCTATTTCTTGAACACCTTGCCCCAATTTAGCTACAATATTAATCTATCAAGCGCACACACACACATTCATAAGGCTACAATTCCAGCCATATCTCACTTTGAACCACCATCTTAGACATTATTTCATAAGTTTGGCTCCTACAAGGTCAACCTAATTCAAAGTGATGGTTCTATGTCAAGGTTTAACTAAACCCTTCATGCATTCACATCATTTGGTTGCTAATCATCACATAATCTCAAAAAAAACATGTGTAATTATATTAGTTTTACATGATTCATCTAGTAATCATCAATCATTTAAGTATAACAGCTTGGATTTCCCACAATTTTGGCTTAGAATGAGAGATTAGGGTTCTAATCTCTTCTCCTCTTCTTTGATCGATGAAACACGCACATATGCGTGTAGTATGTGTGTTTTTTTATTAATCCAGAATTTTTATTAAGTTTTGAGTTATTACATTCTTGGTCCTTCAAATTTTCAACGTAGTTACCAAGTTAACTTCCTTTTCTTTATTACTTGTATTTGGGACTAGTTTTCTAATTAGGTTATTAACCTAGTTATATCATAAGCTTTCATCAAGAAAATACTATTATCCTTTATATATAGTGAGAGAATTTTGGGGTGTTACATATTAATTTTATTTGTAACTATTGTGTAATGTTACTTACCGTGGGCTTATGGACATGGAAATGATAATGGGCTGGTAGTCCTAAAGTTCAAGTGGGCTCATGATTGTTGATTGAAGTGATAATCAAGTGAAGTGGGCTTAGGACTGAAGTAATATGTGGAATCAAGAGGGTCGGCTAATCCTTTGGCCCAGTCTATGTATATTAAGGTGTATTATTGTTATCTCTGTATATGCTCAGCGTATACATTATATAAGAGAGAAAAATATCTCTCTTGTCTGAGAAGTGCTTTATTGTTCTCTCTCTTAGTTCTGATTAGGGTTTTCTTGTTAACTCAGATTCATCTTGAATCTGATTTTAATACAGTGTTTCCTGTTAATCAGTTTAGAGATTATCGTGTTGATAATTTGGGGATAGTGTTGTGAGGAATGTAGTGAGTGATTTGTTCATGTGTTTGTAAAAGATCTGATTCCAAGGGTTAATATCATTTTGGTTTGGGTATTTGTGGTTCTTTGATTGATCAGTGTAGATCCATGTTTTGTAACAGAATCACTCATTACATAAGACGAGAAATGATTTGTATATTCCTTTGTCTTTTCCTGCCGATTTTATTTCTTTGTCTTTTCCTGCCCACAAACAACACAAAGAAATGATTCGTTTCATTCACACATGGTAACTGTTTTGGTCAAAAAATCAGACGAGGATAATGTAACCAAACTCTATGTTACGGGGTATGATGCTTGAATTGGTAAATAACAATGAGGATCACTATGAAATATAAATAACAAGTGACACAAGGTTTATACGGGGAAAAAGCCCTTGATCAAGAGTTGATCTCCGGCACAAAAAACCCCGGGTGATGGAAACTACCGATCACCAACTCAAATTAAAAAAGTAATGTGTTACAACTTCGGATGATAGCGAGCTAAATACAAGGATCACTCTAGTGTAATGTGTAAAAAGTGTACGAAATTGCTAAGTGAATGAACAAGAGCTGGTGTGAGCGGTTGTAAGTGTGTGTGTAGCCGAAAATAGCAAAAAGTGTTGTCTAATTAGCTCGCTAGCCCTTTTAAATCTAGTAAAAAATCTAAATAACAAACTATCCGCAATTAATGCCTTCTCCCCACGATCTCCATAACGTTCACCATGGTCAAGCACGTGCGGAATAGATGCGGAATATTCTCCAGGAACGTTACCAAGACTAAGTCCAAGCTGGTACTCCTGCAAAACAATACCGAATTCAAAGTGAACAATCATTAGTATAAGGATCCTTAGGATAATCCATGATCCTGATCCTGAAGTACTTCTGAGGATCACTATCTGATACTGAAGTAAGGATCACCAAACAGGATAATAATTGAGGATCACAGGTTATTAAGAAATCCTCCCCTAACAATTGCCCCCAAAATATAAGGAGTAATATCGTAAATAAACGAGTTATATTTTATCGATCTTATCCGTAACAAACTAACGGATATATAGCCGTTAAGATCGAACTAGCCGTTGTGATCGTGACGTCACTGAAGTGACAATCCTGCAAATCATCATTATAAATAGCAGTTAGAGATAGGATCAACATGCATTTAAATCCGAAAGAAAATCCCTTTAAATTCTTAATCGAAGATCAATCAGGTATCTCTTCTCTTATTTCTCCTTCTCTTACTCTGTTTTTCTTTCTTTACCAATATCACGTTAAGAATGATGCTCCGGTCCTCCCCCGCCAAGGATCACCAGAAGGATAGCCCCTTGAAGAGTCAAGGAATCATCAAAGACTCAGTGAATGAGAGGTGTTGCTTTACCGATCCTCAAGTAGATAAGATCCGGCACTGCTTTCCGGCGAACGCCTTTTTCAAACCTTTCAATCCCACGGTTCTGAGCGACTACGTTTCTGAAACATGGGTTGCCTTTCCAGTTACCCCGTTCACCATAGGATAAACCTATCCCTTTCCAGCTTTTACCCAATCCTTTTTCTCCCTAACCGGCATCTCCTACATCCAAGCTATGCCGATGATTTGGAGGGTTCTATATACCCTTGAAAGGATCATATAGCAGGAAGGGATTGATTTAGGAATGTCGGAACTGGCAGAGATGTATGATCTCACGACGTTTGGATCACACCGATATCTGTTTAAGCGAAAACCCGGCGAAGAACATCCCATTTTTAAAGCCACCAAGAACGACACAAATTGGAAACGACGTTTTTTCTTTGTCAGGAGGGATACCATTCCAAACGGAAAGCATTTACCTAGGAAGTGGTCCACCAATGGTAGGACAGAGGATCCTGAGAAGGATCACCAGGTAATCTTGCTCTTGTGATAGGATCACTAACCCCTTTTTGTCTTGTGTTATGCAGCTATCTCTGTTTCGCACCTCATCACAACTCCCGCAACAAAGGAAAGGCTCGCTGCTTTTAGGAAGCTTGATCCTGAAATAAGGTCATTCAAGACAGACACCCAAGACTCACAAGAAGTATCTTCAGGTTCTATCACCATGTCAAGTAAGTATCCTGCTTTTTGTATAGTTAAAGATTAAAATAAATAGTTAAATTGAAATAGGATAAGGATACTTATCTTGCTGTGTAGGTGCCGAAAAATCTTCCAAGCCTGCCTCCCAGTTCAACACGGCTGATCTTGACGCTGTTCGATCCAGGAAGAAGAAGGCCACTGCCAGCCCTAGCGTCTCCATCCCCAAGGCACCCACTAAAGGAAGGGGTGGCAAGAAGAGGAAAACTTCTAATACAGAGGACCTACAAGGCCTGCCACTGATCCGCCACCAGTTCCTCGAATACTTCAATGACGTGAGGATCACCAATTCTGCTTAGGTATCCTACTCATTTGAGGATTACCTAATCTTGAATTGCTTTGTCTTTTTTTGCAGAAATTTGCTGAGATTGAAGATTATGTGGGGAACGTCGAGGAGCTGGATAAGAAGATTGCTGACCTCCAACAAGTTGCAGTGCTTAAGGATCTTAAGATTGCTGATCTTGAAAAAGCCCTTAAAGACGCCGAGACTCAGACAGCTAAAATCTTGATCGACATTGACTACGAGAAACATGAGCTCGTAGAAGGTGCAAAGGTTTCCGCTGCCATCACAATGTATCAGACAAAACTAAAGATGGCCCACGAAGCTCAAGATCCTAACTTCGACAGAAGCAGCTGGGATGTTGAGGGCTGGAAGGCGAGGTTAGCTGATCTGGAAGATGATGAAGAGGCTGAGGAAGTTTTGGCGATCGATGCTGGAGGCAGTGGGAAGGATCAGGTTAAGGATACCGAAGCTGGAGGGGATGAAGATGCAGCAAAGGTGTAGGCTGCATGATTGGGCAATGATGGACATTTCTAGACGTAGCCGGAGCCCAATTTTTAAATTTGGTAGTAGTTTTTTGTGGTTGTGCTGTTTCAAAACAATGATGGTCTGTAATAACTAAACAATAGCTATTAGGGTTAAGGATCATGAATGATCCTTTGGACAATAGGTAATATTACAACTGGTGGAGGGATCCTCTGTTTGGGGGATGAAGCCATTGTGATCCTGCCATCTTTTTAATTCCTGCACTACCAAGACCTTTAGACAATGGACACCCTTTACCTACCCCAGCGAACGGGCCACGTATTGCTGGTAGATGCTCGGGGTAGGTAATTTTGACAACCTTCGACGGTTAAACTTTTGTTAATAAAATAACCTTAATCTTTTTTGGCTTATCTTATGTTGTTATCCTTGTTTGTCCTTCTAATTTTCAATTGTTTTGATATACACTTGTCTGAATAGAAAAAGTTGAACAAATTAGATAGAGAATATTTAGGATATGATCCAGGATCAAATATCCTATAGTTGAAAAATTCCAAAAAGTGGTATATTTTAAAGATCATGAGTTCAGTTGTCAAAGTATTAGGGTTATTCAAATAATCAATGAATAAAATCAAAATAGTTAAGGATCATACCTGAGGATCCAAGTTAGGATCCTAACTCTTAATACTATAAACAGGATAACCACAGAACAAACCTTAGTAAAAGGTAAGGATCAAGGATCCTTGGTTGTTTAACTTCGAAGACCTGAAATAGAACATAACTTGGGACTAAGCCATTATAAGATAAAGGTTAGCAACTGGGGACAAGCCCAAAGGATAACTGGGGACAAGCCCAAGGATAACTGGGGACAAGCCCAAGGATAACTGGGGACGAGCCCAAGGATCGTATGTAAACTGGAGTATGGCCCTAACTGGCGACTATCCAAACTTAGTGGCATGAAAATGCCAAAACCTTAGCTAACGTGAAAATGCTAGAAACCTTAAGAACGGATGTATGGTACGTCTACCATTATACGTAGGATCCTAGGTATAGCCAGTACAATGGAATTATCAGCCCCTAAAACGAGTACTGGTCCCACTGCCATGAACTATACCAGGCTCATCGTGCGCTACTGGCGGAACTGGGGTCAAGCCCAAATAACTGGGGTCAAACCCAAGTAACTGGATGCTTTTGTGGATAATCATCCTTCTGTTAAGAGTACCTGAACCTTCAAAACTCAAAATCACGTGAAAGGGGGATAAAGGATACAGGATCCTTATCCATATATGAGAAAGTAAGGATATGAAATAGTTTAGGATTAGAGGGTTACCAAAATGAGGATCATCTGTGCTTTAAGGATCCTTTAAGGATATTTATCATGTGAGAATCATGGATCCTTATCACATGAAATATTTCTTCAAATGGACAGCATTCCAAGCTCTTGGTAGTAAGTCACCTTCCATAGTTAGCAATCGATATGCCCCCTTTCCTGCCTCAGCTTCAATCAAGTAAGGGCCTTCCCATTTTGGTGCCAACTTTCCATCAGCAGGATTGGTGATATTCTGAAATGCTTTCCTTAGTACCATATCACCAACTTGGAATTTCCTGATCCTGACATTTTTGTTGTAGGCTCCAGCCATTCTTTGTTGATAACTGGCCATCCTTATCCTTGCCAAATCTCTGATTTCTTCTATAGTATCCAGGTCTTGAACCAAGTTCTCATCATTTTCCTCAGGATCACGAATACTTGTTCTAGCAGTTGGAACCACCATTTCTGTAGGGATCACTGATTCTGCCCCAAATACCAAAGAGAATGGAGTTTGGCCTGTAGCATTCTTAGGAGTTGTCCTATCAGCCCAAAGCACATAAGGTAGTTCTTCTGCCCATTTCCCTTTCTTGGATCCAAGCTTCTTCTTCAAATTGTTGATGATGATCTTATTGGAGGATTCTGCCTGACCATTAGCTTGTGGGTGGACTGGTGTTGATGTTATCATCTTAATCCCCCACAAAAGTTAGTAGTTCTGCCCCCAATGAATTGGGAACCATTATCACATATAATTTCAGAAGGAATACCGAATCTAGTTATAATATTTCTTTTAATGAAGGATATAACTTCCTTTTCTCTGACTTGGGCAAAAGCTTCAGCCTCTATCCACTTGGAGAAGTAATCAGTCATAGCAAGCATGAACACTTTTCCACCAGGTGCCTTAGGGAGCTTACCAACTATATCCATACCCCATCTCATAAATGGCCAAGAGGAGGATATGGGATGCAAAAATTCAGCTGGTTGATCAAGGATATTGCTGTGTCTCTGACAAGGATCACATTTCTTAGCGTACTCCACAGCATCTCTCTTCATAGTTGGCCAATAGTATCCTTGAGAATAATGCCCTGCCCCTAGTGTGGTTTCCACAATCTCCTTCATGGAAGTCTTTTAAAACTTCTTGGATTTCAGGATCCTCAATGCATCTTAAATATGGTCCTGCAAGAGATCGTTTGTACAACATATTATTTAAAATTGTGAATTGAGATACCTTAATTTTGAAAGCCCTAGGGTTTTCTCCTGTAGGAATCTCTCCATGTTGTAAATATCTCATGATTGGGAGGATCCATGATCCTGAATGAGATTGATTATCATCGCTAGGGGTGATTGCAGAATCCTCTCCTATCTCCATAGCCACATGATCCTCGATAGCCGGGGTCAGGATATGGATAATAGGGATCTTGATATCCTCCGGGATCTTCAAGGATGATCCTAAATTGGCTAGTGCATCTGCCTCTGCATTCTCTTCCCTTGGTACCTGTGTTAAACTAAAGGATACAAAAGAGAGTGCCAATTCTTTGACTAACTCCAGATATTTGATTAGCTTTTCACCTTTAACAGCATAGGATCCATTAAAGTGATTAGTGATTAACAAAGAATCTACATGTACCTCAAGATACCTGATCCTCATATGCTTAGCAAGTTGCAAGCCAGCTATCAAGGCTTCATATTCAGCCTCATTGTTAGTGGTTTGGAACTCACAAGCTATAGAGTGGGGTATTATGTCCCCCTGTGGCGATTTTAGTAGTATTCCAAGCCCTGTTCCTTTGACGTTTGAGGATCCATCAGTGTAGAGTATCCAAGGATCCTTGGTCTCTTCTAGCTGCTGGACTTCTAATTCAGCTTCCTTTTGCAAATCACTACTGAAATCTGCCACAAAGTCAGCTAATGCTTGGGATTTAATGGCTGTCCTGGGCTCATATCTTATATCATATGCACTAAGCTTCACTGCCCACTTGGCCATCCTTCCTGACATTTCAGGTTTCCTGAGGACATTCTTAATTGGAAAATTAGTTTTAACGATAATAGCATGAGTTTCAAAATAATGTCTTAATTTAGTAGATGCCATAATTAATGCAAGGATAAGTTTTTCTAAGTGTGAATACATGGATTCAGCATCAAGTAAACTCTTACTTACATAATAGACAGGATGTTGTGTACCTTCGTGTAGGTCCCTATCCCGTATGGATCATAACAAAACTGACAATCTACCAAGGGTGCGGAATCCCCTTGATAAACCAAATAAACAGAAACAAGAACACCAGACGATTTACCAACCGATCTTCTATGATTATCCAACGAAAACGTTTACAATCACTCAAGATCTTCACGAACTCACAGCCAATAATCTGTGTATTCGAACTCTCTCTCAATTGCCTAAAAGTCTCCAAAAGTCTAACCCTAAAACTCTAGGTAAAGGTTGTTTATATACACACAACCATACAATTCGAACTGGGCCAAGCCCATACGAATTCTGTTTACAATTCGGGCTAAACTAGATAGACTTTAACTTGATACAAACTTGGACTAGATTGGGCTTCAACAAACTCGAATTCTATTCAGTCTTCATAAGTCTTCGCGGCCCAACACACGTTTAATATCCAAAGACCAATCCAACGCTGTTGTCACATAAAATGCACCAACAAACTCCCCCTTGACAATAGCTTGCAAAGGAAACTTTAGTCTTCAGAATATCACAGTCTTTGGTCTTTGGATAGCGTCAGCTTCAACATGAATTCTGTCAGCAACAGACTCCCCCTAAGCTGATGTATCCAATCACCAAATCTTCCAAGTTTTGATTCAGCAATCCAAGTAAGTCTTCACAGCATCCATTCTGCATTGTAGAAGGAGGACTCTACCAAGCAGCAACAAACTCCTCATCTCTTCACAGCAACTCTTTAGCAACACACTGCTTCAATCTGTATACTATAAAACAAACATCTCGAGAAACCATAAGAATTTTTCAACATAAGTTAAACAAATTATTATTATTCAAGAGATAGTTAAACTGTATAACCGATTAAGCACTTTCCAATTCAACACCAACACGCACAAATTTTTAAACAAACACCTTATAACCTGCATCATTTCAAAATTTTGAACCCACTTACTAACACCGTCTCCCCCTATCAGCAACAATTCCTCCACGAATAACAGTTTTCCGTACATTAAGAATTTTAAACAGAAAAAGACAATATTTTTGTATTTTTGTATTTTTGTATTTTCTGAAAGCAAATAAATACGAAAAGCAATAAACACACTATTTTTGTGAGAATCACCGGTAAGAAGATCATATCAGCACAATCAAACTGTTTACACACTATTAGATAATTCTTTATTTAATTTTCGTGAAAAGCAGTCCAAGATGATTACCAGTATGTTTGTCCACCTAAACAAATGCATGAACATTTCAAGTACCATTACCGTATGATACGTTAAGGTAATTTTATTATCTAATATACTAGTGTGTCCCACTTCAGGATATACCCCCGCGATCAATGTATGCACAAAGATTCATCGTAGTAGGTGAGTATACTGAAATCATCCGTTTTGTTTTTCAACGATAGATAATTGGTGAACAGGTCAGTACTTCCGTACAGCAGAGAGACCAAAATATCTTATCGAGGGCTAAGACAGATACCATTTTTGGTACGATTTGTGCATTTTGCACTTATTTTGAATGACTCTCTATGAGAGCTTCTTCATTTTCAGGGTTTTGGCATTTGTAGCTCTATTAAGATACCCTGGGTGTGTCTAGGTTAGCATGTATCTGGATGCAGCAGAAGGACACCCCTGATATCCCCAGATGAAATAACAGTATAAAGACCCAAAACTTCAGATTTTGGCAATCTATCAACGCAAGATTTAAGGTCATTAAACCATACACCACTGATGTGTTCCCCACTCATACTCAGTACATTTAGGTTTATATCACATTGGTAAGTTGATTATTTCATGCTTTTGCCTACTGGTATATCATATGATGAAGCTACTATCACACTTAAGCATTTTGATTCAGTTCGAGTGTGACAGTCTAACGTGCTGATGTACTATCATTTCTTCTTTTTCACACAGTGAAAACTCATTTTAGATTTTCTATTTTTTTTTTATGTTTTTGATTTTTCAATGTTTTTGTATTTTTGATTTTTAAGAAAAAAAACAGTAAACTATTTACAAAATTCTTATGAAAAACCAGTTATTCAGGATTCCTCATCCCGTTGAGTTCGACTAAGTGTTCAAAGCGAGCTCGATCAAAAGCTTTTGTGTAAAGATCAGCAAGGTTATCTTCTGTGTCGACTCGATGTAATTCAATTAGTCGTTTTTCAGCACAATCCCGTATAAAGTGATGACGTATGTCAATATGTTTAGTTCTACTGTGCTTTACGGGATTGTTTGTGATTGAAATAGTGGCATTATTATCTATCATAATAGGAGTACGAGTGAAATCCAAACCGTAATCGCGCATCTGCTGTTGAATCCAGAGAACCTGAGAGCAACAGCTACCCGCAGCAATATATTCAGCTTCACACGTAGATGTAGACACACAGGATTGCTTCTTGCATTGCCAAGACACGATCCTGCCTCCTAAGAACTGACAACCACCTGTTGTAGACTTTCTGTTTGATTTGCATCCTCCAAAGTCTGAGTCAGTGTAAGCAACGAACCTCAAATCACTATCAGCTGGATACCACAACCCAAGTTTAGGTTTCCCCTTCAAGTAACGAAGAATACGCTTCACTGCTTTCATGTGTGACTCTTTCGGATTCGCCTGATATCTGGCACACAAGCATACGGCAAACATAATGTCAGGTCTTGAAGCAGTCAAGTACATTAGCGAACCAATCATCGCCCTGTATTGAGTAGGATCAACATCTTCAGTGCTTTCATGATCTGGGCCAAGATTGTGATTTTCGCAAATGGGTGTGTTGAAAGTAGAGCAATCATTCATTTTGAACCGATCCAAAATGTCATACACATACTTCGTTTGATGAATAAACATCCCATCCTCCTTCTGTTCAACTTGTAATCCCAGAAAATAGGACAGCTCACCCATAGCGCTCATTTCAAACTTGCTCTTCATCACCTGTTCAAACTCTTTACACATGTTCACATCAGATGACCCAAAGATGATGTCATCCACGTAGACCTGTACCAGCAGAAAATCTTCCTTTTTCCTCTTTATGAACAGTGTACTGTCAATCTGACCTCTCTCAAAACCATTCTTGATCATATGTGTAGACAGTGTCTCGTACCACGCCCTAGGAGCTTGATGTAACCCATATAAAGCCTTATCAAGTTTGTAAACTCGATCTGGATAGTCTGGATCAACGAACCCATCTGGCTGTGAGACATACACCACTTCTTGGACTTTCCCGTAAAGAAATGCACTCTTCACGTCTAGTTGGAAAACTTTGAAGCCCTTGAATGAAGCGAAAGCTAGAAACAAACGAATTGCCTCCAACCTTGCCACTGGTGCAAACACCTCATTGTAATCAATCCCTTCTTGCTGATTGAACCCTTTTACCACTAACCGAGCTTTGTTGCGCGTGACAATACCTCTATAATCCTTCTTGCACTTAAACACCCACTTAGTGCCAATCTCTCTTTCACCTTTAGGAAGGTCCACTAACTCCCAAACCTTCAACTTCGCAAACTGGGCCAATTCCTCTTGCATAGCTTCAACCCATGAATTGTCTTTAAGAGCCATGTGAATGTTCTTCGGCTCCTATTGGGAAATAAAGCAACTATACAAGCATTCATTCACTATCCCAGTCTTCTCAATCGAAACAAATAACCCAGAATTCGCTGCTATGCTTCTTCTCGTCTGAACACCTGCAGTAGGATCTCCAAGTATCATGTCAACTGGATGATCTCTATTTGCTCGTGTAGAAGCAACCGCATCGACTTCAAGATTATCACCCAGGTTTGATCCAACCTCCCCCTGAATATTCTGATTTGCAAACGGATTTACAAACTCCTCCCCCTGAATAGGTTCAGAGTCACTATCGCTTGAATCAGGATTAGCAGCACCTTGGGAAGTTTCTGGAGCATCTGACATATCAACATTCGATCTAGGCATAAACTCGCCTTCATCGTCTTCACATACCACTGTTTGAATCAGCTGAGAATCATCTGCATCAGAAACCTCAGGAATATTAAATGATTTAAACACACTTTCATAATCATATAATATAGCAGGACCACTCGTTGATTGTTGAGGTTTGTAGGAAGTAATTTCCACATTAAAAACAACCTCAATTTTACCAGTTTTGAGATTAAAAACCCTTTTATTCGGTGTGCCAGGCACGTAACCCAGAAAGTAGCCTTCGTCAGCCACCTCACCGAATTTTTGTTTATCTTTGTTTCGCACAATGGTGCAGGGTAATCCAAATGGTTCAAAGCCTGTTAAGTTTGGTTTTTCGTAAAACATCAACTCATGACAAGTTTTGTTAAAACGTTTAACGGTTAAAACTTTGTTTAGGACATAGCAAGCTGTATTCACAGCTTCTCCCCAGAAAAGAACTGGTAGCTTTGAATCTGAAAGCATCGTCCTAGCGGCTTCAATCAACGTCCTATTTTTCCTCTCAGCGACTCCATTTTGTTGAGGTGTATAAGGAGCAGAATATTGATGTTCAATTCCTTTTCGAAGACAGTAGAGATCCAGAATCCGATTCTTGAACTCCGTGCCATTATCACTCCTTATCCTCTTGATCCTTGCATCATGGACGTTTTCCAATTTTGTAAAAAGATCTATCAGCAACTCTGCTGTCTCATCTTTTGAACCTAAAAAGAAAACCCATGAATAACGTGAATAATCATCAGTGACAACAAGACAATAGAACTTTCCACCTATGCTCCTCACATTCACTGGACCGAATAAATCCATGTGAAGTAATTCATAAGGGGCATTAATGGAATTTACTGTTTTAGACTTATGAGGTTTCTTGTGTTGTTTTCCCTTTTGACATGGAAGACATTTATCTTCCACTTGAAACCTCAACAATGGAACCCCTTTCACTAGCTCATTTTTTATGATATAATTCATTTTGCGGTAGTGAATATGGGCCATGCGTCTGTGCCACAACATAGATTCAGCTTCAGATGCTTTTGACAGTAAACACGCCACCGCAGCAATTGGATCCTTGGCACCCATGTCCATGACATAAGTATCATTTTTCCTCGGTGCACGCATCACTATCCAATCGTCCAGAATAACCAAACCCGGTTTCAACACCAATGCTTCAGTCTTGGTAAAATGGACCGAGTGACCCTTGTCGCAGACTTGTGACACACTCATCAGATTGTGTTTGAGCTGCTCAACATAGTTCACTTTGTCCAAAGTGATCTTCCCATTCATCACTTTTCCTCGTCCAGTAATCCTACCACCTTTAGCACCAGCAAAATTTACATGTCCACCATCATATTCTTCAAATTCAGAAAACAACCTCGCATCCCCCGTCATGTGCCTGGAGCAGCCACTATCAACATACCATAAGTTGATAATCCTCCTTAGCAGCTCCTGCACTCACCAACCAAAAGATTAGTTAGATTGGGGGACCCAAGCCTTAATGGTCTTGGGTCGTCCAAATTCATCAACTACAGGAACATCCATCCAGTATCCATCACCCCTAGCTGGAGTCTTGGATCTTGGACCTGTTGATGGAAATGGGGCATGATTTCCATAAGGTCTCTGGTCCTGAGGGTACCTATTTGTGTTTGGACTATGTGACCTTTGAAAATTTTGATTTTGATTCCAAGAACCTTGATTGTAATTTCTAAAGCCATTGTTATAAAAAGTTCGACCACCATAATTTTAGTATCGATTTTGATATTGACCTTGACTTCTGAAATTATTTGAATTTTGATTTTTCATTCTTGGTGAGTTACTTCTAGGTCTTTCATATCTGCCTGATGTAGATTCAGGCTGAAATCTTGGTTGATTTCTTTGAAAACGAGGAACTTGTGGAGTTCCTTTTTCAGCCTTATCTACACCACCAGCAACACCCGGTTGTTGCTTTGGAGCAGATTTCTTTGGAGAATTTGAGACTTTCTCCTCATTATCACCTTTCTTCTCTGGTGATTTCCCTCTTTGTTTCTCACTAACTTGTGCTTCAACCTTTTTGTTAGGACAGCAGCTAGCTACATGTCCCTTTGTGTGACATTTGAAGCACGATTTCTTTTTCGAAGACTTCTCAGCTGAAGCCTTTGAACTAGATTCTGGTTTAGATGATGACGCCTTAGAATGATTTGGTTCAGTTTGCTTAGTTTCAAGATTTTCTATGTTTTTGTTTTTAGCAAACTCTACATTTGATTCATTTTCTATAACAGCTGTTTCGTTTTTCATATCACTTCCTTGAACAAAATTAACCTTTTTAACAAAAGTTGGATTTTTATTCGTAGGATTTGAATTTTTCTTTTTCAAAACAGGTTTGCTGTTATTGACCTTCTTAGCATCATTATCTTCAAACACATCACCTTGACTAGATGTGAAACTACTTGGTGATGTTGACAGAAAGTCTGTGAACTCATCTTCATCAGGTAAGAAAGAATAGTCATGACTAAGAGGAGGTGGGACTTCATTGAAGCCCTTGAATCCCACACTTGTCTTGTCATTACTCTTCTTTAACCCACCCATCATGTGTTTCATAACAAAAGTAGAATCCCTGAATTGACCTAATTTCTTTTCGAGTTCAACAATTTTGAGTTGTGCATCTGACAACTCTTTGCATTTTTCAGAAATTTCTTTTGTTTTCTCAGCCATCATGTCATGAGCTAAGTCTATGACTTGAAGTTTTTCGTTTAGTTTGCTGGTTAAAACTTCAATTTCAGCCTCATAGCCTTTTATCTTTTTCAAATATGATGACTCGTTTCTTTTAGCAAAGAAATTTGATTCTTTTACGTTAGATATTTCGCTCACCAGACTTTTGTTTTGAGTTGACAACCTGTCAACTTCACCCTGTAATTCACGACACTTTAAACAAACAGAAGTAGCAGAGTTACTTACCTCTCCTGTCGATTTGTCTGAGTTAGCCATAAGAGCAGCAAGTTGAGCTTCCATTCTCTTGATGATCTCATCTTTAGCTTCGTCTTCCCTTTCATGCTCAGACTTTGGCTTTTCTTTTTCAGCATCAGTTGTCTGATCAGCCTTCTTTTCCTCAGCTTCATTTTCCTTCTTAACCTCAGCATCCACGTTAGCTTCAGCATCATCAACGGGGACAATCTCAGCCATGAATGCTTGAGTGACATTTTCATCATTTTCCAAATGAATACTCCAGTCATATGAACCTTCTCGAGCAGTAGAGATCAATGCTCTTGAGTTAGAGTTGTTGGAAGCATTCCTGTTGTTTGAATTCTGACTCGACGTCTCTTGCTTTTGTTTTTGACATTCTCTAGCGAAATGTCCATAACTTTGACAGTTAAAGCACCTGACTTTGGTCTTGTCAAAACCAACAGTTTTTCCTACAAACTTCCTTCCAGTTCTGTTCATGAACCTCTTCACACGTCTGGTAATCATGGCCATTTGCCATTGCAAATCCATATCTTCAAGATCATCAGGGTCAATCTGATCGTAATCTTCATCTAAAACGGCAGGATCAGATATCTTCCCCTGAATGTAATTTTCATAAGAAGCAACAAACGAAGCAAGTAGAGCAAGATGTTCTTCAGCAGACTTCACACTCATTGGCATCGACTTTGAACTACTACTTTGCTTAGCAGTTGATGTTCTCTTAGCTCCAGTTGATCCTCCCGATGCAGCCACAAAACACACATCACCATCCTCATTCACTATGACCTGTTCATTTTCACGCGAGAGAAAAGCAGTGGCAGAGTCGCTAGAAGCATCGTGAGATGAAGAAGATGTAAGCCCATTGTAAATCCCTGGATCTTGAACCTGATCATATCCAGTGTCTTTCTTCTTCATACTGAGCTCATAAGCTCTTAGCTTTCCAACTACTTCTTCCAGCTCTTTTGTTTCATAATCCGCTTCTCCCTTTATCATGAGAGTGTAGATATCCCATTTAGTAGGAAGAGCATCCAGCAGCTTGTCATTTTTCTCTATGTCAGTATAGCAATCTATATCATAATTGTCCAATTCTGACATCAGATGGTAATATCGAGTGATGACGTCCTCAAGTGACTCATTTTTCATAAACTTGAAGACAGCAAACTGCTTTTTCAGTAGATCAACTTTGTTCTTCTTTACATCAGGATTTCCCTCATATCTCTTCTCTAGTGCATCCCACATTTCCTTTGAAGTAGTGTACTTCTTAAAGGTATGCTTGATGCCATCAGGTAAAGACATTTTAATGGCAGCCAAGGCTCTCTTTTCAGCCTCATACATTTTCTTTTGTTCGGCATCCATATCAACATAAGCAGTTATACGTTGTCTTCCCTCAAACTCATGAGTTGGGTTCACATACCCATCGTCTATGCATATCCACATCCGAGTGTCCTGGTACTCAACAAAGGATTGAAACCTATCCTTCCATGTCAAGTAGTTCTCCACCTTCATCATCTTAGGTGGTTTGTTCGTTGTGCCTACCTCATGTTCCATCCTTAAGAGTTCGTTTAATTTAGACATGTTCGACATTTTAAGTTAATCAGACTGTTAAAACCGTACAATTTTAGTCCGAAACCTGTTTTTACCAAATTATACCGTTAGATTCGTCTCGAGATTACGATTCCAATGATATATAATGTCTAAAACCGTTTTCGGGATTTTCCAGAGTTTTTTTTTTTTTTGTCCTAAAAATCCAAGGAGTCCAACGGTGCAAGCGGTTTGTCCAGATGAGTTACGGGTGATTATCTAAACACGAAACTGTGAAATTTTTCCTACGATTGCCAAGAAAAATTCCACCACTTTCAAACTTGCAACTACTCAGTCCAATCGAGACCACACAGTCCAGTCGAGATCACTTGTTGCGAGTAGAGACCTTTGTTTCGAGTCGAGACCACAGTTGCGAGTCAAAACAGCACAAACCGAGACCACTAGTTACGAGTCGCAACCACTGTTGCGAGTCAAATCAGCACAAACCGAGACCACTAGTTACGAGTCGAAACCAGTGTTGCGAGTCAAGACACTGTTGCGAGTCAAATCAGCACAAGCCGAGACCAGTGTTGCGAGTCGAGACACTGTTGCGAGTCAAATCAGCACAAGCCGAGACTACAGTTGCGAGTCGCGACCACTGTTGCGAGTGAGCAATACCCTGTCGAGACCAGCAATCTTCCAGTAATAAATCCCGAAAAATTAGCACCTTTTACACCGTAGAATCTTCTGATTGATAACTTTCCAACTAGAACTCCAAAAAATCAGCAAACAACTTCCAAATAACACCAAAACCGATCAAAATCACGAAAATTTTGACTGTTCTTCGATGTTCTTCGAGAATTCAAACTGCAACCCAAAAACTTGTTTCTTTCCGATCAGTTTTGAACCGTACAAAAGAGCAAACGCTCTGATACCAATTGTAGGTCCCTATCCCGTATGGATCGTAACAAAACTGACAATCTACCAAGGGTGCGGAATCCCCTTGATAAACCAAATAAACAGAAACAAGAACACCAGACGATTTACCAACCGATCTTCTATGATTATCCAACGAAAACGTTTACAATCACTCAAGATCTTCACGAACTCACAGCCAATAATCTGTGTATTCGAACTCTCTCTCAATTGCCTAAAAGTCTCCAAAAGTCTAACCCTAAAACTCTAGGTAAAGGTTGTTTATATACACACAACCATACAATTCGAACTGGGCCAAGCCCATACGAATTCTGTTTACAATTCGGGCTAAACTAGATAGACTTTAACTTGATACAAACTTGGACTAGATTGGGCTTCAACAAACTCGAATTCTATTCAGTCTTCATAAGTCTTCGCGGCCCAACACACGTTTAATATCCAAAGACCAATCCAACGCTGTTGTCACATAAAATGCACCAACACTTCGTGATCCTTAACAAGGACGGCACTTACTGCTTTTGAGGATACCGCGAGATATAAGGATAACACATCTCCTTTTTCTGGTTTCATCAAAGCCGGGGCCGAGGATAGGTAATCCTTAAGAGCTCTTAAGGCACTCTCATGCTTGTCAGTCCACTCGAATTTCTTGTTCTTCCTTAGGATATCATAGAATTCCTTGCACTTTTCTGAGGATTTGGATATGAATCTGTTCAAAGCTGCAATTCTGCCTGTTAACCTCTGAACATCCTTAGCATTGGCAGGTGACTTGATGTTCACTATAGCTTTTATTTGTTCTGGACTGGCTTCAATGCCTCTCTTTGTCACCATATATCCTAAGAATTTACCTGCTTTAACACCAAAGTGACATTTTGAAGGATTAAGCTTCATATTATATTTGTCAAGGATATTGAATGCTTCCTCCAAGTCTCTTAGGTGATCCTCAGCCTTTTTTGATTTTACCACCATATCGTCTATATAAACCTCCATAGTTTGTCCAATCTGATCCTTGAACATCATATTCACTAGCCTTTGATAAGTTGCACCTGCATTTCTTAGTCCGAATGGCATAGCAATATAGCAGTATATACCAGTTGGAGTCATGAAGGCTGTATCCTCTTGATCGGATGGTTCCATTTGAATTTGTTGAAATCCAGATGAAGCATCCATAAAAGTTAACAGTTCATGACCCGCAGTTGCATCCACCATGGAGTCAATGTGGGGTAATGGGAAAGGATCCTTGGGACATGCCTTATTTAAATCAGTGAAATCGACACATACCCTCCACTTTCCGTTTTTCTTTTGAACAACAACCACATTGGCCAACCATCTTGGATACTTGACCTCTCTAATCATACCTGCTCGGAGTAATTTCTCTACCTCCTCCTGGATAATGGCATTTCTTTCTGGTGCAAATTTCCTCCTCTTTTGATGGATTGGTTTGAAGGACCTATCAATGCCAAGTTTGTGAGTGATTATATCTTTAGATATACCTGTCATGTCTTCGTGTTTCCATGCAAAGGTAGTCTTTCTCCTTTTGAGGAAGGATATGAGGTCTTCCTTCATTTCACCAAGGATCCCTGATCCTATATAAACTATAGATTCAGGATCATCAGGATCCATAAGGATTTCTACTATATCCTGTTCTCTTGCCTCCAAGACATCCCTTGGAGGACACTTTGATTGCTATTGCTCCCTAGACTTTGATGCTGGTTTCATTGATGAGGTGTAGCAGTTCTTAGCCTCTTGCTGATCACTATCAATCTTCACTATTCCCCAAGGACTAGGAAGCTTCACACATTGATGATAAGTGGATGGGACTGCCTTCATGTCATGTATCCAAGGCCTGCCAAGGATAACATTACAACAAGATAAACAGTCAATAACACAAAACTTTTGGTAAGAATGTAGGCCTTCGATATAGATTGGGAGTTTAATGTCCCCCAGAGTATTCTTAGTCTCGCCACTGAATCCAACGAGCACAGAGGATCTTGGTATGATGTCGGATTCAGGGATATTCATCTTCTTGAGAACATCAAGCTGGATAATGTTCACAGAGCTTCCTCCATCTATAAGGATCCTGCAAACAAAATGATTAGAAATAAAAAGAGTGATAACCAAACCATCATGATGAGGATCCTGGATGTCAACACGATCATCCTCATCAAAAGTTATAACTTTTCCTTCGGAGACACTGGATGTTCGAATGGGTCTATCTCCATTATCCATCTTGGTTTCCTTTGCATGTCTTTTGGCTGCAGAGAAGGATGTTCCACAAATGTCTGATCCTCTAGAAATAAAGTTTATAACTTGTGCATCTGCTGGAGGGGCTGGAGCTTTCTCTGGGATCCTTTCAGGATCCTGAGTCCTTGACTTCTTTCTCCCTAATAATTCTTTCAAGTGCCCCTTGCTCAACAAGTATCCAATTTCTTTTCTCAATGCGATGCATTCTTCTGTGAGATGCCCAAAATCTTCATGGTATGCACACCACTTTGACTTATCTTTAGCTGCAACTGATCTATCATTTTTTCTGGGCCATCTAGCTTTATCACCTAAATTCTGCATCGCAAGGATTAGTTCATTGTTATTAACAGAAAAACAATATTCAGAGATTGGAGGATAATCCTCGTCATCCTCTTCTTGTTCAACAGCATGCACATTCTGGTTATCAGATTTATTATAGGATCTGAACTTGTTGTTCTTGAATGAGGATCCTTGCTTCTCTTGCTTTGAGGATCCTGCTAGCCTCTCCTGGATCCTTTTGTCATCCTCCAGCCGGATGAACCTAAGGGCTCGGGTTCTTACCTCATCTAGATTCCTGCATGGTGTCATAACAAGATCATCATAGAATAATGAATCCCTAAGTAGTCCCATTTTAAAGGCTTCAACAGCCGTAGCTATATCCAGGTTAGGGATATCTAAGGATTCTTTACTAAATTTAGTGATATAATCCCTTAATGATTCATTATAACCCTGGTTATACAGATCACTAGTTAAACGCTCAAATTTTCTACTACAAGAAAACTGGTTATTAAATAGGTTAACTAGATTAGCGAATGAGGTAATAGAGTAAGGGGGAAGACTTAGCAGCCATTTTAGAGCCGATCCAGTAAGAGTGGATCCAAATCCCTTGCACAGACATGCTTCCTTTAACCTTTCTGGGATGGGATTAATCTCCATCCTTTCCCTGTACTGTGCTATGTGTTCTTCAGGATCTGTTGAGCCATCATACAACTTCATGGTAGGCACATGGAATCTCTTGGGTATCTCAGCATCACAGATTGGTGGTGCAAAATGAGATATCTTGTGGCTCCCATCTGCAATCTCTGGGATAGGCTTGACCACTCCTGGGACACTTGATATCATATCCTTTAACTTTTGCAATTCTCTGGCCATGGCATGATTGATACCTGTATCCTGCATAAGGCCATGGTTAGTGGTATAAGAATTATTGAAAGTGTTACCTCCCATTGGATTCAAATTAGGAAGAACGGATGTGAATCCATATTGTTGAGGCTCTGGAATGACCGATGGACCAGTAGAAGCAATGGTTTGCATTGGAATGAAATCTCCCTGATGGATGTCGGAACTCCCTGATTGCAAACTCCTTAAGGATCCCGGAATCTGGAAGGATCCCTGAAACTGAGAGGATCCTTGGACCTGGGAGGATCCTGTGACGTAGGAGGATCCTTGAACCTGGGAGGATCCTTGAACATAGGAGGATCCTTGAATCTGAGAGGATCCTTGAACCTGGGAGGATCCTTGAAACTGGGAGGATCCTTGAACCTGGGAGGATCCTTGAAACTGGGAGGATCCTTGAACCTGGGAGGATCCTTGAAACTGGGAGGATCCTTGAATCGGCTAGTACCCTTGAATCTGCTGCGCTCCCGAGTATCCTCCTGAGCTTGCAAAGGATCCTATATGTTGGGGATGGGATCCTGATGGTTGAAAGTGTAACCCTGAAGCCTGAGTCATTGCTGATGATCCGTAATGCACTCCTTTGGTCCTCCCACATATTGAACGTCTGGAACCACTGAAGGCTGAGAAGTTATAACCGGAGTATCGAAATTCAAAGATCTGGGCATCAGTGGGGAATGATCCTCTGCCGATCTCTTCTGTTTCTTGATGTCTCCAATTTCTCTAAGAATCCTTTCATTGGTCTTATCCTGCTGCTGTATATGATCCTTCATCTGCAAAATCAGAGTAAACAAGTCACTAGTAGTAGGAGTATAAGAAGCAGAAGAAGTTGGAGGTTTTGAGAAAATGGGAGTTGGTTTCTTCTCGGCATTTTTCTGAGGTCCAGAAGGTGGTGGAGGCAAAGGTGGAATGCCCTGGGACGAATTGACTGCAGACATCACACTGGAGGTATTCTTTGATGATGAAGCCATCTGCTTGGATGTAACGAACCGAAATGATCACAAAAACGAGAATTTCTTAGAAATGAAGCACCAATTGCCCCACGGTGGGCGCCAAACTGTTTTGGTCAAAAAATCAGACGAGGATAATGTAACCAAACTCTATGTTACGGGGTATGATGCTTGAATTGGTAAATAACAATGAGGATCACTATGAAATATAAATAACAAGTGACACAAGGTTTATACGGGGAAAAAGCCCTTGATCAAGAGTTGATCTCCGGCACAAAAAACCCCGGGTGATGGAAACTACCGATCACCAACTCAAATTAAACAAGTAATGTGTTACAACTTCGGATGATAGCGAGCTAAATACAAGGATCACTCTAGTGTAATGTGTAAAAAGTGTACGAAATTGCTAAGTGAATGAACGAGAGCTGGTGTGAGCGGTTGTAAGTGTGTGTGTAGCCGAAAATAGCAAAAAGTGTTGTCTAATTAGCTCGCTAGCCCTTTTAAATCTAGTAAAAAATCTAAATAACAAACTATCCGCAATTCATGCCTTCTCCCCACGATCTCCATAACGTTCACCATGGTCAAGCACGTGCGGAATAGATGCGGAATATTCTCCAGGAACGTTACCAAGACTAAGTCCAAGCTGGTACTCCTGCAAAACAATACCGAATTCAAAGTGAACAATCATTAGTATAAGGATCCTTAGGATAATCCATGATCCTGATCCTGAAGTACTTCTGAGGATCACTATCTGATACTGAAGTAAGGATCACCAAACAGGATAATAATTGAGGATCACAGGTTATTAAGAAATCCTCCCCTAACAGTAACCAAACAAGACCCTAGAATGATAATGATCCATTTCAATATTTTGTCCATTCTATTACCCCATAATATGTGATAGTAATCTATTTCATCCAAAACTTAAAAAGTGTATATGTGTTAGTAATTTAATTTCTTTTCTTTTAGAGTGAATTGCAAGGATTGTCATTTATCTTTATATCCATTTGCAGGCGCTGTACTTTATGTTTAAAATTGACGAGTTTTGTACTTTATGTTTTCAAATCATACACGTTTTGTCCTTTAGCCCTAACCCAGTTAGATTTTTCTGTCAAATCTGGTTATGTGCAATGAACATGAGGGTAAAATTGTCTTTTCACCCTATTATTTTAAAATACATTTAAAATAAAAAATATTATATATCATTTATCTATCTCTTCCTTTACACAGACAGCCAATCTTCTAATCCTCCATCCTCTATCCTCTGTACCAATACCTCCTTCCACCATCATCGGTTTCTTCAAATCCATCATCAAATCGATCCAAAGCCTAATTTCTTCTCCTACACGTCATCAATTTCATTCGCAATCGGAACAATCGCAACCGCAATCGCACTATTCTCCGGCGATGATTTTTTGAACATCCGAGAGGATTAAACAGCTGGAGATCGAGTTACCGAACGGAGGTCTGAGATTAGAGAAACGTCGATGATTTTTTGAACATTCTAGAGGATTCAACGGTAAGACGTTGAAGCGGTGTGTGATCCTAGGGTTCCGGTGCGGCGGCGTAGGAACGACGGATCTCGATGGTGGTGGCGGTTTGAACACGAGAGTTGTGTGGACGATTTCCATGTTGATTGCAGCTTCTGGTAGATATTATATGGTGAAAGAGATTGTAACTGAACATGAAAGTTTGTTGAAATTGATTGTTAGAGATAGAGAAGATGAAGGAATTATGAATGAATTAGGTATCAATGAGTTTAGAGAAGATGTTGGTGATAGTGTTGGTAATTTGGGATCAAATTCGGGTGGCGTGTGGTGGCGGAGTAATCGGACTCGAGGATGAGGCATGAGGCGAAGTTGGAGTTGTCGAATGGTGTGACGATGAAAGGCGCGACGCTTGTGGTGGTTAGACCGACTGCGAGTGCGGGTGGTATGGTGGAGGAAGCGGAAGACCAATGTAATTGGGATGGATTCGGATTTGACAGTGTTTATGGTGAGGCGGTTGAGAAACTGATTAACCGACGGAGTTATTTGCTTGAGATGAATTCGTTTTGAATCTGGAGACTGGAATGGTTAGTTTTGTTGGTGATTTGTTGTTACTGGTTGTTGTATGATGCATATAATGTGAATCTGTTTTGGTTTTGTTATGTTGGTAATGTAAATCACTACATATAGTTTCTATAAGTATGTTACAGATTAGTTATGATTTGGTACATAGTTGTATGCCTGGTCTTTGAGAGTGTTTATCTATCCAGAAGGAGATGATGGTGGAAGGAGGTAGTGGTACAGAGGATGGATGATCAGAAGATTAGGTGTTTGTGTAAAGAAAGAGAGAGATAAATGATATATAATATTTTTTTCTTTTATATGTATTTTTAAAGAATAGGATGAAAAGACAATTTTACCCTCATGTGCATTGCACATGACCAAATTTGACAATAAAATCTAACTGGGTTAGGGCTAAAGGACAAAACATGTATGATTTGAAAACATAAAGTACAAAACTCGTCAATTTTAAACATAAAGGACATCGTCTGCAAATGTGTATAAAGATAAAGGACAATCCTTGCAATTCACTCTTTCTTTTATCTAAAACCTTTTGCTTTTTGGCCACTAAACTCAAACAACTATAGTTGTATAATTACTTTAGACACATTTGTACAACAACCAAACCTTGTAAGTCTTATCAATGGCAGAGCTATCGATAGGGTCTAGGGAGAGTGCAGTATAGACAAACTTTACCTCTACCGGTGAATATAGACATAGTGCTTTCAGATAGACCATCTGTTCCAAAACATACCAATAAATAGAACTAGAGATATATAAAACAGAAAGTTGCCAATAACATAAGAAGTTATAAAAGAGTAACATTTTAAAAGTAGACATATATAGAATAACATCAAAAACCAACAAAAGAAGACTATTACATAACATCCACGTAAAAATGTAGTAAAATCTCTTATGGCATAGCTAAAATGCATATGTCCCCTCCCCTAAAAGTTCTTAGCTTTAATCCTGCATCTCCACAAATTCATATCCTAGACTATCCTGAAAGAGGTGCAACTCTAGTAAATCATACCTAATTCAGCCATCCTATGTCAATTTGGGTCTGCTTCTCCTTCTGGACCATGTCATCAGAGAGGTGTAACTCTAGTAAATCATGCCTTATCTGGTTATCTCAAGTCAATTTGTGTCTATCTCTACCCCTCCCCTCCATCGTCAGGGTTTCCACCGTTCTAAATGGCTTTGTTGTCTGCCTCCTCTTCAGTCTTCTTCACATACCCAAATCATTTCAATCTTCCCTTATTTATATGTAAGCTATGTAAACTTGTCCTTGTGATCCATGCATTTTGAAGTCCCACACTCTTAACAACTCCTTTTCATTTTCATCACTGATCGATGAATTCCAAAAAGTTGGAGTTCTAAGAAAGCAAGAAACCTAATCAAACACAAACTTAGATGTCTTTTTCTTTCAAAAGAAAAGTTCTTTATATCTACACCTTTTTCACCTCTTCTTTTCCTAACTTGTTGGTGTTGTATCACACTATTTCTCTAATGAATGTAAAAGTTTTTTGTATTATTGCACTGTTGGTCAAAGATTCATTCAAATTTGACCAATAGATTCATTCAAATTCGACCAAAAGATTCATTTCTCCACATAATAATTATCTTTAAGTTCAATCATGCAATGCTATTGCAACCTTTGTAGCTTTTTACTTTATATCCTGTTCAAGAAACTAATAACTTGATCAAAATATTGATAATTTTACATAAGCAATGTTAGAAGGTCCAATCAATGCTCAGTGTTTATTATATCCCACATGAAAGATAGACCTTCTCCTTATCAAATTCAAGCGGGACAAGTCATTGTTGATTGCCTTTCAATTTCTTTATATGAATTTCTATATTTATTTATAAATTTAAATCTAATCTTAAAAGATTCACAAGTAATCAATTAAAGACATAAAAATATAATTTATTTTGATTAATATTTATGCTAGCCATAACAAAGACAAGTGGTCGTGTTATTTGACCAATCTAAAATATCCACATATTAGCTAAAATTGATTACCCCATTTTTGGAGACACAAATTTTGTTGAGTAGACAATACATGTTATGTTGAAATAATCATATGTTCAATCATTAAACGAGCAGATTATAATTTAATATCTAGATTCAATCAACTCTAGCTAGTTTTTAGGTCACTCGGTGTGAGCTCCCGTCCTCTGCCATATCACCTCTACAGCACTTAAAACACCGTTCCACGAGCGTTATGGAGGGACTTAGGCTACTGGGCATGGTATGGTCCATCCTTGGAGGATGATCCGTCACGTAGGCGTCACGTCATAGTCCTCCCAAGGATGGTCCATCCTTCAAAACTAGAGGGTATGGGAGGATGATCCTAGTGATAGTCCTCCACCACTTTTATGTTTTTTTATTTTTTTTAATCTTCTACTTTTTTTAACATTTAACAAATAAAGTAACAAAATATTTTCATTAATATTAAAAAACATTACATAAACTTAAAAAAAATAAAGTTAAAAAAAATAAATTTAAAAAAAACATAAACCTAAAAAAAATTTAACTTAAAAAAATTTAACTTAAAAAAATTTAACTTAAAAAAAAAAACATAAACTTAAATTTCAGACATCCTTATATACTCGTCTAATGCATCGGGTGAGTAACCGTATGCCAATTGGCGAATGGCCGACGTACATTTCTGTAAATTACTGAAACCCCTTTGCCCCCTAGCGTCGTTTCGCAGTGTAAAAAACGGCTCAGACCGTGCCATGTCGCCTGCAATACGTAAAAACAGTCGACAACTCATGCGGAACCGACGTCGAAAAATCTCGGCTGGGTACACGGGTTCGTCGGCAAAATAACCGGCTACTAGTTTAACGTGGGCGGCTATAAATTTAAAACGAAACATAAATGAAATTAATTATAAATACATTTTCAAATCTATATAAAACATAATAAGGAAAAAATAGTAAAATACCTTCTTGGTCTCGGTTTAATTTTGCTCGTCTAGTTAGCCGTTGGGACGACGCTTCATCACCCGCCATGAAGACCTGAGCCGCGTTCATAATCATGTTGTGCATAATAGTATCTTCTTCCGAAGATGATGAATACCATGAAGACGAAGATGATGAAGAGATGGAAGAAATTGAAGAAATGGAAGAAGGTGAAGCCATGATAAAGTATAAGGTTTATAAAAGTGGAAGAAGATTTATAAAAATTATGTGAGAGAGATGAAATTTTGGGGTTATATTTGTGAATGGAGGTGAAAATGGAATGGAATTATATATTTTTAAAATTTTTGACCGTTTGTTTTGTTTTGAAAAATGGAAAATTTTTTTTAATTAACGGTCACTTTTTGAAGGGAGGGGCCCACATTTGGTCCGTCGCCAACGTCCAAGAAGAGACGGAGAGGACGGGGACGGGGGGGGGGGGGCGGTTTGGTGTAGCCCGCGTCACCGGACCAGGACGGATGGGGACGGTCCAATACCCAGTAGCCTTATGGGTGGCTACACCATCTACATCATGAGTGCTAATGGTCAAAATGGCATTAATTGTTTTTACCGTTGAACAACGGTTGGCTTAAAAAAAGTTGGTTTTTTAAAACCTTATACAATTTCAAAACTTTCATACAATTCACTTTATATTCCTCTACTCTTAATATTTTTTGTTTATCAATTTTAAAATGGCAAGACACTAGACCGAGGTAGAAGGCATCGCTTTGGCTACGGATTGGGTGCATGTCGTTGAGCAAGGGCTGCCTTAAGGTTCTCATTTTGGAAGGCGGTTTTGACACAATTTTGTCAACAAGTGGGTGAAAACCAACGTAATGTTCATCAAATAACCTCAAGGTTTTTGGTTATCCGAATAAAGTGTGCATCACTTGAAATGCTCTTTAACAACGCGTTAAATGGTGAAAAAGGTTTAACTAAAGATGAAGCAATTGATGACAGCCAGTGGCAAGTTGCAACATCTTCACAACACTAGTTTTGGTAACGTTTCGGCTTAGAGAATTTTAAGAGGCTGTGATAAGTGGAATTAAGTTGTTTTTTTAACTTCATACCTTTTTAGTAGTGTTTTTTAAGTTGGTTTATTTTTTTAATGGTACTTTATATGTTTTATCTTAATTTTTTATACTTACATAATTTTATTTTTAAATTTAAAATGTTTCTAAAATTAAAATAAAACTAATAACTGAATAATGATGAGAGGAGCTATATGAGGCATTATCACATTTCTTGGTAGTTAAAGGTTGGGAGCTATAAAGTCCTCCTTTTACATGGCGTAAACAAGACGTTGATGTGCGGTAATAAAGCCCCTAAAGACTATATCTCACACTATGTAGCCTTTTGATGTCAATGTGAGACTTGCTCATTTATAAAGACAAATGCCTCTTAAAGAGGTCTTTGGTTCAAATCCAATCAAAAAGAGTATTTTAATATAATTACTAGTGATATTCCTCCGCGCTTTGCGGCGGGGATTAAGTCGGTATTAATTTGGTTCGTTACAGTACCTACACTCGACATAGTAATTGAAAGTGAAAGCATTACATCGATCGAAAACAAACAAAAAACACATATTGATATGGTACCTATATATGTTGTTCAGTTGACATCGGTTCGGTTTGCTTGCATTTATGTTTATTTTATTTCAACATTACAATATTTTTTTATAACGGATATTCTACCGCTATCGTACCAAGCCCAATCGAAACCAATTGAACAACATTTGTATCGGTACCAATATTTTTTATTTTTAGTTTTTTTTTTTTTTTTTTGCTTTCAATAAACTGATACTGTATCGCTACAATATTGTATCGAACATCATCGGTACCGGTATACACTCCGTTTTATTGTTTCCTGTTTGATAACGGGTACTTTGATCGTATCTTAAAAGTTATATGAGAGAATAAAATATCCTTAAATCAATTAAAGTAATAAACCAATAAAATAATAAAACCTTAGAAAAAACAATACTGAAAAAAATAAAAAAACAATTGTTCCCCTCTTTTTATTTCAAGACTACGATATATATTTTTTAAATGGATATTGTGTCGCTATCGTACCAAATTCAATCAAAACCGATTGAATAACATCTGTATCCGTATCAATATATATTTTTAGTGTTTTTGCTTTCGATGAATTAATATCGTATCACTACCATACCGTACTGAACAACATCAGTACCAGTATATATTCATTTTTATGATTTCTTGTTTGATAACTGGTACTTTGATCGTATTTTAAAAATTATATAAAAATATATGTTTAGATCAACTAAACTAATAAAACAATATAATAATAAAAACCTAGAAAAAACAATATTGTTTGATAACTGTTACTTTGATCGTATCATAAACGTTAAATAAAATATATGTTTAAATCAACTAAACTAATAAAACAATATAATAATAAGAATCTAGAAAAAACAATATTAAAAAATATCAAAGACAATGAGGACTTGACTTTGTCAGGAAGAGTCTTGTGTGAAGTGCATTGTCGTCTACACAAACGGCAGACGAGTTCAAAGACATCAAGTTCTACTCAGAGCTAGTGGGCTAAGTGCATTTCATGAGCGAAGGTTCAAAGGGTAACACCTACCTATCGTATGCAAAACTCAACTGCTGAAATGTAATAAGGAATTATGTTGTTTCTGAGATCGACCTCCATTCATGTGGGGGATTGTTGGAAAATTGGGTGTGATTGAATGGATGTCCCAAATGGTAAAACACTTGTCCCACATCGGTGTGGGGACAAAGTGGAAGGTTATTTATAAGGTAATATATTTGCCTAGCTAATATAACTTTAAGACATGTTTTACCGTAAGTCCTACGCGCGAGCGCGCAGGGGGGTGCAAAAATTGGAACCGGAATTTAGTTGAACTCGTGTGCGCCCGCACGTCCTGCGGACACGAATGCAGTTCCGAAAAACCAGGGCTCGCGTGTGGCAATTTTTGCAACCATTCTGTAACGGGTTAATTTTTTTTTTTTGTAACTGAAGTAATATTCAGTATTGATGAGAATTAACATTGGTTTCAGTTATGATTGTCATCAGTTTCGAAACCAGCATCAGTTATGATTCTCTACAATGATGAGACCAGTTATGATTCTCTACAATGATGAGGCCAGCATCAGTTATGATCTGTGCCTATAAAACCCAATGCAGATAACCAGTTTGATACACCAATTACCAGCTTCTCTTCTCTCTACGTCTCAGTTTTCTGCAACACAGTTCTTTGTTCTTTTCAGGCAAGTGCTCAAGTCCGGCAGTGCGCGGTGCTGCTTCGAACCGGCGTACCCTGGGAACAGACGACGAATCTGTTTAAGGGAATTGTGTTAAACACAAGCCCGGTTTCTATCGTTTACTGTTTTACATCTTCTTTTCTACTTCTGATTAATTTGCTGTTCTCGTCAGTGGTTTCAAACAGTGGTTGACTAGTGCTTACGGGTTAGTGGTTGACCTGTGTTTACTGATCAGTGATTGATTAGTTCTGATCAGTTGTTTACTGATCAGTTGTTTCAGATCAGTGGTTATTTTACTAACAAACTTAAACAGATCCGTTTTACTAATTGTTTCTGCATTTGTTCTTTTCAGAATGACGTCCCAGCCCATGTCTACCTCCGTTTCTGCAGTCATGACTGCTGTGATGGCTTCTGCTGTTGCTGTCACAACTGGTCTGGTTGCGCCACTGCCCAACGCAGTCTCACATGCTGAGAAACCTGAGAAATTCAACGGTCTGAATTTCAAACAGTGGCAACAAAAGATGTTCTTTTATCTGACCACTCTGAACCTAGCACGGTTCTTGACTGAAACCGTTCCCCATGTGGATGAAGGGGATATGAATGCTCAATCAGTGAGCGCGGTTCATGCTTGGAATCATTCGGATTTCTTGTGCTGCAACTATATCTTGAATGGTATGGTTGATACGCTTTACAACATGTATTGTAAAGCCAAGACTGCCAAAGAGTTGTGGGAGTCTCTGGACCGCAAATATAAAACAGAAGATGCGGGCACTAAGAAATTCGTGGTGGCTAAATTCTTGGACTTCAAAATGATAGACTCTAAAACTGTCATTAGCCAAGTTCAAGAACTTCAAGTTATTCTTCATGATATTCATGCGGAAGGAATGGTGCTCAGCGAGACATTCCAAGTTGCGGCTATGATTGAAAAGCTACCACCAAGCTAGGTTGATTTCAAGAACTATCTCAAGCATAAGCGGAAGGAAATGACCATTGAAGATCTTGTGGTTCGCCTTCGCATTGAAGAAGATAATAAAGTTTCTTTGAAAAGGATTGATAATCCTGAAACGGCAAAGGCTAATATTGTTAAGCATGGCCAATCTTCGAAGGGAAACAAGAATGGTGGAAAAGGTGGAAAGAAAGCTCATGGGAAACGCTCCAACCTTGGTCCTAAGGGAGGAGTTGGGAAAAAGAAGTTCCAAGGAACTTGCTATAATTGTCAGAAACAAGGCCATAAGGCCAACGAATGCAAGCTTCCAAAGAAGGAAAATGCTCGACAAGTTAACATGGTTCATGAGGTTGATAACCTCATTGCTATGGTCACGGACCTCTCGATTTTGGTCACGAAAGTTAACTTGGTTGGGCAAAACCACAATGATTGGTGGATTGATACGGGGGCTACCCGTCATGTGTGTTTTGACAAGAACTTGTTTAGCACCTTCAAGGAGGTGACTAATGGTGAAAAGGTTTTTATGGGAAATTCCGCCACGGCCGAAATCAAAGGCGAGGGGAATGTGGTTTTGAAAATGACTTCTGGAAAAGAACTCACTTTGTCAAATGTGTTGTATGTTCCAGAAATTCGTAAGAACCTTGTGTCGGGGTGGCAATTGAACAAGTTTGGGTTCAAAATGGTGATTGAGTCGGATAAGGTCGTGTTGACCAAAAATGGTATGTATGTTGGTAAGGGCTATGCCCTAAATGGAATGTTCAAACTCAATGTAATTGTCGTGAATGCAATGAAAGAAAACGCTACTAGTTCTACTTACTTGATTGAGTCCTCTTATCTTTGGCATGGTAGACTTGGTCATGTTAATTATAATTCCATTCGTCGTTTAATTAAACTTGATTGCATACCAACATTCGATATCGACTCAATTAATAAATGTGAAACTTGCGTAGAAGCAAAACAAACGAAATCGTCATTCAAAAAGGTTGAACGACTCACCGAACCCCTCGAGATGATCCACACTGATGTGTGTGATCTAAAAGCAATTCCTACTCGTGGTGGGAACAAGTACTTCATCACGTTCATTGATGATAGTACTAGGTATTGCTATGTGTACTTACTTAAGAGTAAGGACGAGGCTATTGACAAGTTTATCTTGTTCAAAGCCGAAGTTGAGAATCAACTAAATCGGAAAATCAAAATCGTAAGGAGCGACCGAGGAGGTGAATATGTTTCACCTTTTATTGACGTATGTGCAAAAAGTGGAATCATCCACGAACTCACAGCTCCTTACTCCCCTCAATCAAATGGCATAGCGGAACGGAAAAATCGTACCTTGAAAGAAATGATGAATGCCATGATGTTAAGTTCTGGTGTAAACCAAAACATGTGGGGGGAAGCAATCTTATCGGCAAATTATGTGTTGAACATGATACCCAATAAGAAAAAGAATGTAACACCTTACGAATTATGGATGGGAAAGAAAGCTCCATATAAATCCTTGAAAGTGTGGGGGTGTCTAGCTAAGGTGGTGGTCACACCACCTAAGCGCCTACTAATAGGTCCCAAAACGGTGGATTGTGTACTTATAGGATACACCCGTCCTTATGGTCCTTATCGTTTTATTGTGCATGATTCCAAGAACCCTGGAATATGCAAAGGCACCTTAATCGAATCTAAGGATGCAACATGGTTTGAACATGTGTTCCCATGCTTAGATAGAAGTGAACCGAGTTCTTCTAGACCGGTTGAGGAAATTGTTCCCGAGGGTGAAGTTGAAAACGATGAACCTCGAGAACAATCTAAGACTGAGGATGTTGAAATCAGGAAGAGTAAACGACAAAGGACTGAAAAATCTTTTGGTCCTGAGTTTCTTACCTATATGGTAGAAGATGAACCTCAAACGTACCAACAAGCGGTGCATTCCTCAGAAGGACCTCAGTGGAGGGAGGCAATCAAAAGTGAGATAGACTCTATCTTACAAAACCATACTTGGGAACTAGTGGATCTTCCTCAAGGATGTAAACCACTAGGATATCGATGGATCTTCAAGAAGAAGATGAATTATGGACGGGAAAGAAAGCTCCATATAAATCCTTCAAAGTGTGGGGGTGTCTAGCTAAGGTGGTGGTCACACCACCTAAGCGCCTACTAATAGGTCCCAAAACGGTGGATTGTGTACTTATAGGATACACCCGTCCTTATGGTCCTTATTGTTTTATTGTGCATGATTCCAAGAACCCTGGAATATGCAAAGGCACCTTAATCGAATCTAAGGATGCAACATGGTTTGAACATGTGTTCCCATGCTTAGATAGAAGTGAACCGAGTTCTTCTAGACCGGTTGAGGAAATTGTTCCCGAGGGTGAAGTTGAAAACGATGAACCTCGAGAACAATCTAAGACTGAGGATGTTGAAATCAGGAAGAGTAAACGACAAAGGACTGAAAAATCTTTTGGTCCTGAGTTTCTTACCTATATGGTAGAAGATGAACCTCAAACGTACCAACAAGCGGTGCATTCCTCAGAAGGACCTCAGTGGAGGGAGGCAATCAAAAGTGAGATAGACTCTATCTTACAAAACCATACTTGGGAACTAGTGGATCTTCCTCAAGGATGTAAACCACTAGGATATCGATGGATCTTCAAGAAGAAGATGAAACCAGATGGAACCATCGATAAGTACAAAGCAAGGTTGGTGATCAAAGGATATAAACAACGAGAAGGTTTAGATTACTTTGATACATATTCGCCAGTTACGCGAATAACATCCATCAGGTTGGTGCTTGCCATTGCCGCCATTAGAAGTTTGGAAGTTCACCAAATGGATGTGAAAACAGCTTTCTTGAATGGAATTCTAGAGGAAGAAATCTACATGGAGCAACCCGAAGGCTTCAAAGCTATTGGGCAAGAAAAGAAAGTGTGTAAACTTGTGAAATCCTTGTATGGATTGAAACAAGCTCCAAAACAATGGCATCAAAAGTTTGACCATGTCATGCTTGATGATGGGTTCAAAATCAATGAATGTGACAAGTGTGTGTATGTGAAGGACACATCTGATGGATATGTCATTTTGTGTCTATATGTAGATGATATGCTCATTGCTGGAAGCAATGACAAAATCATAAAATCTACAAAGAACATGCTAAAAGCAAGATTTGACATGAAAGACATGGGTCTTGCGGATGTGATTTTGGGGGTTAAAATCACACGAACCCAAAGTGGACTTGTTTTAAGTCAATCTCACTATGTGGACAAAATTCTTGAGAAGTTCAATGCAAATGACTCTAATGAAGCTAGAACGCCACTTGACACAAGTCAACATCTAGCCAAGAATAGAGGTGAACCTGTAAACCAGTTGGAATACTCAAGAATTATTGGTAGCTTGATGTATCTTATGAGTTGTACTAGACCAGACATAGCATTTGTTGTAAGCAAGCTAAGTAGATACACAAGCAACCCAAGTTCAATGCATTGGAACTGTATAACTCGGTTGCTTCGCTACTTAAGATACACTCGGGGATTCGGGTTGCATTATAACAGATATCCAGCAGTTATAGAAGGACACTGCGATGCAAATTGGATATCTGACACGAATGATTCCAGAGCAACAAGTGGGTATGTATTCACACTTGGAGGTGCTGCTATATCGTGGAAATCGTCAAAACAAACGGTTATCGCTAGATCCACGATGGAATCAGAGTTCATCGCTTTAGATAAAGCAGGTGAAGAGGCAGAATGGCTACGTCAATTTGTGGAGGATATACCAAGATGGCCTAAGCCGGCATCGGCCATTTGTATACATTGTGATAGCCAATCGGCACTTGGCAGAGCTCGTAGCACAATGTATAACGGTAGGAACAGACATATCAGACGTAGATACAATACCATACGACAACTAATCTCTACTGGAATTATCACTGTTGACTACGTGAGGTCAAAGGATAATATTGCGGATCCGCTGACAAAAGGCCTAAGTAGAGAGTTAGTACAGAAGTCGTCCATGGGAATGGGACTGAAGCCCTTGAAAAATGAAATTCATATGATGGAAACCTAACTCAATAGACTGGAGATCCCAAGAATTGAGTTCAATAGGAAAACCTAATTGTATGAATAAGCGAGGTCACTGTGGGGGGGGGGGGGATAACCCTACGCATTTAATAAGGTAGTTTATTATAAAGATTAACAAACTTCCTAGTCCATTCCTAAAAGTGACAAGTGTGAGGCTAAGCCTATGGCTTTTAATGATTCGACTAAGGTAACCATGCATAGTGAATCACCTATGTGAGAGAGAAGTGGGGTCGCTTCGAAGGGTATTGTTGGGGCACAATACCTAATGGCTCTCGCGGAACCAGGCATCATGTTCATGACCATAACGAACATAACTATGAGGACTTGACTTTGTCAAGAAGAGTCTTGTGTGAAGTGCATTGTCGTCTACACAAACGGCAGACGAGTTCAAAGACATCAAGTTCTACTCAGAGCTAGTGGGCTAAGTGCATTTCATGAGCGAAGGTTCAAAGGGTAACACCTACCTATCGTATGCAAAACTCAACTGCTGAAATGTAATAAGGAATTATGTTGTTTCTGAGATCGACCTCCATTCATGTGGGGGATTGTTGGAAAATTGGGTGTGATTGAATGGATGTCCCAAATGGTAAAACACTTGTCCCACATCGGTGTGGGGACAAAGTGGAAGGTTATTTATAAGGTAATATATTTGCCTAGCTAATATAACTTTAAGACATGTTTTACCGTAAGTCCTACGCGCGAGCGCGCGGGGGGGGTGCAAAAATTGGAACCGGAATTTAGTTGAACTCGTGTGCGCCCGCACGTCCTACGGACACGAATGCAGTTCCGAAAACCCAGGGCTCGCGTGTGGCAATTTTTGCAACCATTCTGTAACGGGTTAATTTTTTTTTTTTGTAACTGAAGTAATATTCAGTATTGATGAGAATTAACATTGGTTTCAGTTATGATTGTCATCAGTTTCGAAACCAGCATCAGTTATGATTCTCTACAATGATGAGACCAGTTATGATTCTCTACAATGATGAGGCCAGCATCAGTTATGATCTGTGCCTATAAAACCCAATGCAGATAACCAGTTTGATACACCAATTACCAGCTTCTCTTCTCTCTACGTCTCAGTTTTCTGCAACACAGTTCTTTGTTCTTTTCAGGCAAGTGCTCAAGTCCGGCAGTGCGCGGTGCTGCTTCGAACCGGCGTACCCTGGGAACAGACGACGAATCTGTTTAAGGGAATTGTGTTAAACACAAGCCCGGTTTCTATCGTTTACTGTTTTACATCTTCTTTTCTACTTCTGATTAATTTGTTGTTCTCGTCAGTGGTTTCAAACAGTGGTTGACCAGTGCTTACGGGTCAGTGGTTGACCAGTGTTTACTGATCAGTGATTGATTAGTTCTGATCAGTTGTTTCAGATCAGTGGTTATTTTACTAACATAAAATATGTATAAAATTATAAAGTAAGAATGAGAATAACATTTGTGATTCAAATAAAAAAGGTGGCTTTCATTGCTGGACTATAATGGTGACTTATACGGTTTCTCTTATCTTATTATTGGTCATTTTCCTTTTCTTTTTATCACCTAAAGCTAACTTTTTTTCAACATTAAATTTGGATCACTGACGGGCTACTGCAGTATCATCGTATTATCAATGGAATTAACTGATCATATCCATCTGCACTAAACAATAATGTCTATACACTAATTCAGGAGGAAATATAATAAATCTGGGAAAACCTTGTTTTGTGAGAATCAAACCTAAAATCTAATGGTCTCTAAGTCTTATCACACCCTCTGAGATGTCACTAGACTATTAATGACCCCAAAGCTAACTATAGTTTTCCTTTTTCGAGTATGTATCATCTTATTTTACTTCTAAATCAATAATTCATTCATTTGCTTTAAAATCATAACATGTTCACATCTTATCTACTATGTAACTAATAAATAAAATAACTTCGGAATACTCTTATTATTTTAGGTTTCCTAAACTTAAGTTTTCTCAGCTCTATATTCTATTAAAATAATGTTATTAAACGTATATTTAGATATTTAATATAAATTTAATTATGTATACTCATTATTTAATTGTGTATAGTTATTTAAGTCTTCATGTTGCTATTTAAAAAAAAAAATCAAAGTTAACGAAATAACCTTAATTTTTACTTAAAAACTTTTATTTAAGTCTCCACATATCAAATAATAAAAAAGGTGGTATAAAAAAAATCCAAGTTTTAGTTTTAAATTTTTTATATGTATTTATATATAACCTTATTTTTTTCCTTAAAAACTTCTATTTAAGTCTCCACATATCATATAATAAAAAAGATAGGTGGTATAAAAAAAATCCAAGTTTTAGTTTTTAATTTTTCATATGTATATGTATATTTATAATCAGATTTTAAGTTAACCTAATTGTATTAAAATAATATTTAAAAGAATAAGTACACCTTAATTGAATTAACATTTATCAAATACATAAAAAAATTAATACCTAGTTCAAAAAAAAAGCTGCTTTAAAAATTAACTTAACATAATTTATAATTGTCACATCAAAGTTAATTTAGAAAAACATATTTTAAGAGTTGTATGTGTTAATAAATTACATTATATTTTGTTAAATTCGTGTAATATACAAGATTTTTTTTTTTTTTTTTGGTCACACAAATTTTATTGGGTAAACAATACATTTTTCTGTTGAAATAATTATATGATTAATGGTTGCACGAGCGGATTATATTTTAATATCTAGAATTAATCAAATCTAGCTTTCATAGCTGGACCATAATAGTGACTTCTACGGTTACACTTCTCTTATTATAGGTCATTTTCCTTTTCTTTTTATCACCCAAAGCTTCTAACTTTAATTTTCCTTTTTCAAGTATGTATCATCTTATTTTACTTGTGAATCAATAATTCATTCGCTCTTAAAGCATAACATTTTCCACATAAGTTTAGTCGATTCCAAATTGATGTATATGTCTTGAAGTGAGTCATATAAGTTCTTCCTTAAACTCGGGTTTTTTTATAGCAAAATAATGATTAATTTGAAGTTTTATCATTGAGATTCATAGAACTATTTAGAGACGGGCTCATTCGTTGGTTATCCCTCGATGAAGTTGGATCGTTAATTCTCGATAGAGGTAAGGGAGGAAATGGCGTTACATATATAGTTATCATGAAGTAATTGATTTACATACTAAAAATGTTGAATCGGATTATTCCGTCGGGTAAAATTAACAAGAGAAAAAAAAAAAAAAAAAAAACAAGTGCAAAACTAGAAGTGCTTATAGGGTTGCTTTTTGGGTTCTTATAAATTAATTTTTAATTCATGCATCTTGAATTAAGTTTTTTCTTATGAAACTATAAGCAAAATGGTTAGTTTGAAAAAAACTAATGTGTATTTCTACTTTGAATTATGTTTGGCTACGGTTTCAAGATCCTAACAAATTTAAATCTAGTTATCAAGATTTTGTTTTTTTTTTCTCGATCTTTTTTTTTTATTCTTAATCCATGTATAAGTATTGACAGGATTTGGTTAGAGACGTTCTTTTTGGCATATTCAGGCATGGCGTGAATTTTGTTAAGAAAGATGCATTTGTGAATTTTTTGACTGGCCCGTTGAAAGGAATATCAACACTTAGATGAGCTGGCATTTTGACCTTTGGATGGATGGAAGGAAAACACACGTGTGTGGATCTAACTACTCTTTCCTCTCTTTTGGGTTTGGGGAGCATAGTTTTCATGGTGGGTCAGTCTGCTTTAAAAGTTGCTTCATACAAAGTGACCAAACACGAGAAAACCTGTCTTGACAACCAACACATGTTTATACCATTTGTATTTGATACTTTTGGTTTCCTTGCGTCTGAGGCTCTGGAGTTACTTGGTTGAGCTCAAGAAGTCATGCGTATTAATGTTATATGACACTAAGATCCATGAATGTAGTTTCAAAAAAACTTAATTTTTCTACCAAAAAGGGCTTGCGGCACAACTTGTTGCCTGTTTGCCTTCCATTTTGATATACTAAAATTTGGAAATTTAGTGATATTCAAAGTTCAAACATTAATTCAAGAAAATTTTCATTGTGTAAATCACTCGTAGAGAGAGAGAATTAGGATGTGAGATACAAAAATGTTTGTGGTTGTTCCCATTTCTGTATAAAATGATTTCTAAAGTGAAGTGGGAACGTATGTAATCCTCAAAAGTGAATTGATTGAACATATAGTCCTAACAAAAAATAAACCAACATCCATTTATTTCTCTATAATCGTTAAGTCAACTGGCATATACTACATGTCTCTATAGCATCCATTACTCTTAACTCAATAAACTCATCATGTGTGTTGCATCACAGTATTCGGGTTCCATTCCATATTCTGATTCTCCATCAACCTTCATTTGTTGTCACATTTGTTAAATTCGTTTAAAAAGCAGACTAGTGAAGGTCTAGAATATATTGGATTTGGAGAACAATCCTACTTATCTTGCATCCGTATGTTACTCGTCGACGCCGGTTTATCCTTGTTGGATTAATCTCCTCCGAATGGCAAAATTGTTTATTTTTCTAGGTAGCAATCTGTTCCAACAAGGGTTCTAAGGGATATAACATCATACTTATGGATTAAAAAACCGCTATTAGATAGAAGTAACAATGACGATGGTCTTAGTATAAGATTAAATATATTATGATGGAATATTTAATCTATTATCCATTATAATCATTTACATTATATAGATCAAAATATATAAAAACCTATTAAATAACTAGTAGGGTGCCCGTGCGATGCGGCGGGGGGCGACACTTTGCATTGTAGCACACGTTTCTGATACTTTTCTTATTCGTATAATATTTATGATAATATTATTGTGGTGATTGTATGTCATAAGTGTTACACATATGTAAAGTTTTGTTTTTTTTATAAAAATTAATAATCAAAAGATAAAAAATAAAAGATAAGTTATAATTGTAAAGTACGTTTATTTTATTGGTTTAATTATAAAGTATAATTTTATTCTTTAAAATTCATAATTTTTTTTAAATATCCACATAGTACTCGTCCAATAAACTTTAAGTTTAAAATTTTTGTTTTTATAAAAATAAAAAATAGTATTTGACTCGTAAATACGTTTTAGACCTTTAACTTAAATTGTTAAATTTTTTTTTACAGATATACAAAATTCATATTTTTATAAAATTTCAAGAACTGTTTTTATAAAAAAAATAGGATGCTAAGAGTTTATATCTTTATTAACTTTATATCATACTAAGTTCGGATTTTTAGTTGCTAACTAATCTTTTCTATATAAGTCTACTTTTAACTTATAATGCCTAAAAATATGCAACACAATCTACTATGTATCTAGTCAAGTTGGTAAAGAATTCTTTTAAAATTGACTAATATTATCTATAACAATAAAGTTGAATTTATAATTCCTAAAAATTTGCAACATAATTTAGTATTTATTTAGTAGGGTGAGGATCAAATAGGAAATTTATTTTGGCTAGGAAGTATAGGAAGCAATAGGATTATGACATGTGGCAAAATTTAAAATAAAGAGAAATGGTATTTTAGTCAATCGTATCATTTCTTCTTCCTTCTTCTCCCCAATAACTCCAAAACCCACAATTTTCAAAACCTACCATCTTCAACCTTTTCTTCACTTACTATCTCAATAATCACTACATTATAGTGCGATTTTCGTTATCAATCAATGATTCAAACACCCAATCAACGCGTTCTTCACCTTTTTTTTGAAGAAAACCTACTTTAATTTCATTCAAAATCTCGTTTTTTCCCGTGATTTTGAAGATAATCATTCAATCCGTTCGATTCGATCGCTAATAAGCGTTTCTATCATTCAAATTTCGTCAATCGTTGAAGAAATCGGCTTCGATCCATGTAAGAAATTCTCTAATTTCATTTTTACGATCTAGGTTTTTGATTTAGTCATTGCGTTTTACGATCTTGGCGGGGGTCCGGGGGCAGCGCCCCTGGTAGCAGGGTCCAAGGCGCGGCAGCCCCTGGCGGGGTCCAAGCAGAGCCCCTGGCTGGGGTCGAGCTGCATCAGAAAATTTAATTTTCCAGAAATTGCCTCATTTCGAAGACAGTAATTCGTAGACAGTTTTTGATTTGCTACTCTCTGGTTCAGACAATTCACAGACAGTTTTATGTATCCATTGCGTTTTAGAAATATGAGAGTTTTATGTGTTTTCTGGCCATTGCGTTTTAGAAAAAACACATTTTTAAAGTGCTTTTAGTTCATTGCATATTAGGTAAACACACTTTTATGTGTTTTCAGTCCATTGCGTTTTAGAAAATACAAATTTTTGAAGTTTTTTAGTTATTGCATTTTAGGTAAAACACATTTTTAGGTGTTTTCATTCCATTGCGTTTTAGAGAGAACACTTTCTTTTGTTTTTTAGGCCATTGCGTTTTAGAAATGAGACATTTTTAAGTGTTTTCTGGCCATTGCTTTTTATAAATAAGACATTTCTTTGTGTTTTTGGTGCATTGCATTTTAGGTAAAACACATTTTTATGTGTTTTCAGTCCACTGCGTTTTAGAAAACAGTTATTTTAAGTGTTTTTTGGCCATTGCGTTTTAGAAATAAGAAATTTGTTTGTGTTTCTTGTGCATTGCGTTTTAGGTAAAACACATTTTTATGTGTTTTCAGTCCATTGCGTTTTAGAAAGTACACTTTCTTTTGTGTTTTTAGGCTATTGCGTTTTAGAAATAAGACATTTCTTTGTGTTTTCTGGCCATTGCGTTTTACAAATAAGACATTTCTTTGTGTTTTTGGTGCATTGCGTTTTAGAAAAATATCATTTTTTAGGTTTTTTTTCCATTGCGTTTTACGCAACTGAGTTTTTTCCATTGCGTTTTAAGCAACTGGGTTTTCGAAATGTTTTTTTTCGAAAATATAGCAATAGTATACTCATTTTAAAGATAAAAGAACGCTCGTTTTTTGTGTGCAATTTTTATAAAAAATAATGTCGTATAAAAGAGTTATTAACGTTTAAAAAATGGGGGGGGGGGGGGGGATTGGAGGAGAGAGAAACTATTGCTTTGGATTGACTAAAATAACCCTAGACAAACCCACGCACCTCCTTTTTTCCTTCAATTTCACTTATTTAATCTTAGCCCTTGATTAAATAAATGGATGATCAAGATTACTTCTTAGGCTTCCTATCCAAATAAACTTCCTATTATATCCTAACCCTTATTGAGTAATGATTGTAAAATTCTGAAGTATTTTATTTATATTACTTTTTACAAAAAAATGTTTATAAAATAATAATTTTTTTTTATAAAAACAAAATGTTTTGTTTATAAATAAAGTAAAAAAAATTGTTTTACACATGTAAAGTTTCGTTTTTTAATAAAAAAAATAATAATCCAATGACAAAAAATAAAAGATAAGTTGTTCTAGTTGTAAAGTAAGTTTATTTTGTTGGTTAAATGATTAAGTATATAATTTTATTCTTTAAAGTTCATAAGTTTTTTTAAATATTAACATGGTACTCATCCAATAAACTTAAAGTTTAAAATTTTTGTTTTTATAAAAATAAAAAACAGTAGTTGACTCGTAAGTACGTTTTACATCTTTAACTTTAATTGTTGAATTTCGTTTATATATATATATATATATATATAGAGAGAGAGAGAGAGAGAGAAAGTATATCGTACATTACGGCTTAACGTACTTCACGTACAACAACGTGCATGATTTGTTATATAACAAGCGTGATTAATGTTTTCAATATACGTGATTATTGTGTTTCAACATGCGCGATTTTGGATTTTTGAGTTATAACGTGCGTGATTTTAAAATGAACGTGCGTAATTATCTGTCGTACGTGATGTACGTTAAGCCGTAATGTACGTTAACCTTCCTCTCTCTCTCTCTCTCTCTCTCTCTATATATATATATATATATAGGGGATGGATCATGAGAAAACTAGTTTAAATGAAAAAACCAAAAAACTAACTAAAAAAGCCTAAAAAACATACCAATTTTTTTTAAATTAAAAAAAATCGCAGGTTTTTATGTATGGAAAAAAATTTTCAAAAAAAAAAAAATATTTTTTTGTTGTATTGAACATGTGGTACACATATAATGCACATGTGCAATACAACAATTTTTTTTTAAATTTTTTTATATATAAAAACTAGCGATTTTTTTATAAAAAAATGTAAAAAAAAATTTGGTATGTTTTTTAGCTTTTTTTTATGTTTTTTTAGTTAGTTTTCTTGTTTTCTCATTTATATGTAGTTTTCTCATCATCCTCTCCCTATATATATATATATATATAGAGAGAGAGAGAGAGAGAGAGAGAGAGAGAGAGAGAGAGAGAGAAGGAGTTGGGTAGAAAGTGGATTTTTCCTAGAAAGTCTAGGAAGAAATCAGAATGCGACACCTGCCATTGAAGGATTTTAACTAGAAGGACAATTATGTACTTTCACAATCTATTTTTATTTTAGTAAATTATCTTCAATAACTAACTATCCATGTACACGAATGAAACCGATTTCCTCCATAATTTTTGGAATTTTTTGTTTTCGAATTCTGATCTCACGTAAATATCAATCATTCCTTCGTTTTCTTGCTCACAAGATTCATCGCTGATCATTAAACTTTATCTGGAATCTATCAGCATGTTCTTGGTACTGTGTTTTAACAGTTAGAGGGTTAAAGTCAATGTTTTTATAGATCCCATAATATGAATGATGTTTGGTAACGCTGGATGATTTCTTGAAATTGTGTTTAACAGCAAGCAGATTAATACCGTTGTGTTTTAGCATTCATGCTGGTAATGCTGGAGGATTTCTTGACGATGTGTTTTACCATTCATGCTGGTAATGCTGGAGGATTTCTTGACATTGTGTTTTAACAGCAAGCAGATTAATACAATTGTGTTTTAGCATTTATGTTGGTAATGATGGAGGATTTCTTGACGCTGTGTTTTACCATCCATGCTGGTAATGCTGGAGGATTTCTTGACATTGTATTTTAACAGCAAGCAGATTAATACAGTTGTGTTTTAGCATTCATGTTGGTAATGCTGGAGGATTTTTTGACGCTGTGTTTTACCATCCATGCTGGTAATGCTGGAGGATTTCTTGACATTGTGTTTTAACAGCCAGTAGTTTAATACCGTTGTGTTTTAGCATTCATGCTGGTAATGCTGGAGGATTTCTTGACGCTGTGTTTTACCATTCATGCTGTTACGATGGGTGACATTTGTCACGATGTGTTTTCTTGATATTGTGTTTCTTCATGAAGGATAGAAGGAAGAGAAAGAGAGAGAGAAAATCGCAAGAAATGTTGGGTGGTTTATGGAATGACAGTTATTTCCATATTTAAAACAAGCTAAATGACATATCTACCCCTGATTAATTAAATAATCCTATTTTTAAGAAACACATATTACCAAAATGCCATGAAGATTATCTCAACCATTAAACACACCCATTTGATGGCCCAGATCGCTTCCTATACTTTCTAGGAAAAACACACTTTCCGCAGGATCCCCACAAACATCAGATTTCCTCTCAAACCCTACAAACAATCTTACTAATACTTACATTTTCACATCACCACCACCTTTACAAATATTTTTAACTAGTTATCCAAAATCACATCAGTTTTGATGTACTCGCTATAGGTAACAGAAGAGAAAATAGAAAAATATTGTAAAAAACAACCACTTATAAAAGTTTAACAACTTCATCACACACGATAACAAAAATAAGTTGGGTGAAGTTGGATATTAAGAATTAGAAAACTTAAAAAATATAATATTTTTAAGTTAGCTAAAAAGATTAGAGCATGCAGAGGCGTCTTTGAGAATTCACGTATCCTGTTCGAGCTTGAAAAAATATGCCCTTCCGTTATGTTTTGTTATTATTTAAAAAAAAATCAAATTAGTATTGTGCTCAATAAACCTAATTTCAAGTGGGCTAAATTCTAAACCATAAAAAATGATTTGTAAATGGGCATATATTGGAAGTTGTATGTGTTTACTATAACATATATGTATCGGATTTTTTTTAAATCGCATGTCCCTCGAAATCGCAGGCCTTGTGCGAAGGTCCTTCCCGTACACAATCAAAGCCGCTACTGAGAGCAAGGGTAAAAATTATTAACCATACAAATTAAAAGTTTAGGAATAGCCTAATAATGTTGACGAAAAAAGTATTAACCACACAAATTAAAAGTTTACGCATTTAAGTTGGCTTTTACTTATATGTTAAGAAATAAATATAAAACTATAAATAAAAAGGAACATGTAGTGCTACAATATTTACTGTATCTCTTTCTCCAAGAAATATTGAAATTAGATCTAATCATAAGTGGATGGAACTAAAACCAATTTAAAAAGAGATAAAATCAACATCATGAAGTAAAGCATGTGCTGTAAAACATTGTCTTCTATTCTAATATGACAATAATAATTAATAACTTGTAGATTTATTTTTAACACGGCTTCTATTAATCTCCACGTCTCTCATGAATCAAAATGATGCGTTACTTCTCTTCTACCTTCTCCATTGGCTTAATGTTCTACCCACCCACAAAACACTTGTATTAAAACGCATGATGGAATCATGGTAGATTAACAATCCATGGATCAAACACATATAAAACGAACACATTTATACGCACACGACGTTTCAAATAATTAGAATCATGAACCATGAAAATGTTAGAAAAGGTACCATATGAACATCAAGATTGTGTATTAATTTAAACTAGTTTTAAGCCCCCGCACATAAACTGTGCTACCAGCATTTAGGGTAGAACCATGCTAAGTGGCAAGTCAAAAACAACCAAAATCGGGAAAAACGTAAAAGAAAACACGGAATTATACCGACAAGTATTAGAAAGTCGAGGGGTCAAAAGAAACTTTTAGAAAATGAAGGGACAAAGGTGACAATTTTAAAACTTAAAAGAGGTAAGAGTAAATTACTTTTTGAATCTCTTTGTTTTAATAGTTTTAATCACTTGAATCCAAAATAAAAAAAAGTTTAACGCCCTGAGTCACTAACCGCTCATTTTATAACATTTTGAGTCCAATTTTTTTTAACACTTGTATTTTGATATTGGACTCAAATTGTTAAAACAAATAAAACATAGGGACTCAAAATGTTATAAAATGAGCAGTTGAGAATGTTAAGCTTTTTTCATTTTGAACTCAAGTGGTTTAAATCACTAAAACACATGATCTCAAAAAGTAATTTATTCAAGGAGGTAAAATAAACTTTAACTAAAAAAAGCTTAAAGTTTGGTGGTGGCCAAAATTGGCTAGGTGGGGTGATAAAATATTAGTGGCAAAATTGCAAATAATATTCTATTCTTGTCTAAATAATATACCGTAGACAAGAGTCTATCACAAATGTTATATTTAGTAATAGTAATTATACAATAATATTTTAGGGAATTAGCCTGTAATAATCTCAATACACATTATTTGCTATTGTTAGTACCATGTTTGAATATTCCCCATACCAGTTTCATCTTTCACCTATTTTTCCTTCACCGGTCCTCTCCGCACACCATCAAAACCGCCACTGAGAGCAGGGGTAAAAAATATTAACCATACAAATTAAAAGTTTAGGAATAGCCTAATGATGTTGATGAAAAAGTATTAACCACACAAATTAAAAGTTTAGGCATTTAAGTTGGTTTTTAGTTATATGTTAAGAAATAAATATAAAACTATAAATAAAAAGGAACATGTAGTGCTACAATATTTATGTCACACCCTGACTTTTGCGGAAGCGTGATTATGGTGTGACTTTTTTAATATCATTGCATTCAATCATAACATCAACTATATGATAAAGCCATAGGTTTGTCATCCATTAAATAAGTTTAAAACATAACAACATTGTTTTAAAACGTAGACTTCAAATTCAAGTTTTACAAACCGTACAAATTGTTTATGAGTTCATTGAGGACTCATCAAAAGATATTGAATAACACCATGGTTTGGGAGACGTGTCTCGTCCAGGAATAAGACACGCTGACCAAACTCAAAGACCATGGATGGCATCTTTATCCCTAACGCAGCATAAAAACTTCCAACGCCCGCCATATCCACTTACAAATTCCCTGAAATACATGTAGTTTGAAAACATCAACAAAAGTTGAGCGAGTTCATGTGTTTGTTTGTGTGTATGTATAAACCTTTGAAATCGTTGTAAGTATGTATGTAAGTTTATAAGTCTCGGTATGAAAGCAACAAGGAAAAGATCACCTATGGTTTGCAAGGCCATTGATATGTGTGAAGTGATGCAGGAAGACTCAAACCTAGCAGATTTCGTCAGTAAGACATAGTCACCTCATGGTCCACTCAGCGGACTCAGGAGTGGGGCTCGCTACACCCGAATAGATCTATCACTCATGTCCCTCGGTCCTACAACGAGGATTAATGGCCTCAAGTATCCGCCTACCCATTCACATGATCTATGGTTCTTTCCTAGGCTAATCATACCAATTGTATTTGTATGTAATCCTTTTGTAACATGTATTTCACCCCCGAAGTATAAAACTGGAAACAGTAAAAGAAAAGGGGGAACATGAACTCACAGTTTTGCGTCTTCAGTACTCGTAACTCAAATCTCGTCAGCAGACACGACTACCTACAATGTACTAACGTCTATTAGACGGACGGGTCGTGCCTTGTCTTTGTATTAATGTTTTTGAGTTACGTTTCTAAGTGTCTTCATTATTATTCCAGGTTATAATTATTTGTTAAAATAATAATTATTTTAACTTTAAATTATATTTAATTTTGGAATAATTGCTAAACAATATTTTGTAATAATACTTCTCAAGTATATGTATCCGTATTTCCTTCCCAAGGATGGGGGTATCTCATACATGTATCTTCGTATTCTTGTATTTGTATAACTTGCCATGTATTGGCGTCGTATTCCGGTGTATTATTCCAAATATGCCAATATATCTCCAATATATGTTTCCAAAACAATATATTTTCAAGTCTCACTTTAGAAAATATATATAAACTTATTTTGTCCCAAAAATGGTGCATTTCAAGAAAATATATATTTTTCTCAAAAATCATATATCTTCTAAATATTCTAGGAAAAATATATTTTTATTTCCTAAAAATAATTTATTTTTTTCCTTGTCAAAATATGATGTAACTTTGTAATATTCACAAAAATCATATTTTCATTTCTTGTATCCAAAATAATATTTACCAAAAAAATATATTTGTAACGGTATTTTCCGGAATATTTTGTAAGTTACGTTCTTGCGTTCGGTTTCACAATATTATGTGTGTAACTTATATATTTATTCCTTGTGATTTTTGGTAATATTTTGGATTGTAGTTTCTTGGTATTTGTTAAGTTATATTATTTTATCCCTAAAATAATATAGTTAATACACAAAGTATGCAAGTATTCACACACCCCGTGTCTTTAATGTAAATATATATTCTAAATACATATTTATCCATTTTTATTTGTAAAAACCAACCTCCAATGCTTGTAGTTTTATAACAAAATCTATGGCAAAGTTTATATTGAAAACCATAGTTTAAACATACATGTAAATATTTGTTTTAGAAAATATTTTTCTAAGTGTTTATATTTTTAGAAAATTTTGCCATAGTTTCCCCTAAAAATGGAGGTGTCCAAGCTATCAAAGCATATCATTTTCTTTTTAAAATAATCACAAACAATCAACAATCAAACTACACTTACCGAGTGCCAAAACTATATCATTTACATAACAACATGAACTTGTTCTTTCGCAAAAACTTGTAGTAACTTGGTAGTGTTTTTAGTAGGTTTAGTTACCCTTTAAAGTGTGTTTACTTCTTTAAAAATCTCATTCTTGGAAGATTTAGGTGTTTACAACTTACTAGATGATTTTCCCAAAAATCATTCTTTTGTATTTTTCTTGTAAACAATGTGTTCTTATACTTATTTCACCACTAGAAACATGGTTAGTTTCTTTAAAAACTTTGTTTATACAAATCTTGTTATTTAACTTGGTTTCTTTGAAAAAACTATTTTAGAAATCATCCACTCACAAGACTTGTATTTTGTTTAACTCATCATCCTGTGAAGACAACTTTTATTATTCAAGTTCATGTAACATGAAGCATGATGATCTTGGTCTTTCACAAGATCATCACATTAACTTACTAGATCATGTGTTTAATCACAATCTAGTAGGTTCCATATGATGTCTAACATCACTAACACTAATAATCAATCAACAAGAAGCAAAACAATACTTAAACAACATAGTTCATCAAGATTTCTTCATTTATCAAGCTTATGTTCATGTCTCAAGGTTATGTTCTTTAGTGTTCTTCAAGTATTCATCATGTAACATCTTTTAACCACTCAATATAGATGTAAAATGAAGAGTAGAAGATCTTACTACTAGCTCAAGGCTTGGGATGATTCAAGGGTAGAAAACAAGTGGATAAAAGCAATCCGTGAAGGTCCTTCAACTTCCGAAAGCTCCAAGCTTCCTAACTTAGCTCCTTACACCTTTGTAGCACCTTGGAATAGAAGAACAAAGCTTGAAAATGGTGGGATTGTGGTTGTTGGTTGTGGCCGTGAGGTGGGAAGAAGAAGGGAGGAAGAAGAAGTGTGGTGATGATAATGAGCTCTAGTCTTTTTATAACCATATTAAGCTTATGTCCATTGGGTATTATGTTCCAATAGTACATGACAAATCATTTAGCAAATCTTAGGAAGATTAAGTAAGATCTAGTGAGATTAGGAAGATCAAGGTGTGGGGCCACACCCTTGATGCCGTAAATCATGAGGGGGGGGGGGTAAGTGTAAGTTTAAATGGTAAGTTAGATAACTAAGTCAGATTTCAAGTATATTAGTTAGGTGTTTATGTGTATAAAGTGTTTTACAGTGTGTTAGGGTGTTCGGGGATCATAACTAGTTCAGAAATAATAAAACAATGCTTCTAGTATAATTTTGGTGTTTCGGGTAATGTCCGGTTGTTCGGTTAGATACCGGTTCGTTAATGTGACAACTGGCACCCAACCGGTAATTTCCGTACACTTTAATTATCATTTAATGACTGCAATTATGTGCTTAAATGTCAACAATGTCTGATTACATACTATACAAGTGAATTCATGCACGTTTTATACTACACGAATTACTTTATGCATTAATGAACAGCGTTGCGTCAGAAATACTAGTAAACTCACCGGTAAGACACATTGTGTCGACAATTCTGCAGAAAGCAGTTAGACAATAGAATTGAGGCCTAGGTGTAGGTCCAACGACAAGAATACATTAAAACCCAAGAGTACATACAAGGGTTAACATATAGACTTTCCGGAAGCTAAAATACGCACTAAAAAGCACCCGAAACGCACTTTAAGTGCATAATTTTACAGAATTCAGCTATAATCAGCTTTATAACCTCAAAATATTATGCAGAATCCATGTTTTATCATCCAGAATACTTCCCTAAGTGTCGGGAATTAAAAGTGTCACAAAAGGGTACTTAAAAGACACTAAATGGTGCAATTTAGCACTTTAACGGAACGGTATCTAACCGAACAACCGGACATTACCCGGAACACCAAAATATTGCTAGAAGCATTGTTTAATTATTTCTTGGCTAGTTATGGTTCCCGAACACCATAACATCTCTTATAACATAATAACACACTAAATCCCTAAACTTTATACTTGAAGGTTTACTTGTTTAGGTAATTAGTGATTAAAATTTTACACTTTACCTCCCCTCCCCCCCTCATGAAGTTCACGACTCACATTAGTGGCCCCACCCAAAGATTTGTTTAAATCTTCTTCCAAACCTTCCATAATATTCTCCTTGGATTTGTTGAGATTTTGTTAGTACTTGATGAAACATAAAGACCAAAGGATAATAGAGTTTTGTGGATTATAAGTAACATAATTATCTTCATCTTCTTCACTCACCACACAACTCTCCTCTCTCCCTCTACACCCCTCGGCCGAACACCCTCCCAACACCACCATCTTTTCGGTTTTCATTCATACAAAGTAAACTAGTGAACTTGTAGATCCAAGATTTATTAATAATTTTCCAAGAGAACCAAGTTTAAAATGTGATTTTTAGAAGATCTTTGTTTTTACATAAACTTACACTATTTTTATTAGAAAAACAAGTGTATAAACACTTATGAAACAATAAAAATACAAAAGAAGCATTTTTAGAAAAATCATCTTACAAGTTGTAAATGACTAAATCCTTCAAGAATGAGATTTACAAACAAACAACCATGTTTTTAAGGATAACTAAACCTACTAAATAACATGGTAAGTTACTACAAGTTTTTACAAACTTCAAGTTCATGATGTAGTGTGATTTACTTGATTTTGGCACTTGATCAGTGTTGAATAAGTTGTTGATGTTTGATGATGATTTAAAAGAAAATAAACACATGTTTTGAAAACATGGGAAACCTCCATTTTTAGGGGAAACTATGTCAAAATTTTTATAAATTTTGAACCTTAGAAAAATATAAGTTTTGAGAAATTTATTCCCTAAAAATGTATCTAAAAATATTTACCAAGGATTCCCTAATTGTTGTGTTAAGAAATGATGATTTCTTCAAGATTAAAATTGATATTAAGTATGTATATTTTTGAGAAAAATATATATATTTATTGATCACCAAATTTTGTGCTAAGTGTATGTAGTATGTATTACATGTAATAGTGTATTAGGACTTGAAAATACACTAAATACTCCTAAGGAGTGAAAATACAAAAATACACATACAACATGCTTAGACAAATACAAGAGAATATATTTATGAAAATATATTTCATCATAAAATAAATAACTTGGACAAGTTATGAACATGAAATGAAGTTTTGGACAAAATACATAACTCGGGTGAAAAATACAAGATACTTATATTTATTTTTGAGAAAATAATATAAGTAAGACACATAGTTAAAATTATAAATTATTTTTAACACACAAAGGACAAATACATAAAAGATAGTGACTTGTACTTGTACGATACAAGTCTAGTGACTAACGTTAATAAAACACGTTTAGGTCACGACGCTAGATAAGCAAAAACCGGTGAAGTTTACGGCGCAAGGAACGCAAAGTTGTGAGTTCATGCTCCCCCTTTTCTTTTAACAGTTTTCAGTTTTATAACTTCGGGGGTGAAATACATGCTACAAATGTTACAATGTTTACAAATGGTATGATGGACACAAAAACAAGAAGCACTCTTGGTGATAACTAGTACCAAGTATGATGCGTTTTAAGGAATGATACGAGAAATCGTGTCACGAATAGGGTACCATAAGCACCATTAATCGTGTACATACTAAGACCGCATAACAAAAGGTTAGATCTAATGGGTTTTCGGGCAGCCACACTCTTGGTGAAAAATAGTATCGAGTAGTGCTTTTGTGTCTCCGTCGTGAATCGACAACTAGAAAAATGCCTATGGTTTGGTTGCTTCCTATGTCGTGTCACATGTTAATGGCCTTGCAACCCATTAACAACCTAGATACATACAGAAATACTTGATTTATACAAGAATACTTGATTTATACAAGAATACTTGATTTATACGAGAATACTTGATTTATACGAGAATACTTGATTTATACAAGAATACTTGATTTACACAAGATACATACCATGTTTTCATACAAAGTATACAAACGTTCAATACAAGAACTGCATGAATTCACACCAACATTATGTTGACGTTTTTCCACAAACTCACATGTATTTCAGGTAACTAAAGCGGATGTGCGCGCGGTCTTACTCATGCTCTTGGAAGTCGTTTACGTTTATCGTTGAATAAAGTGTAAACTTTTAAGACAATATGCTGTCTCGTGTTGTAAACACTTAAACTATGATTTCGGTTATGTAATGTTTGGCATTTGAAGTTATTTTTATGAGCATGTAGTATGTTTACCAATCGTTTGCAATGAAAACCTTTCATGATCACACCTCGTGCTTCCGCCTTAGAAAGGGGTGTGACAGATTGGTATCAGAGCTGCGATTGTAGTGAACCAGGATTCCTTCTCGAGTCTAGTCTACAATCTCTTGGATCCTTTCACGAAAACAATTTTTCAAAGAGTTTTCATTGCATAAAACTTTCCGCGACATCCACTACCTGAAACTGTTTACAAAGAGTCAAGAAAAGACACTACGAGAATTATGGTGCACTGGAGTATCACTTGTCTATGATTAAGAATTACTTGCGATTATGTGAGATAACTGATATATACATGTACTAGAAATAGAATACCGCAAGTATACGTGACTTTACCCGAAAACAATGGCCTATCTGAAGGAAGAGATACGAGGATGAAACGAACTGTGCGGACTGTGCAAGGAGTTACGTAATTATGGATGCATACATAATTATGGAATTCAGTGCACAGAAACCACATCAAGTCTTGTCACGTGTGGATTCCTTCAATACAAGAAAAAGATCAAACGTGAACACCCCTCCCCCAGCCTATTAAATACTCTGCTGAAGTAATAATTGTTTGATATCACGTATATGGTTATATTTCATACTACTACTGTCTCGTATGACGATATCAAACAAATGTCTAACCCTATTATGTTGTGTTCTTTCAGAACATGGCACCAAGGAGAGCTGTGAATGCTCATGATCAACCTCCTCCTCCCCCACTTCCAAGAACTGCTGAAGAGCTAAACGCCCTACTGGAGGAAAGAATCTCCACAGCTATCGCCCAGTATGAGGCGAACCGTACTGAACAAAGTGTAGGACCAAGCAATGCAAGGCTTAATGGGAATGGAGATTCATTTGGAGGAAACGCAGCTCAGGGCTGCACTTTCAAACAGTTTCTCGACTGCAAACCACTGAACTACGACGGCACTGGAGGTGCAGTGGCGTTTGTACGCTGGACGGAGAAGACTGAAGCCACTATCCGTATGAGCAAGTGTACCGCGGATCAGCAAGTCACTTTTGCTACTGGATTGTTTGTTGATGAGGTGTTGACTTGGTGGAACTTGCAAGTCCAAACCCTGGGTGATGATGCCGCTTATGGCCTGACTTGGGATGAACTGAAGGAAAGAATGAGAGAGAAGTATTGCTCTCGTGCTGAACTCCAAAGGTTGGAGACTGAGTTCTGGCACTTAACCATGGAAGGTGCAAACATCACTGGGTATACTCGAAGGTTCCATGATTTGTCTAGGGTGATCCCCTACATGGTGACTCCTGAATTTAAGCGCGTTGAATGCTACATTTGGGGATTGGCCTCAGAATTTCGCGGCATGGTAACTTCGGCCAAACCCGCAACAATTACTGAGGCTGTAACTCTGGCTGTCAGCCTTACCGAAGACGCTGTTCGCATGTAGAAGCTATCGCTGAACCCAACAGAAAAGACCGAGACGCATGCTGAGTCGTCTGGGGACAAGAAAAGAAAGCATGCGAACCTGAATCAAGCGACACGTAACAACAAAGGGTTCAACAACAAGAAGCGTGACCCCAACCCGCCTCAGGAGGCGAAATCTCTTGCATCCATGAATGACGCTCCTGCCAAAAAGTACCTGGGCACTCTGCCCACCTGCAACCAGTGCAAGCGTCATCATGAAGGAGTTTGTCGCATTCCAAAATGCGACAAGTGTGGAAAATTGGGTCACTATGCTGAGGATTGTTGGGGAAAAGGAAAGAACGGGAATGGAAACCGCAACGGTGCCGGTAATAGAAATGGTGGAAATGGACATGGTGCTGGTAACAGGAATGGTAACGGAAATGGGCAGATCCAAGGATGCTTCAGTTGTGGAAGCAAGGATCATTTCATGAAAGATTGCCTAAGGGGAAACAATGCTCAGGCTCGAGCGTTTGTGATTGGAGCAAGGAACGCACGCGAGGACCCTAATGTGGTCACCGGTACGTTTCTCGTTAACAATCACTTTGCATCCATATTATTTGACACTGGTGCCGACTATAGCTTCATGTCTGTGGAATTTAAACGTATGCTTGGAATAGTGTCTAGTAGATTAGATATTCCTTATTCCATAGAACTAGCCAATGGTAACTTGTTGAATCAGGCGAAGTTGTTAGAGGTTGCACATTAGAACTTGGTGAACGAAGATTTAGCATCGACCTCTATTCAATTGGGTAGCTTCGATGTAGTGGTCGGAATGGACTGGTTGTCCAAGAACAAAGCTGAAGTTGTTTGTCATGAGAAAATCATTCGCATCCCTCTGGCGAATGATGAAACTCTCATCGTGCATGGAGAAAAACGAGACGCGCCTCTGCGGATCATCAGCTGTATGAAGGCACAGAAATGCTTAAGGAAAGGATGTGTTGCAATCCTGGCACACGTTGTAGATAAGAAGGCTGAGGAGCCGAAACTCAAAGACATTCCTGTGGTGAAGGAATTCCCTGATGTTTTTCCCGAAGATCTACCAGGACTACCTTCGCAATGACAAGTCGACTTCCGTATAGACTTGGTTCCAGGAGCCGCTCCTGTAGCCAAGGCACCCTATCGGCTTGCACCATCCGAAATGCAAGAATTATCTACACAACTCCAGGAGTTTTTGCATAAAGGATTCATAAGGCCAAGCTTCTCGCCTTGGGGAGCTCCAGTATTGTTCGTGAAGAAAAAGGATGGAACTCTGCGGATGTATATCGATTACAGAGAACTGAACAAGCTCACAATCAAGAATCGGTACCCACTACCGAGGATTTATGACTTATTTGATCAGTTGCAAGGATCAAGCTACTATTCCAAGATCGATCTTCGATCTGGATACCATCAGTTAAGGATTCAAGAGGAAAGTGTACCGAAGACTGCATTCAGAACACGCTATGGGCATTACGAGTTTCTTGTGATGCCATTCGGACTGACGAACGCACCAGCGGTCTTTATGGATCTGATGAACCGCGTTTGTAAACCATATCTCGATAAATTCGTGATTGTATTTATAGATGATATCCTGATTTACTCGCGAACGAAAGAAGAGCACGAGCAACACCTGAGAACTATTCTGGAACTACTGAAGAAAGAGAAACTTTATGCAAAGTTTTCAAAATGCGAATTTTGGATTCGCGAAGTACAGTTCCTTGGTCACGTTGTGAACGTGAAGGGCATTCATGTAGACCCATCCAAGATAGAAGCCATAAAGAATTGGGAAGCCCCCAAAACCCCGACTGAAGTTCGACAATTTTTGGGCTTAGCGGGTTATTACCGATGGTTTATTGAGAATTTCTCCAAAATAGCTCAACCGCTGACTACCCTACACAGAAAGACAAGAAGTACGACTAGGGTGACAAGCGGGAAGAAGCCTTCCAACTGCTTAAAAATAAGCTATGCGATGCACCAATACTATCCTTACCCGAAGGCACTGAAGACTTCGTGGTATACTGCGACGCTTTACGACAAGGTTTGGGTTGCGTGCTTATGCAGCGCCAAAAAGTCATCGCTTACGCTTCAAGACAATTGAAGTTACATGAAAGAAACTATACCACTCACGACTTGGAACTCGGCGCGGTGGTATTCGCCTTGATGATGTCACGACCCCCGACCCACCCTGGACGGAATCGGAAGCCGCGAACAGCCCAGTGGTACTGGTGATTAATTTTATAAAATATTGCAGCGGAAATTTTATCAGGACCGTGAGTTAGGAAAAATATCAGAGTTTAGAAACACCGGATTTTATTTATTAAATAGATGGGATAAACCCATGTTTTACAAAGGTAGCTTTAATAAGATAAATTTGATTACATAAAACAATATTTCTTTATTTGATTTAATTAATAAAATAAGCCACTTCTTGAAGCCTTTCAGTGCCGTATCCGACTCTTACTCCAATCTACTGTAATTACCTGAAACATGTTTGAAAAAGGTTTTGTCAGCGGAAATACTGAGTGAGTTCATTCCATTTTTATAAAATATATTGTTATACCTTACAGCATTAAGGTTTTTATATTTGTTTATATTTACCCAACTCAATCAGTATTTGTCACATGGTGGCAGTTCCGATGTGACAGTAGTCATATCACTTATTGGCTCACTTTCATCCAATAGTGAATTTATCAAATAATTATACTTTACTATTATTCAATTTATCAGTCACTAGGCGATTCCTGTGACGGTGGTCATATCACTGTTGATCATTCTTTCAACTAGTGATTCTAGTCATAACACTGTTGATCATTCTCTCAACTAGTGCTTTTGGACATGTCACTGTCGATCATTCTCTCAACTAGTGACTCTGGACTTAGTTGTGTCCTGTGACATTACTTTGTCAAATATATTAATTATGGCACAAAACCATTTAACCCAGAAGATGACATATATTATTTTATGTCAAACTAATATAACTTATCAAATATAATATGTTAATTAATTAAATAATTGTAATGTCATTATTTAATCTATTAACGTGACTAAGACTAAAATATAATCTTAGTATAATAGAATACATTATACTGAACTATTTTATTATGGTATACACCATTTAGATTTATTTTAAACATACATTAAATTTATTAACAATTTAATGTTAAAATAATATTAGTTATAGGCTATGGCTACTGGGGCATAATTTCCATTGTGATTGTAGTCATGCTACCATTAGTAAATTTTCTGGTTAATAGTAACGAGGATCAAATAATGTATAAAACCTCCCATACCAGCAGTTATTATAGAATATAAAAATTTAATCACTGTAAGTATAACTGGTAAACATTTAGAATTTTGGAAAGCATTTGTAAATATAATTGTATCACAAAAAGGTGATAAAAACTGTGAGAAAAGAGAATGGACTCACATTGCAGATTTCTACGGGCAAAGTTTAGTCTACAGATAAGCCTTGATATATTGCAGATTTATACAGGCAGAGCTTAGCCTACTGATTAGCCTTGTAACCTAGTGCATACAAACTAGGTAAGTAACTAATACAGCATTTACGATAACTCATGAGATAAAAACCCTCACAACGAATGACAAAGTGCAATCACTTAAACATCCCTCGGAATCACAACGAATGACAAAGTATAATTACTTAAACATCCATTGGATTCACAACGAATGACAAAGGATAGTACTAAAACATCCATCGGATAGTTTCAATCGATCGGACATTGAATCGTAGCAGCGATCGAGTTAATAACCTGTTGGCGGCAGCACCCCGCTATACTAATTAGTGTTTTTTGGTTGTAATCAGACGATAACTCAGCGTATATTACGAATTTGTTTGTCGAACGAACGCACAGAATCAAGTCCCAAGGCCTGCTATTTATACACCAATTTTGCCAGGCTTACGGACCGTAAGCATCAACCCTTACGGTCCGTAAGGGATACCTTTTTCTCATATGCTTGCCACGTGTGTTTGAAGTTCAGGTGAGTCGACGGTTTGATTAAATTCGATTTTTATAATAACTTATAAGGATAATCGTTGAGTAGGGAATGCCCCCCCTGAGTTTTAGGGGCCCTGATCCTGATTCTGATTGTTCTGAAATTTTTAGGGTTTGTGCAGAATCACTTGGGTGTCTCAATTAGGGTTTCCTATTGTATAAAATAATAAAATAAATAGGACTTTTAAATGAGGGTTGTTACATTCTCCCCACCTTAATAAAAATCTCGTCCTCGAGATTTGTGTTACGATATTTCTTTTAGATTTATGTCATATTTTAGTTAACAAAATGACACAGAATTAAATATCAATTTTTTTTTGTAAATACGAGTTGTATCATAAGTAGGATTCAATGGTTCAACTGAATTGGTTCAAGAAATCAAGGTCAAACGAATGAGATGAAATGATATAATTTCCAAGGTGACTAGGTTCAAGCCAAAAGATATATGATCAATTAGATGTCTAGATCAAATGTTTACAATTTGTAAATGACTTTTTAGAAACAATAGAATTCTTGATCAAAGGAAAAATTAATTTGATTGTCAACTGAGGAAGACTCAGAATCAATAAGCTCAAAATAGAAGTACGAAAATGATTGTCAATTATCGAACCATAACAAAAGAAAAATCAATGTGTTGACATTTATTGTATTGCAAGGATACACCGAAATACAATAGAGTTTAGTGTATCATTGTCTCAATACATAATTGTATCAAGACTATATTTCAATGATGAGTCAAATGAAAGACATACGTGGTTTTGAATGGTTCGTATGATTATGATTAGCCCAAGCTACAAGTTTATAACGACGTCGCAAGGTGTCGTAATGATTGAAATAATTCAATAATTACGGTGACCGAACAATTTCACCGTGTAATTAACTGAAAGCTTTAATTTGGATATTCATTTCGAATAGGATTTTCAATTGATAATGAAAAGACCAAATGAATATTTATAGAATTTTCGATCAATGATGAAAGAAACTTTTAGAGATACACCGGAATATGATATGAATTTGTGTATTCTTATCTTAACACATAATTGTATTAAGATTGTTTAAGATAATGAACCAACAAAAGGAAATAAATAAATAAATCCGTACATCAAGTGTGAAATTGAGATTAACTCAAGCTATAAATTTATTATGACGCCACATGGTGTCGTAGTAATTGGAAATAGTAGCGGTGAATGAAATGAGTTTCACCATGCTTTAAATCAAATGAAGTAAGTCCGAATGTTTCAAATAAATCTAGTAGGATTTTTTTTTGATTGAAATTGAAATAATTGAATAATGTTTTTCGATCAAAGCTGATAAAGCAATGAAGATTACGAAGCACTCGATTGCTGATATAAAAATCCTTAAGAGATACACTGAAATATGAAATGAATTTGTGTATCATTATCTTAGCACATGATTGTGTTAAGATTGATTTTATAGAATAAACCAACAAAGCGGATTCAATATAAATAAATAATTAAACCCGTATATAAGGTGTGCAACGAGATTAGCACAAGCTTCAAATTTGTGAAAACGTCACCACAAGGTGATCGTGACCAAATAAATGATTTAGTGAAAGTGAAGACCAAACAAGTCTGTTATGGTTCTGAATAGATAAAATATTTGACAGAATGTATTCATTTATAAATTTTTATTTGTACTAGGGTCAAATAATAACTTAACTTAGATATTACATATCAGCGATTACGTCTGGAATCATTTCTGCTTCTTGCGTAGTAAGTACGAATGCTCGCGCATTTTTCTTAGCTCCGTCTGCAGTTCTGACCTTGTTGTCAGGTGCTTTGGTTAGTTTCGGGTAATATGGTTTGATGTGTCCCGTCTCTCCGCAATTGAAACAAACATTAGTTTTCCTTCTACACTCTTCCTCTATATGCCCGGTCATCTTGCAGAAGTCACAGTAGGGTGTTCTCCTAAAACGGCATTTTCCTAAATGCTTTTTGTTACAGCTTCTGCAGGTAGGTTGTTCCAGTGACGGTTCAGTTTCTTTCTTCTTGAATTCTTGGGAAATCTTCTGGGCTAACTCTTTCTTCTTGTTTTCTTCTCTGGTGCGAATTAGTCCATCTGTTAGCATGTTAGCTAGTTCAACTGCTTCTTCAATAGTCTGTGGTCTAGTGGCCTTGACTATGTCTTGGATTTCGCTAACTAATCCCCAAATATAACGAGAAATTAGTACGGGTTCTGGCGAAGCCAGAGTTGGTACCATTCTTGCATATTCGAAGAACGTTGTCGTATATTCACGACAATTCACATCTATCATTTTATGATTTAGGAACTTGTTAGCTATTCGTTCCTTTTCATAAGGGGGACAAAATTTCCTTTCTGCCATTTCCTTGAATTTTTCCCAGTTCATGGCATAAGCCATGTCACTTTCTTTTGCCCGAAGAATTGTATTCCACCATTCTAAGGCTTCTTCCTTAAAGAGGTTAGATGCATACATCACCTTATCTTCTTCGGCACATTTGCTGATTGTAAGAACAACTTCCGTCTTTTCCAACCAACGCAGAGCAGCAGTGGCTCCTTCACTGCCTGCGAACTCAGTTGGTTTACAGGCTAGAAATTCTTTGTAGGTACACCCAAGAGTCATTGCCTTCTTTTTCTTGGGAAATGGGATTTTGATAATATCATCATTGCCTCCATGGACACTATGGTTAAAACTGTCATCACGAGTATGCTTGCTACTCACAACTTTGGTGGGTTCTACGGGGTTTTTAACAGCTTTAATTATTAAAGGTAAAGCATTAGCTATTCCTTGAGCTATTAGATTTTCTATAGCATTTTTATCTAAAGGATTTTCATTATTAGCATGAACTTCTGGATTATGTGGTACTTCATTCGACATCTGAATTGCAAACATTTTCACTTATTAATATCACAGAATAATTAAAACAAAACAATATTCCAGGATATTATATGTGCATATCGACATATATATATTTATATATATCACATATGTTAATTTGTATCAGTTTCCTAACTTTATTGTTTAGGTATTAAAAGAACACCTAAATAGCTTAAACAAGTGGCTCTGATACCACCTTCTGTCACGGCCCCCGACCCACCCTGGATGGAATCGGAAGCCGCGAACAGCCCAGTGGTACCGGTGATTAATTTTATAAAATATTGCAGCGGAAATTTTATCAGGACTGTGAGTTAGGAAAAATATCAGAGTTTAGAAACACCGGATTTTATTTATTAAATAGATGGGATAAACCCATGTTTTACAAAGGTAGCTTTAATAAGATAAATTTGATTACATAAAACAATATTTCTTTATTTGATTTAATTAATAAAATAAGCCACTTCTTGAAGCCTTTTAGTGCCGTATCCGACTCTTACTCCAATCTACTGTAATTACCTGAAACATGTTTGAAAAAGGTTTTGTCAGCGGAAATACTGAGTGAGTTCATTCCATTTTTATAAAATATATTGTTATACCTTACAACATTAAGGTTTTTATATTTGTTTATATTTACCCAACTCAATCAGTATTTGTCACATGGTGGCAGTTCCGATGTGACAGTAGTCATATCACTTATTGGCTCACTTTCATCCAATAGTGAATTTATCAAATAATTATACTTTACTATTATTCAATTTATCAGTCACTAGGCGATTCCTGTGACGGTGGTCATATCACTGTTGATCATTCTTTCAACTAGTGACTCTGGTAATATCACTGTTGATCATTCTTTCAACTAGTGATTCTAGTCATAACACTGTTGATCATTCTCTCAACTAGTGCTTTTGGACATGTCACTGTCGATCATTCTCTCAACTAGTGACTCTGGACTTAGTTGTGTCATGTGACATTACTTTGTCAAATATATTAATTATGGCACAAAACCATTTAACCCAGAAGATGACATATATTATTTTATGTCAAACTAATATAACTTATCAAATATAATATGTTAATTAATTAAATAATTGTAATGTCATTATTTAATCTATTAACGTGACTAAGACTAAAATATAATCTTACTATAATAGAATACATTATACTGAACTATTTTATTATGGTATACACCATTTAGATTTATTTTAAACATACATTAAATTTATTAACAATTTAATGTTAAAATAATATTAGTTATAGGCTATGGCTAATGGGGCATAATTTCCACTGTGATTGTAGTCATGCTACTATTAGTAAATTTTCTGGTTAATAGTAACGAGGATCAAATAATGTATAAAACCTCCCATACCAGCAGTTATTATAGAATATAAAAATTTAATCACTGTAAGTATAACTGGTAAACATTTAGAATTTTGGAAAGCATTTGTAAATATAATTGTATCACAAAAAGGTGATAAAAACTGTGAGAAAAGAGAATGGACTCACATTGCAGATTTCTACGGGCAAAGTTTAGTCTACAGATAAGCCTTGATATATTGCAGATTTATACAGGCAGAGCTTAGCCTACTGATTAGCCTTGTAACCTAGTGCATACAAACTAGGTAAGTAACTAATACAGCATTTACGATAACTCATGAGATAAAAACCCTCACAACGAATGACAAAGTGCAATCACTTAAACATCCCTCGGAATCACAACGAATGACAAAGTATAATTACTTAAACATCCATTGGATTCACAGCGAATGACAAAGGATAGTACTAAAACATCCATCGGATAGTTTCAATCGATCGGACATTGAATCGTAGCAGCGATCGAGTTAATACCCTGTTTGCGGTAGCACCCCGCTATACTAATTAGTGTTTTTGGTAGTAATCAGACGATAACTCAGCGTATATTACGAATTTCTTTGTCGAACGAACGCACAGAATCAAGTCCCAAGGCCTGCTATTTATACACCAATTTTGCCAGGCTTACGGACCGTAAGCATCAACCCTTACGGTCTGTAAGGGATACCTTTTTCTCATATGCTTGCCACGTGTGTTTGAAGTTCAGGTGAGTCGATGGTTTGATTAAATTCGATTTTTATAATAACTTATAAGGATAATCGTTGAGTAGGGAATGCCCCCCCCCCCTGATTTTTAGGGGCCCTGATCCTGATTCTGATTGTTCTGAAATTTTTAGGGTTTGTGCAGAATCACTTGGGTGTCTCAATTAGGGTTTCCTATTGTATAAAATAATAAAATAAATAGGACTTTTAAATGAGGGTTGTTACAGATGATCTGGCGACACTATTTATATGGTACTCGATGTACAATCTTCACAGATCACAAAAGCCTACAACACATATTTGATCAGAAGGAATTAAACATGCGTCAGCGACGATGGGTCGAGCTTCTAAACGATTATGACTGTGAGATCAAGTACCATCCTGGAAAGGCAAACGTTGTAGCAGACGCGTTAAGCCGAAAAGAAAGGGTTAAGACCCTAAGGGTTCGAGCATTAGAAATGACTATTCAAACGAATCTCACTGCACGCATTCGTGATGCACAACAAGAAGCCCTTAAGATGGAAAATCGTAAAGCTGAATACCTCCGAGGTATGTTGAAATATATGGTGCTAAATGAAGAAGGAACCTTATACTTTAAGAAGCGTATTTGGGTTCCGCTCTATGGCGGTATGCGAGAAGTCATCCTTAATGAAGCCCACAAATCGAGATACTTCGATCCATCCAGGATCGGACAAAATGTATCAAGACTTGAAAGACTACTATTGGTGGCCGAGACTTAAAAGCGATGTTACTATTTATGTTGGAAAGTGCCTAACCTGTGCTAAGGTTAAGGCTGAATATCAGAAACCGTCCGGCCTATTGCAACAACCAGAGATTCCTATGTGGAAGTGGGAGAAAATCTCGATGGACTTCATAACAAAATTACCCAGGACCCCTAGGGGGCACGATATGATATGGGTAATAGTTGATCGATTGACGAAATCTGCGCATTTCCTACCGATCCGAGAAAAAGATAGCACTGGAAAGCTTGCTGAGATATACTTAAAAGAAATTGTGGCACGTCATGGAGTGCCTATCTCAATTATTTCAGACAGAGATGGACGCTTTGTCTCAAGAATCTGGCAATCCTTTCAGGAAGCCTTTGGATCTCAGCTAGATCTAAATACGGCCTTCCATATGCAAACAGACGGCCAGAGCGAACGAACCATACAAACATTAGAAGATATGCTTCGCGCATGTGTCATGGACCTAGGCGGCAGCTGGGATACTCATCTACCTTTAGTTGAGTTTTCCTACAATAACAGTTACCATACAAGCATAAAAGCCGCACCGTTCGAAGCTCTGTATGGCCGCAAGTGCCGCTCGCCCTTATGTTGGGCAGACGCTGGAGACAAACGAATGGTTGGTCCTGAACTTGTACAAGAGACAACCGACAAGATTATGCAGATCTGAGAGCGCATTAAGGCGGCTCGAGATCGACAAAAGAGCTACGCTGATCGAAGATGAAAACCACTAGAATTCGAGGTGGGAGACAAAGTATTGTTGAAGGTCTCACCTTGGAAGGGCGTAGTAAGATTCGAAAAACGTGGGAAGCTGAATCCCCGATACATCGGACCATTCAAGATTTTGGAAAGAATTGGTACCGTGGCATACAAGTTGGAATTACCGGAAGAACTTAATGGAGTACATGATACGTTCCATGTATCCAACCTCAAGAAGAGTCCAACACAAGAAAACGTGATCATCCCTGTGGATGAAGTGCATATTGATGACACCCTCCGATTTACAGAACAACCCATTGAGGTTACCGACTGGAAAGTTAACAAGACCAGGAGGAGCAATGTTAAACTTGTTAAAGTACGTTGGAACTCTAAGCACGGACCCGAGTACACGTGGGAACGTGAAGACCAGTTTAAAGAAAAGTATCCCCACCTATTCAAGAAGACTCATGCGAGAGTTAGTTCAGCCTGAATTTCGGGACAAAATTCTTTTAACGGGGGGAGACTGTGACAACTGGCACCCAACTGGTAATTTCCGTACACTTTAATTATCATTTAATGACTGCAATTATGTGCTTAAATGTCAACATTGTCTGATTACATACTATACAAGTGAATTCATGCACGTTTTATACTACAAGAATTACTTTATGCATTAATGAACAGCGTTGTGTCAGAAATACTAGTAAACTCACCGATAAGACACATTGTGTCGACAATTCTGTAGAAAGCAGTTAGACAATAGAATTGAGGCCTAGGTGTAGGTCCAACGACAAGAATACATTAAAACCCAAGAGTACATACAAGGGTTAACATATAGACTTTCCGGAAGCTAAAATACGCACTAAAAAGCACCCGAAACGCACTTTAAGTGCAGAATTTTATAGAATTCAGCTATAATCAGCTTTATAACCTCAAAATATTATGCAGAATCCATGTTTTATCATCCAGAATACTTCTCTAAGTGTCGGGAATTAAAAGTGTCACAAAGTACCACTAAACGGTGCAATTTAGCACTTTAACGGAACGGTATCTAACCGAACAACCGGACATTACCCGGAACACCAAAATATTGCTAGAAGCATTGTTTAATTATTTCTTGGCTAGTTATGGTTCCCGAACACCATAACATCTTTATAACATAATAACACACTAAATCCCTAAACTTTATACTTGAAGGTTTACTTGTTTAGGTAATTAGTGATTAAAATTTTACACTTTACCCCCCCCCCTCATGAAGTTCACGGCTCACATTAGTGGCCCCACCCAAAGATTTTTTTAAATCTTCTTCCAAACCTTCCATAATATTCTCATTGGATTTGTTGAGATTTTGTTAGTACTTGATGAAACATAAAGACCAAAGGATAATAGAGTTTTGTGGATTATAAGTAACATAATTATCTTCATCTTCTTCACTCACCACACAACTCTCCTCTCTCCCTCTACACCCCTCGGCCGAACACCCTCCCAACACCACCATCTTTTTGGTTTTCATTCATACAATTCCTAGTGCATTACAAGGTGCTAGAAGGTGAATTAGGAGGCTCGGTGTTCACGGAACTTGAAGGACCTCATTCGTTTGCTTTTATCCACCACATTTTTGACCTTGTTCTTCCCTAGCTTTAAGCTAGTTGTAAGATTCTTGAACACCCTTGTTACTTCATATTTTTAGTAGATAAAAGATATATTAAGTTGAAATAACTAGAACACTAAAAGACTTGAACATGAATCTTGAAACATAAAGCTTGTAATATGATGAAATAGTGTTGAAATGATATTGTTTGGTGCATGAATGATATTTGATAGTCGTTTACTAGAGATGATGATGTTAATCTTCATATGAAGCTTGCTAGATTGTGATTAAACACATGATCTAGCAAGATTAGGAGATGATTATGTGTTTACACAAAGATAATCATCTTCTTGATTAAACATGAGCTTGGAAGTAAAAGGATTTTAAACAAAGTAAACTAGTGAACTTGTAGATCCAAGATTTATAAATAATTTTCCAAGAGAACCAAGTTTAAAATGTGATTTTTAGAAGATCTTGGTTTTTACATAAACTTACACTATTTTTATTAGAAAAACAAGTGTATAAACACTTATGAAACAAGAAAAATACAAAAGAATCATTTTTAGAAAAATCATCTTACAAGTTGTAAATGACTAAATCCTTCAAGAATGAGATTTACAAACAAACAACCATGTTTTTAAAGGTAACTAAACCTACTAAATAACATGGTAAGTTACTACAAGTTTTTACAAACTTCAAGTTCATGATGTAGTGTGATTTACTTGATTTTGGCACTTGATCAGTGTTGAATAAGTTGTTGATGTTTGATGATGATTTAAAAGAAAATAAACACATGTTTTGAAAACATGGGAAACCTCCATTTTTAGGGGAAACTATGTCAAAATTTTTATAAATTTTGACACTTAGAAAAATATAGGTTTTGAGAAATTTATTCCCTAAAAATGTATCTAAAAATATTTACCAAGGTTTCCCTAATTGTTGTGTTAAGAAATGATGATTTCTTCAAGATTAAAATTGATAATATGTATGTATATTTTTGAGAAAAATATATATATTTATTGATCACTAAATTTTGTGCTAAGTGTATGTAGTATGTATTACATGTAATAGTGTATTAGGACTTGAAAATACACTAAATACTCCTAAGGAGTGAAATACTTGATTTATACAAGAATACTTGATTTATACGAGAATACTTGATTTATACAAGAATACTTGATTTATACGAGAATACTTGATTTATACAAGAATACTTGATTTACACAAGATACATACCATGTTTTCATACAAAGTATACAAACGTTCAATACAAGAACTGCATGAATTCACACCAACATTATGTTGACGTTTTTCCAAAAACTCACATGTATAAGTGGATGTGCGTGTGACAACTCGAGTTTCTGAGATTTCCGTTTTCGCATTTAATGCACGTTGACTGTTGACTGTTTGGTCTGTTTGCATTTTTACTGTACATGTTGGATTATGTATATTGATGTGTTGGATATATCTGAATATATGTTGATTGCTATGCCTGGGTTGGATAGTATAACACTTAAACTTGTACACCTCACACAAGTCGACGAAACAGGTTTTGTTTCGCCAATAACCTCTCGACGATACAGGAGTTTTATTTCGTCATTTTCACCATCGACGAAACGGGCTTGTTTCGCTGGCCCAGTTGTTACGCGAAGTCCAATTTGGGCCCAAATCTGTTACGTAACGATATATAAGGAAATCTGTTTCACCGTCACACATTTAAGCACTCAGAAACCCTAGACACCTCCCTGGCACATCTCGACGGCATCAGGAATTCGATCATCTACCTCAGACGTCATCTCTCTCCCTCAACCTAATCGGTACTATATGTTTTCTCGGCTAATCTATTTATAATTCGTGATTGATATATGATTGTATGATAATCTGATAGAATGATTGTAGGTTGTAGTGTAGTAATGATTAGGGTTCCTCGCATGTAACTGTTATCGATGATTGATGATATTTATGTTATGGTGGTGCATTGAATTTACAAACTTCAAACAAACCAAGTTGATATATATATATATATATATCAGTAGCCTTGAGGGGCCAATAATATTGAAGATAAGTGATTTAATAAAGTGGATAGCATGATACTTTCACTTATACAATTTACATGTCATATCACTAATGTTTTTGGTCCAATCGCATGTCAAGAACTGAGCTAGAAAACATCAGTTGTCGGCAAGAAGTTATTGAGTTGATTTAATTCTATGGTTTCAATATTTTAAGACTGCAAACCCTCTTTTAAAACAAAAGGAAATCGGTCCAATCATAGGGTAAGTGGTGATTTGATTTAAGTCAAAGGGGATAACAAGCAACTGGCGGCCATGTGGGTGTTTATGGTTTCGAGATATCCAACCATGTGCACATTTTAATAAAATGATGTTGTCAGATTTCTTAGGTAAGGCAAATGTTCTGTGAATTAAATGTTGGTGTAGGCTATTGTGTATACAAACCCATAACTCCAAACTATTACTTTTAGACTAAATAATAAAAATTAGTTATTACAATCGGAAGTGGATTTCGGTCCTTAATGATTTCGGCCCAAGAGATTTCGGCCCAAAGGGTTTTCGAAACTAGTGATTTCGTCCAAGACTTTTGTACAGTAAACTGGTTATAGGATGTTTGTTACCTCTGTTAGTGATTAACACTGTTAGTTGATAAACTCTGTTAAATTGATTAACGTAGTTAAGTATGTTAACTTTGTTAAGTGTTAATCCTGTTAAGTGTGTTAACTTGGTGAAGAATGTTAACTGTCTGTTAATCCTGTCAAGCAGGAATTGTACGGTTTTGATTAACTGCATATATGAAATGTGATAACTGCTTAAGCACACTTCGTGACATAATTGACATGCGAACTTGAACTGACTGTGATTACATACATACTCTAGGCTTTGATTGATTTCTTGTGAGCACTTACCTTAGCATACCGAGCAAACCAAGGTGAGTTCACACAGCCAAGGCATGGGGTTCCCAGGGTGGGAATGGGTTTGGATTATTTATTTGTACGTACTTAGCTTATGGAACTTAGTTATATGGTCCTCGGGAGAGGAAGGATTATTGATAAGATACGGCTAGACTAGTGATACTCATAGAACTGATCTTCGCACACACGCCGGGGTTGGCCGCGATAATATGACTGATCTTCGCACACATGCCAGGGTTGGCCGCGATAATATGACTAATCTTCGCACACTTGCCTAGGAAGGCCGCGAACTATACGCTAAACTTCGCACACATGCCGGGTGGCCGCGATACAAATATACCTAGTCTAGAATACTCGGGAAGTTTTCCCTAATCTTCGCATACATGCCTAGAGGGCCGCGATACGAACTAATACGATACATGACTTAATGAACGAACACAAGGCTTACTATACTATTACAAATACTGAACTATTAACTGTGAACTCGCTCAACTAGTTGTTGACTCTCTGCTGCATGCCTTGCAGGACCTTAGGTACATATGGAGGTTGCACAGGGAAGGAGCAGGTCATTGTGGGACATGGATCGAGGATGCTATGTTAAATATTTAAACACTTGAACTTATGATTTACATTGAGTTTACATACCTATGCTTCCGCTAAACATTGATACTATACTTTGGTTTTTGGAACACCTTTCATATTGTTTGGTTGATTTACACTTACTATTTACGTTGTTCAATATGATTGGTGGCTTGATCCTGGTCAGTCACGCCTCCAAGCGGTGGTACTCCGCGTGTGGATTTTGGGGGTGTGACAGATTGGTATTAGAGCCATTGGTTATAGAGAACTCGGTTTTAATAAGGGAAAACATTTTTATTAAAACCAGACTATAACCTGTACAGTGCTCAACGATCCACAACGACGCCTCGCTCCACGTGCAAGACTCAACATCCTAGGTAATATGGTATATGTTTTATTGCCTACTTGCTAGAATTACATAGAACTTTGCTCAAGGTATGCTTAGATAAACGTAACGACTGTTGATTGAAACACTTTTGTGCTCACCCTCTTCTGTCATTACACTTTTGCGAACCTCTCACACACATGTTCTCCTTGATATCAAGATCATGAGTGCACGCGTTAACCTAACTCAAGCCCAGTTGGCGGCTTCGATCAGTGAACAAGTTACTGCAGCACTCGCAGCTGCCCAGGCAGGAGGTGTAACCTGCCATCACCACTTACTCTAGGATCTTTAGATCCTACTCTCGTAAACCAACACTCGTGCTCAAGTATGTTTACTCTTACGCACACGACAGGTCAGAACGCTCAGCCACCTGTGTGCATCTTTAAAACTTTCATGGACTGTCGTCCTAGTACTTTTAGTGGCACTGAAGGGGCCGTTGGACTCCTCCACTGGTTCGCGAAGCTCGAATCGGTCTTCGAAATGTGTGAATGCCCTAAGGCTCGTAGGGTGAAGTACGCCACTGGTACTCTCGAAGGCACTGCGCTAACTTGGTGGAATGCGCAAGTTCAGATGTTAGGGTTGGCAGCTGCTAACGCCACCCATTGGAACGATTTCAAGGAACTAATCAAGCAAGCATACTGTACACGTGATGACATCCACAAGTTAGAAGTGGAGTTCTTTAACCTGAAGATGACGGGGTCAGAGATAGAAGCGTATACAAAGCGATCTAACGAACTGGCAATTTTGTGTCCAACTATGGTGGATCCTCCCATCAAGCGCATTGAGCTGTACCTCAAAGGATTAGTACCAGAGATTCAAAGCCATGTGACGGCTGCTAATCTTGCTACTATTCAGGATGTTACTTGTCTTGCTCATCGAATCACAGACCAAGCAGTGGAACAGAACAAGCTGCCTAAACGTATTGGTGCTACTACTATTACTACCTCTGCTATTCCCAGTGACAACAAACGAAAGTGGGATGGAACCTCCAGCTAGGGTTCGACTTCAGTTCAGTTCCAGGCGTAGCAGCAAAAGATTGATGACTATCAGAGCCCTGGTCAGTAGTCTTCTGGTAGTCAAGGGCAGGGTGGATATCGAGGAAACCACCCAAAGTGCAACAGATGCAACAGACACCACAGTGGTCACATAGTCAAGGGTGGTAACCTCGTCTTAGCTGGTCAGACTTCCTCTATCGATCTCATTCCTATAACTCTGGGTAGTTTCGACATCGTCATTGGTATGGATTGGTTATCCCAACAGCAAGCAAAGATCCTATGCAAGGAGAAGATCATTCGTATTCCCCGTTCTGGCAAAGAACCTCTTGAAGTTCAAGGCGACAAGAGTGGTGTCGTGAGTGACATCATCTCCTTCTTGAAGGCATAGAAGTGTTTGTGAAAGGGCCACACAGCTGTTTTAGCACTCGTCACTGATACATCGAAGAAAGAGAAAAAGATTGAGGATATCCCAGTCGTACGCGATTTTCCTCAAGTGTTTCCTGAAGAGTTACCGGGGTTACCGCCACATCACCAGGTCGAATTTCAGATCGAGCTAGCTCCAGGAGCAGCACCCATAGCACGAGCACCTTATCGCTTAGCTCCAACGGAACTGGAAGAACTGTCTAAGCAACTGCAAGAACTCTTGGAAAAGGGTTTCATTCGCCCTAGCTCATCGCCCTGGGGAGCTCCAGTGCTATTCGTAAAGAAGAAGGACGGCACCTTCCGCATGTGTATAGACTACCGCGAACTGAACAAGGTGACTGTAAAGAATCGCTATCCTCTTCCACGCATCGACGACTTATTCGACCAATTGCAAGGGTCGAGCTATTACTCGAAGATTGATCTGAGGTCAGGTTATCACCAACTGAGAGTCCGGGATGAGGACGTCTCCAAAACAGCGTTCAGAACACGCTACGGTCACTACGAATTTCTGGTCATGCCATTCGGGTTAACGAACGCGCCTGCGGTTTTCATGGATCTTATGAACAGGGTGTGCAAACCTTATCTTGACAAGTTTGTTATTGTTTTCATTGACGACATCCTGATCTATTCGAAGAGTCGGGAGGAACACGAGCAGCACTTACGACTTATTTTGGAACTCCTTAGAACAGAACAACTTTACGCCAAGTTTTCAAAATGCGACTTCTGGCTTCGTGAAGTCCACTTCCTAGGCCACGTGGTAAACAAGGATGGGATTCATGTTGATCCATCCAAGGTAGATTCGATCAAGAACTGGCCTGCACCTCGCACAACAACAGAAATATGCCAATTCTTGGGTTTGGCGGGATATTACAGACGGTTCATCAAAGACTTCTCAAAGATTGCACAGCCGCTCACATTACTGACACAGAAAGGTGTTGTTTATCGTTGGGGTAATACACAGGAAACAACATTTCAGCACTTAAAGGATAGACTTTGTAGCGCACCTATCCTCTCATTGCCTGAAGGCACGGACGATTTTGTAGTCTACTGCGACGCATCTATCCAGGGTCTTGGATGTGTGTTGATGCAGCGGGATAAAGTCATTGCTTATGCTTCGCGCCAACTTAAGATTCACGAACGGAATTACACTACACACGATTTAGAGCTGGGAGCTGTTGTTTTTGCGCTCAAGATATGGCGACATTACCTGTACGGTACCAAGTGCACCATCTACACAGATCACAGGAGTCTCGAGCACATTTTCAAACAGAAGGAACTGAACATGCGACAACGTCGATGGGTTGAGCTACTGAACGATTACGAATGTGCTATAAAGTACCATCCGGGCAAAGCCAATGTGGTGGCCGACGCCCTCAGTCGAAAGGATACTACACCTAGGCGTGTACGAGCGTTGCAACTCACTATTCAGTCTAGTCTTCCTTCTCAGATACGAGATGCTCAGGTAGAAGCATTGAAAACAGAAAACGTCAGGGCTGAAGCCCTACGCGGCTCAAGACAACGGTTGGAACAAAGGCAGATGGCGCCTACTATGTAACGGGACGCATCTGGGTCCCGCTCTATGGTAACTTACGTGAGCTTGTAATGGATGAAGCTCATAAGTCTCGCTACTCAGTACATCCTGGTTCGGATAAGATGTACCACGACTTGAAAACCACATATTGGTGGCCTAGCATGAAAGCTCACATAGCAACTTACGTTAGCAAGTGTTTGACTTGTGCGAGAGTCAAAGCGGAATATCAGAAACCATCAGGCCCACTCCAACAACCTGAGATACCACAATGGAAATGGGAACAAATTTCCATGGATTTTGTTACTGGCCTACCTAGATCTCAGCGCGGAAATGATACTATTTGGGTGATCGTGGATCGACTCACAAAGTCTGCTCACTGCTTGGCTATTAAGGAAATGGATAAGTTCTCCACTCTAGCAGACGTATACTTGAAGGAAGTGGTCTCAAGGCACGGGGTGCCCACCTCTACTATCTCTGATCGTGATGCACGTTTTACTTCAGAACTGTGGCAAGCAATACACAAATCTTTTGGCTCTCGTTTAGATATGAGCACAGCTTATCATCCTCAGACAGATGGGCAGTCTGAGCGCACTATTCAAACTCTAGAAGACATGCTTCGGGCGTGCGTATTTGACTTTGGCAATGGCTGGGAAAAACATCTACCACTTGTGGAATTCTCGTACAATAACAGCTACCACACCAGCATTAAAGCTGCTCCATTTGAGGCATTGTACGGGCGTAAATGCCGATCACCTCTTTGTTGGGCAGAGGTGGGTGACAGTCAGATCACAGGTCCAGAAATGGTAGTTGATACTACTGAAAAGATTGCCCAAATACGACAACGCATGGCGGCAGCTCGTGACCGTCAGAAAGCATACGCATATAAAGACAGGAAACTACTCGAGTTCCAGGTCGGGGATCGAGTGCTACTCAAAGTTTCACCCTGGAAGGGTGTTGTTCGTTTTGGCAAACGAGGCAAGCTCAATCCGCGATACGTCGGACCGTTCGAAGTCATAGAGAAAATAGGCAAAGTGGCCTACAGACTGAACTTACCAGCTGAACTCAGTGCAGTTCACAACGTCTTTCACGTGTCGAATCTGAAGAAGTGTCTGTCAGATGAGACCCTCATAGTTCCTTTGAAGGAACTCACTATCGACAAACAGTTACACTTCGTCGAGGAACCTGTTGAAATCACGGACCGGGATGTTAACTCTGTTAGTGATTAACACTGTTAGTTGATAAACTCTGTTAAATTGATTAACGTAGTTAAGTATGTTAACTTTGTTAAGTGTTAATCCTGTTAAGTGTGTTAACTTGGTGAAGAATGTTAACTGTCTGTTAATCCTGTCAAGCAGGAATTGTACGGTTTTGATTAACTGCATATATGAAATGTGATAACTGCTTAAGCACACTTCGTGACATAATTGACATGCGAACTTGAACTGACTGTGATTACATACATACTCTAGGCTTTGATTGATTTCTTGTGAGCACTTACCTTAGCATACCGAGCAAACCAAGGTGAGTTCACACAGCCAAGGCATGGGGTTCCCAGGGTGGGAATGGGTTTGGATTATTTATTTGTACTTACTTAGCTTATGGAACTTAGTTATATGGTCCTCGGGAGAGGAAGGATTATTGATAAGATACGGCTAGACTAGTGATACTCATAGAACTGATCTTCGCACACACGCCGGGGTTGGCCGCGATAATATGACTGATCTTCGCACACATGCCAGGGTTGGCCGCGATAATATGACTAATCTTCGCACACATGCCTAGGAAGGCCGCGAACTATACGCTAAACTTCGCACACATGCCGGGTGGCCGCGATACAAATATACCTAGTCTAGAATACTCGGGAAGTTTTCCCTAATCTTCGCATACATGCCTAGAGGGCCGCGATACGAACTAATACGATACATGACTTAATGAACGAACACAAGGCTTACTATACTATTACAAATACTGAACTATTAACTGTGAACTCGCTCAACTAGTTGTTGACTCTCTGCTGCATGCCTTGCAGGACCTTAGGTACATATGGAGCTTGCACAGGGAAGGAGCAGGTCGTTGTGGGACATGGATCGAGGATGCTATGTTAAATATTTAAACACTTGAACTTATGATTTACATTGAGTTTACATACCTATGCTTCCGCTAAACATTGATACTATACTTTGGTTTTTGGAACACCTTTCATATTGTTTGGTTGATTTACACTTACTATTTACGTTGTTCAATATGATTGGTGGCTTGATCCTGGTCAGTCACGCCTCCAAGCGGTGGTACTCCGCGTGTGGATTTTGGGGGTGTGACAGTGCGCGCGGTCCTACTCATGCTCTTGGATGTCGTTTACGTTTATCGTTGAATAAAGTGTAAACTTTTAAGACAATATGCTGTCTCGTGTTGTAAACACTTAAACTATGATTTCGGTTATGTAATGTTTGGCATTTGAAGTTATTTTTATGAGCATGTAGTATGTTTACCAATCGTTTGCAATGAAAACCTTTCATGATCACACCTCGTGCTTCTGCCTTAGAAAGGGGTGTGACAGTTAAAGTGTCAAACTATTCCGTTTAGTGATCTTTAAGTACCCTTTTGTGACACTTTTAATTCCCGACACTTAGGAAAGCATTCAGGACCATTTTGCCATATTTTTGCATGTTACTAGTTTGTTAAATTGCTGAATTTTGCTGAAATATGCAGAATTCTGCACTTAATGTGAGTTTTAGGCACTTTCCGGCACTTTAACTATCACCTAGTAAAGCAGTTTTGTGGTCCTTACTTCCCTACACACTATACTAGTTTAAAACTTAGTCTCTGGCTCACACTGTGTCCTAAATCAACGTCTGTCTATGTACTGAACATCGTCAGCATTTTCTGAGTTATCCGCTAATTGTGCTAACTGTGCTTTGTGCATTGTTTATGTCACTAAAGTTTGTATGTGATAAATGATGTGACAGTATGCAATATGTGATGCACATGTAAGTATGATGCAGAAATCAGAAAGCAATTCAAGTTATAAATTGTAAATCAACACAGTCATTAGGCACTAATCATAGTTAATTAATTGTACGGATGCATGCAAATTTGACAGTTGTCACATTCTCCCCCTGTTAAGAAAATTTCGTCCTCGAAATTTGTACTGCCTTAACTCCTTAGGGTTACATTGTGCGTGTATGTGTATGAATAATACTGAGGTAGGTAACCCAAAACCGAATCAAATCTTATTCAAATCAGGCGAGTCCAAGGATATCTTACTATAATCGGAACCCAGTAGTTAAAAAGTATGTGTTTCCGGATTTGCTGTCAAAGATACAAGACGTATTGACGTATAGTCTAGTGTAATCCAGTTAACAGGGGTTCCACAAAAGAGGAGTTTTGACCAATAGGATTCTCAAACAATCGGTCACAATATGCAAACGAGTTTTCACAAACCATAGCATCCGCTATATGAACTCAAAATCAACAACTTGAATAAGAAAATGATCTGTCAACTTTCGAATAAATAAATGGTAGGGATTAGTGTGTTGACATTCTTAAATTTCGAAAATACACCGAATGAAATACAAGCGAATCTGGTGTATCATTGTCTCAATTCGTAGTTGCATTAGGAATGTTTAAATGACAAGCCAAACAAAAGTATATGTAGTTTTGTGTGAAACGATTGACCATGATTAGCACAAGCTACAAGTTTGTAATAACACCACAAGGTTTCGTAATTGACATATTTCAATAATAGCAGTGACTGAACATGTTCACCGTGTTTGTTAACAAATGAAAGTGTATTGAACAATTCTGAAAATTTAATTTAAACAACGTCAGGGGGTTTTTTTTTTATCGAATGTGGAACATCAAAGAACTACTGTTTCTAATTGAAGATGGAAACAATAAACACTGCAAGGTGTTCAATTTGTAACGGAAGAATCGTTAGGAGGTACACCGTGATATGAAATGAATCTAGGTTCCATTGTCTTAACACACAACTGTGTTGAGACCGCTTTAATCGTGATAAACAAAATGGATTTAGAACACATAAATAGACAATTAAATCCGTGTATGAGGTGTGTAACCAAATTAGTGCAAGCTTCAATTATGTGAAAGTATCACCACAAGGTTTCGAAACCCACAAACGATTTAGTGGAGTCGTAGACCAATCAAGTCCACTACAACTCGAAACAGAAGAACCTTTGCAAGAATATTTGAATATGATGCTCTCAATACATCATATGGCGTCTCAAATCGAATATGCGAAATGGATAAGTTCAAGCAATTGAACTTGGTTTCAGTGTAACCCAACAATAAACGTATGTGTTAGCAAGGGAATCTCGGCATGGTTACAAAGATGAACTATGAATGTAACTTGAAAGAAAAGAAGTTTCAAGAAAGTGTGTTGACTTGGTAGCAAAAGAGCCAACAATTACAATAACGTAGGTTATTCGAATCATAAACCAATAGTTAGCTTTAGCAAAATTATATTAGAATTTCAATGAAGCGTTTATTCAAAATGAAACCGCATTCGTTGCAAATGGTGCATGCGTAACATATGAGTTTTCAAGTAATGAAACAATGAGTATGAAGAAATGACTAAGTATCGAAGCAAATGTGTGTTCGCTCTCAGTGAAGAAACTTAACGCGTTGCAACTACCATTAAGGGGAGTAGAGATGCAAACATCTACTCGCTAGAAGCAAAAGTGAAGATTTCAACCAAAGAAATTTAAGTACTTTCTATTTGGTTAACTGAAATGGCATATATGTCAGGATAATGGTGTTTGCTTGAGTTAACAGATGTAGTTCCTAAGCAACCCTTACGAGTTTGGTCCTGGGTTCCCAAAGACCCTAAGTACATGTTTCCTAGATTCTCAGAGTTTCGTATTCGGTGTAAAATTGTTCTGTGCATCGTGTAGGAGACACCATTTTTGTGTACGTTTAAAACAAGTTATTGTCCCACAATTTCCCCGGTATACTTTCTTCCTGAATTCACAGCTAATGACACTCGGTCATCGATCAGCCGTGTAATAGTAGTTGGATCCTCACAGTTAGTTAGGTAAGAAATTCGTTGATCCTCAACAAGAGTTATCGACTCTTGTTGGTTAGCTCGTTCGGCTCCTGGTAGTTGATGCTCAATTGAAAATCATCGTCCTTCTTCTTGACGAGCAGAACTGGGGTTACCCAAAACGGAAAACTTGGTCTGTTATCTTCCTTCTCTATCCACTACTGAAACTATACTGACAATCCTTGCATCTCTGAAGGTGTAAGTCGCTAAGGTGCATTAATAGCAGCGCACGGTGCCTGGGATCAAATCGATGCGAAATTGACTTGTCGTTGAGGAGATAATTCTGGCAAGTCTTCGGGGAAGACTTCAGGATATTCCCTTATTACAGGGGTATCTTCAAGTTTTGGTTCTTCGGCTCCCTTGTCCACGACATGAGCCAAGAAAACAACACATCCTTTACGCAACAACTTTCGTGCCTTCCAGCAATTAGAATTTTGTAGAGGCATATCCTGCTTCGTGAGTCATGATCGTTCCTTTATTTGCCATCGGGATGCGGATATCAATCTCTGCTCGATCGCTCGGCAACCAATCTATCCCAATTACCTCGTCGAAGCTTCCCAACTCAACTGGCAGTAGATCAAGCGTAAGCTCACGCTCTCCGTGTTCTATCTTGCCGTTTCCAATTACTTCGTTGGCTTCCACTAGCTTCCCATTAGCTAGTTCTATCGAGTACGGGTTATCTAACTTACTTGCTACTAAACCAAGTATACTCTCAAACTCTAGAGATGCGAAGCTAAAATTTGCAACAGTATCTAGCAGCATAGATGCATAATGTTGACTAATATGGGACGTACCGTATGCATGCTTGAATTCCTGGCGTGTCTCCCTAGCTCCGGTGTTGAGCTTTCATCCTTGTGCCTGATTGTTTTAGGGCAATATTTTCTGAAATGCTTTTTGCTTCCACAGTTAAAACAACCTTGAGCACGTTTCTGTTTGTCACTCGTCTTGCCTTGATAATTGTCGTTTTCATTGTTTCCTTCATGATTCTTGCTACCCGCTTGGCCTCCACTTCTACGTTCAGTATCTTGCCTACAAGTTTCCTTAGGATGCCCCCTCTTGCCACAGTTATCACATTTTCCATATTTACATCGCCCGACATTATAACGTAGACAATTGTCGCACTTAGGTAGGATATACCCATGTAGTCTTTTCCCTTTTTAGCCTTCTTCTTGTTACTCGCCCGAGTAACCTTCTTGAAATTTACGAGCTTTCTCTTGTTATCTCCAGATGACTCTACAGGAGTCTCCTTTTTCTCCTCCGAAGTGGAAAATTTTCCTAGTCTAACCGCTTCTTCAGTGAGCGCCACACTTATGCCGATAGCCTCGGTGATCGTTGGAGGTTTAGATGTTGTTACCAGGCTTAGAATCTGAGGTGCCAATCCCCCGATGAAGCGTTCGATCTTCCTAGATTCTGGTTCCACCAAACGTGAAGCAACTTGTGATAAATCGTCAAATCTCTGCACATACTCAGTTATCTTTGGACCTTCCATTTTCAAGTTCCACAGTTCAGTCTCCAACTTCTGGACTTCTGCCCTAGAGCAATATCTTTTACGCATTAGTTCTTTCAGTTCGTCCTACGTCAAAGCATATGCAGCAGTCTCGCCTAACGTTTGAACTTGAAGGTTCCACCATGACAGTGCCCCATCTACAAATAGCCCAGCTATGTACGTGACCTGATGTTCTGGGGCGCATTTACTTAGTCGCAAAACATAATCCGTCTTCTCAACCCAACGCACAAAAGCTATGGTACCCCCAGTGCAGTCGAAGTCTCGAAGTTTGCAGTTCGAGAACTGCTTGTAGGTGCAGCCGTTGGGTGGGTTATTTCTTGGGGTACCTCCGCTATGTTCGGAGCGAAGGGCCTTGTGTTGTGCAATGGCCTGTGAGATGCGCTCTTGTAGTTCTGCCGCTGTCGCTGGCAGAGGGTTGTTGGTATCGATGTTCCCTTGTATCGACATCTTCGAAGAAGAAGATCGGTTAGGTCAGGTCTTATTTGTTTAGGGAGTGCACATAGTTGTTTAGAGGTCATATGTTCATACACATAATAGATTATCATATCAACCAATCAAGCAATCGCATAATCATAGCATAACCAAGTAATTTGGGAATTACGTTTAATGAGAGCCTAGCAAGCAAGCACGTAGCATTATAATTGTAGCACACACGTATAGATCAACAACGTGCTTAACGAAGACATAGCGACTGAGCTTTCATTGGTTATTGGCCACAAAGTATTGTCGCATGTTTAATGATGATTGGGCTTTCATTATTCTCCGACCACAACTACATTGTCTTACAAAATGTATTCTATCGAAAGGGACACAGGGTCACCCTAACCTTGTCCAATAAGTATATCAGTGTATCAAAATCACGTAGTCAGAAGTAGTCTTCAAAAGTCTCCACAATCTCGGCTTATCATTAGCGTCTTTCCCAAAAGTAATGCAATCCGCATAAATCCAAAAGTCACTATACTGGTATTTGAGGTGAAGGAGTGAAGAAAAGTAAACTGCTAACATGTGTGAACTCCTCCTCGAGCTTGTATATACGTTAAAGTAATTAACTGATCTGCCGCTCGACAATAAAGAAACGAGCATCAAAAACCTGGGAAAGGTGTAATAGCAGCATGTGAGAGCGCAAATGGAATCTTTGATAAATGTGGAGGATCAAAGTATATTGGCAGAGTTAGGGTGGAGGATATGGTGTCAGCTCAAGCTTCAGAACTCTGCAACTCAAAACCTCAAACTGTAGTTGAAGTGACAGTAGCAACCCATTCCGTGCGTAGCCTCCATAATGTGAGGGATGGTAAGGGTCTAAAATCAGCATAGTGTATGATAGGAACCATCGAAATGGCTCGTCCAGCGGTGTAGAGATGAAAGTAGCAGACAGTGCGGCATGTGAGGTCGGGGAAAATGCTGCTGTAGCTAAAGGATCGTCATGCGGGTGCTGACCTGGAGTACCTTTCCGGGGTGCGGGTAGGTCCTGAAAGAAAGCGATAGGCATGTCGGTGCAATGGACGTCGGTCTCCATAGGAGCAATATCAGTGGGTGCAGGTGCAGGAACAAATGTCTCAACAAAAGAGAAGATCATCAGGTGCAGGTACTGGGTCAGGTATAAGGGGTGTAATATCCGGTAAACCAAAAAGAAACAGGGTCATGATCAAGCAAGGTGCAGGATCAGCAGGTGCAACATCAAGCTGACCCAACAGGAACAGGAGCTGGCTCAGGAGCAGGGTCTGGGTTGTGTAAAGGTGTGGCATCTCGAGCAGGTGGTAGTGCAGCAGTCATAGCGACGTCGTCATCTGAGTCAGTAGCAGAAAGCTGTAATCCGGCCGTCTGTAAGGCTGCAGATGTCACAGACTCAAGGGAGTCTGAAATCGAGTGTATGCTAGATTCAGAGGATAGCTTGATAACAGGGGTCTCAAGAAGTGAAATTAGTAACAACGTTCTCGTCTAATTTTCTATCATCATGGGCGTCAGCAGGAGGACCATCAATAAACATGTCAACGTCATCATCAGCTGTTCGTCGAGTAGCCAACCTTCGGAAGGAATGTCCACAGGAGACGCATCATCGAGGATCGGAGCCATGGTGTGCTCACCATCGGGATGACCAGTGATGAAGTGGTCATGGACTGAAACAAAAGTGACAGAAGGATTCTTGTCAGAGAAACCATCAGCAAGGGTAAAGCATCACCAAAATCTGGTAGCGCGGACTGTTGGAAGTCGTCCTCGTCCTTGGTCAGCATATCAGGATCACTTTCAGTGTCTGACGTAAATATCTTCGGCGCAGATGCAATCTCATTATCTGTGGCGGTGGCTGTAGGGTTATCAATGTCTGATAACTCGCTTTCTAAATAAAGTGACTTGTGTGCCGGTACTTAATAGTCATAACATGTATATCCATAGTAATCGCTAACAATTAGTGTATGCAAACAAAGGTAACTTATCAGGTAATCATGTATTCACATTATTCTTCATGAAACCTTCTATCCTTCCCAGTCTCCCAGACTAACCCACCTATTCTCCCAGACTAACCAACCAGTCTCCCAGACTAAACACACAGTCTCCCAGACTAAACGCCCAGTCTCTCAGACTGAAAAACCCAGTCTCTCAGACTGAACTCCCTAGTCTCTCAGACTAAATTTCCCCGTTTCCCAAACTGAATTATCCAGTCTCTCAGACTAAACTCCCAGTTTCCCAAACTGTCCCAACTAGTCTCTTAGACTAACTACCCAGTTTCCCAAACTGTCCCAACTAGTCTCTCAGACTAACTACCCAGTCTCTCAAACTGAATCTCGCAGATTAAACTCCCAGTCTCTCAGACTGCCCCAGCTAGTCTCTCAGACTAATTCCCCAGTCTCTCAGACTGACCTCCCCAGTCTCTCAGACTGAACCATAAACGAATTCTTTGAAATGTGATTTGTGTCTTTTGTTTGTAAAAATGTTTGTTTCCTGGATCTAGGCGTTTCATGTATGCAATGAAAACATGTTCGTAAAAACGTTTTCGTGAGAGCCCTAATGATCGTAGTCTAGACTCGAGAAAGAATCCTAGTTCGCTACGATCGAAGCTCTGATACCAAGCTGTCACACCCTGACTTTTGCGGAAGCGTGATTATGGTGTGACTTTCTTAATATCATTGTATTCAATCATAACATCAACTATATGATAAAGCCATAGGTTTGTCATCCATTAAATAAGTTTAAAACATAACAACATTGTTTTAAAACGTAGACTTCAAATTCAAGTTTTACAAACCGTACAAATTGTTTATGAGTTCATTGAGGACTCATCAAAAGATATTGAATAACACCAAGGTTTGGGAGACGTGTCTCGTCCAGGAATAAGACACGCCGACCAAAATCAAAGACCATGGATGACATCTTTATCCCTAACGCAGCATAAAAACTTCCAACGCCCGCCAGATCCACTTACAAATTCCCTGAAATACATGTAGTTTGAAAACATCAACAAAAGTTGAGCGAGTTCATGTGTTTGTTTGTGTGTATGTATAAACCTTTGAAATCGTTGTAAGTATGTATGTAAGTTTATAAGTCCCGGTATTAAAGCAACAAGGAAAAGATCACCAATGGTTTGCAAGGCCATTGATATGTGTGAAGTGATGCAGGATGACTCAAACCTAGCAGATTTCGTCAGTAAGACATAGTCACCTCATGGTCCACTCAGCGGACTTAGGAGTGGGGCTCGCTACACCCGAATAGATCTATCACTCATGTCCCTCGGTCCTACAACGAGGATTAATGGCCTCAAGTATCCGCCTACCCATTCACATGATCTATGGTTCTTTCCTAGGCTAACCATACCAATTGTATTTGTATGTAATCCTTTTGTAACATGTATTTCACCCCCGAAGTATAAAACTGGAAACAGTAAAAGAAAAGGGGGAACATGAACTCACAGTTTTGCATCTTCAGTACTCGTAACTCAAATCTCGTCAGCAGACACGACTACCTAAAATGTACTAACGTCTATTAGACGGACGGGTCGTGCCTTGTCTTTGTATTAATGTTTTTGAGTTACGTTTCTAAGTGTCTTCATTATTATTCCAGGTTATAATTATTTGTTAAAATAATAATTATTTTAACTTTAAATTATATTTAATTTTGGAATAATTGCTAAACAATATTTTGTAATAATACTTCTCAAATATTTGTATCCGTATTTCCTTCCCAAGGATGGGGGTATCTCATACATGTATCTTCGTATTCTTTTATTTGTATAACTTGCCATGTATTGGCGTCGTATTCCGGTGTATTATTCCAAATATGCCAATATATCTCCAATATATGTTTCCAAAACAATATATTTTCAAGTCTCACTTTAGAAAATATATATAAACTTATTTTGTCCCAAAAATGGTGCATTTCAAGAAAATATATATTTTTCTCAAAAATCATATATCTTCTAAATATTTTAGGAAAAATATATTTTTATTTCCTAAAAATAATATATTTTTCTCCTTGTCAAAATATGATGTAACTTTGTAATATTCACAAAAATCATATTTTCATTTCTTGTATCCAAAATAATATTTACCAAAAAAATATATTTGTAACGGTATTTTCCGGAATATTTTGTAAGTTACGTTCTTGCGTTTGGTTTCACAATATTATGTGTGTAACTTATATATTTATTCCTTGTGATTTTTTGTAATATTTTGGATTGTAGTTTCTTGGTATTTGTTAAGTTATATTATTTTATCCCTAAAATAATATAGTTAATACACAAAGTATGAAAGTATTCACACACCTCGTGTCTTTAATGTAAATATATATTCTAAATACATATTTATCCATTTTTATTTGTAAAAACCAACCTCCAATGCTTGTAGTTTTGTAACAAAATCTATGGCAAAGTTTATATTGAAAACCATAGTTTAAACATACTTGTAAATATTTGTTTTAGAAAATATTTTTCTAAGTGTTTATATTTTTAGAAAATTTTGCCATAGTTTCCCCTAAAAATGGAGGTGTCCATGCTATCAAAGCATATCATTTTCTTTTTAAAATAATCACAAACAATCAACAATTAAACTTCACTTACCGAGTGCCAAAACTATATCATTTACATAACAACATGAACTCGTTCTTTCGCAAAAACTTGTAGTAACTTGGTAGTGTTTTTAGTAGGTTTAGTTACCCCCCCCCCCTTTAAAGTGTGTTTACTTCTTTAAAAATCTCATTCTTGGAAGATTTAGGTGTTTACAACTTACTAGATGATTTTCCCAAAAATCATTCTTTTGTATTTTTCTTGTAAACAATGTGTTCTTATACTTATTTCACCACTAGAAACATGGTTAGTTTCTTTAAAAACTTTGTTTATACAAATCTTGTTATTTAACTTGGTTTCTTTGGAAAAACTATTTTAGAAATCATCCACTCACAAGACTTGTATTTTGTTTAACTCATCATCATGTGAAGACAACTTTTATTATTCAAGTTCATGTAACATGAAGCATGATGATCTTGGTCTTTCACAAGATCATCACATTAACTTACTAGATCATGTGCTTAATCACAATCTAGTAGGTTCCATATGATGTCTAACATCACTAACACTAATAATCAATCAACAAGAAGCAAAACAATACTTAAACAACATAGTTCATCAAGATTTCTTCATTTATCAAGCTTATGTTCATGTCTCAAGGTTATGTTCTTTAGTGTTCTTCAAGTATTCATCATGTAACATCTTTTAACCACTCAATATAGATGTAAAATGAAGAGTAGAAGATCTTACTACTAGCTCAAGGCTAGGGATGATTCAAGGGTAGAAAACAAGTTGATAAAAGCAATCCGTGAAGGTCCTTCAACTTCTGAAAGCTCCAAGCTTCCTAACTTAGCTCCTTACACCTTTGTAGCACCTTGGAATAGAAGAACAAAGCTTGAAAATGGTGGGATTGTGGTTGTTGGTTGTGGCCGTGAGGTGGGAAGAAGAAGGGAGGAAGAAGAAGTGTGGTGATGATAATGAGCTCTAGTCTTTTTATAACCATATTAAGCTTATGTCCATTGGGTATTATGTTCCAATAGTACATGACAAATCATTTAGCAAATCTTAGGAAGATTAAGTAAGATCTAGTGAGATTATGAAGATCAAGGTGTGGGGCCACACCCTTGATGCCGTAAATCATGAAGGGGGGGGGGGTAAGTGTAAGTTTAAATGGTAAGTTAGATAACTAAGTTAGATTTCAAGTATATTAGTTAGGTGCTTATGTGTATAAAGTGTTTTACAGTGTGTTAGGGTGTTCGGGGATCATAACTAGTTCAGAAATAATAAAACAATGCTTCTATTATAATTTTGGTGTTTCAGGTAATGTCCGGTTGTTCGGTTAGATACCGGTTCGTTAAAGTGTCAAACTATTCCGTTTAGTGATCTTTAAGTACCCTTTTGTGACACTTTTAATTCCCGAAACTTAGGAAAGCATTCAGGACCATTTTGCCATATTTTTGCATGTTACTAGTTTGTTAAATTGCTGAATTTTGCTGAAATATGCAGAATTCTGCACTTAATGTGAGTTTTAGGCATTTTCCGGCACTTTAACTATCACCTAGTAAAGCAGTTTTGTGGTCCTTACTTCCCTACACACTATACTAGTGTAAAACTTAGTCTCTGGCTCACATTGTGTCCCAAATCAACGTCTGTCTATGTACTGAACATCGTCAGCATTTTCTAGAGTTATCCGCTAACTGTGCTAACTGTGCTTTGTGCATTGTTTATGTCACTAAAGTTTGTATGTGATAAATGATGTGACAGTATGCAATATGTGATGCACATGTATGTATAATGCAGAAATCAGAAAGCAATTCAAGTCATAAATTGTAAATCAGCACAGTCATTAGGCACTAATCATAGTTAATTAATTGTACGGATGCATGCAAATTTGACAGTTGTCACAATTTACGGTATCTCTTTCTCCATCATTCGACTCGTATCCTCGTTCTGATCAAAAGCCTTAAAACGTCATCTTGTGATTCAGAAAAAAAAAACTTAACTTTGTTAAGTTTTTTTAACTGAGGATCGGTGGAGGAAAAATAAGTGAAAGGTGGGACTGACATGGGGAATATTCAAAGATGAGACTGGCAATGGCCAATGACATCTAGTTGGAATTATTACAGGCCAATTCCCCCCTAATATGTTTTAGTGAAGAGTTAAACGAAAATACACGTTGATGTTATTTGGTGTTATGGCTAAGTCAAATGTGATCAAACATGTTACATTTATATTAACTAGGTTTATGCCCCACACGCATTGCGGAGCAGTAAGCTGAATATTTCCCAGTTAGATAAATTGTACGTTTGTGTTTCAGATACTTGTACATACTACTCATAACACAATCTTAATGAAAGTTATATCGAGACGTAGATAAAAATATGGTGGTTAAAGATTTTTTTACTAAGTTTAGGAATTGTAGAATAACTTTATTAAAGTCCAGGAGTAGCAGTGTTTGTCCACCAATAACAAACGATCATTATTATCCCAGGTTGGTTCGTCCATGTAGCAAGGGGAAAAGTCTAAAAATGAAATAATAAAAGGAATAAAAGTGGAGAGAATAAACATGTATACTACCAAAGTTAAAGTAGAGGGACTAAACAAGCATTTATACAAAGTTAACTGATAAAAAGAAAGCTTTTTAAAAACAGAGGAACTAAAGATGTAAATTAGTGAAATTGAAGATTTAAAAGTAAAATACAAAATATTTAAAACAAAAAAGCCATGCCCAATAAGGAAATGCTATACACCTGTTAGGCACTATTCCTAGCCGAGGCCTTTAAGAGTATCATCATCATCATCATCATCATCATCATCATCATACTCAGTAAATCCCACCAATAACAAAGCTAAGGTAGGATCTCAGGAGGGTAAGATGTAGACAGTCTTACCTCTACCCCGTAGAAATAGAGAGCCTACTTCCAGTGAGACCCCCGGCTCGATAGTAGTTTTGCATCAAGCCTTGGACATAAGGCACATAACACTCAACAATTGAGACAACTGTTGATTACTGCATGTACCCCCTTGTCTTTTGGCTGTTGATGTGTTCAAATATTAACATATAAATTTCATCAAATGAGGCATAAAACTAACCCCTTTTTAGTACTAATGTTGGAAAAAGTGTGCTTTTGTCTTCCTTTTGTATTTTCAGGATTAAATGAGCTCAAATTAACAAAAGAAGCAAAAAGACATCAAAATCTAACATAAATACAAGAAAAAGGTCAAGACGTGACATGCCCGACCCCAGAACAGCATCTTCCCAAGCAAAACAAGAGATCAGAAGCCTGAACACGCCCCGTGCTCAGCCAGCACGGGGGGCGTGCCCAAGTGTCAGCAGAAAAGACAAAGTGGTAGAAGCTTCTATTGCCCACCACGGGGCCGTGCTCAGCGGACACGGGGCCGTGGTCAACTATAAGATTCACACAATCCAGGCAAATCTTCATAGTACAAAGATTCTTCTGCACACGGGGTCGTGCTCAGCAGACACGGGGGCGTGGTCAACCAATAAGACAAAGCTGCATTTAATGAAGAAAGAGAGGATGTGGACACGGGGCCGTGCCCATTGGACACGGGGCCGTGCCCGAGCTTCTGTTCAGCCTATAAATAGAAGTGCTTGGCTCAAGCTCAAACCATCCCTTGGCACACCACCTCTCTCACACTTCACCCACCACCCACCACCACCATAACACCATCATCCACCACCATCATCCATTGTCCATCGTAGAGTGTGTGAGTCATCTCGGGATCCAAGATTGATCGTAAGAGTTCTTGACAATCAAGGCCATGTTTGCCTAAGTCTCTGACATCACTTGGTGAAGACAAAGTGTCTAGTGTAATACTTTTTATTTCTAATCTTTTTCACTTTTTATTTGGTTTTGTATTAATGACTTTAATAACTAGTTGCTTATGTTGAAGGTGATCTTTCCTTATCGTTTGTCCATGGTGTCTTGAAATTATTTTACTGTCTATATAAAATAAAAGATTTTCACCATTCATATCTCCACGGTCTATATGGAGGTATGTTGGCTACCTGGTCGGGGGTTAAGGGAATGGTTTGGTAAAGGTCTTGCCATTGTTCAGCGTTTAGAGGTCCTGCAATGGACCTGGGTCAAATTTAGTAGGACCTCCTTCAATACTTAACGGTATTGGATGGCGGGGGTCCAAACTCTTTGATCCCCTCATAAGTTAACTACTATTAATACTATAACCCGGTTATTTAGGACTGTATCCCTGCTGACTCAGACTACTTAGTCGAGGGTAACGTCACCTCCAAAAGAGGGGCCTACGATAATATTGCATTAATAACTTAATTAATTATCTTCCAATAATCCACCCTTTTAGGATTGTATCCTTGCTGACTCAAACTACTGGGGTGAGGGTAACATCACCTTCAAAAGAGGGGCCTACTACAATAACTAAGATAATCTCTTAATTATGTGCAAAAGTGCGGAAATAATCAAAGGTTACACTAGATACGAGTCGGAACCAAGTGATTCATCCTGTCTATCTGTTTTTATTTTTATTTTTATTTTCAGCATTTTAGTTAGTTTTTATTTTTCTTAGTTTAAAACATTTTTCTAAACTTTTTATTTTGATTAGACGTTGAGGATAAACCGGTACTAAAAGCTCTTGTGTCCTTGGACGACCTCGGTATCTTACCAACACTATACTACGCTCACGATGGGTGCACTTGCCCATATGTGTGTCTAGTGTTAGTAAATATCGTGTTTTATAAATTTAAAACTTGGCTAAAAAGTGTTAAAGGGGCTTAAAATATACACCTAATATATATAACACTAGACAACGCATCAAGTTTTTGGCGCCGTTGCCGGGGACACAAGGATTTTAAGAAAGTTAGGAATCAGCGGCCTAATCGTTTTTCTTAGTTTTCATTTGTTTAGAATTTTTTTAGTTTTTCAGCTTCTGCAGAGCTCAGCACGGGCCGTGCCCGCTGAACACGCCCCGTGCCCAATCATTGGAACTGGCAATCCTGTTTTAAGTCAGACAGTAGGCTGAACACGGGGCCGTGCCCACTCAACACGCCCCCGTGCCCAAGTTTCAGTTACTGAAAACAGAATCGTAAGATCCCAACGGTTGGTAATTTCTGACACAAACATGAGTGATACTGATACTTTTTACTTTCGGCACTCTTATGATACTATGTGGTGTCAATTATGTGGTGGTAATCTTAAAGAAAATTAGAATGCTTTTTTCTAAATTATAAACCCCACTATATAGACCCATCTTTTCCTAGTATCCTTAAGAGGGGCGAAAGTAAAAATAATCCCTATCGCTCCCTCGAATGCGCCCAACCAGATATTCTAGGAGAAATGCTTCTCGATGAATTATTTCAACTAGAAGATCTAATTTTTAATTGGTTAAACGAACTTAGGAAAGACCTCAATAATCTTTTCCAAGGCGATAACCAAGAAGAGAGGTTGGAAACGCATTCAAACAACTTCATTGTTTCCAATGATACTTCTAACTCTAGTGAGGATTTGAGCGATAGTCGTCCCTGTGTCGATTGTGCCGTGAAGGACTCCCCATCAACTTCGTTTGATGCATACATAGACCTGAGCGATTCGACATACACCTTCTTTAACGAGAGCCCGGAAAAGGGTTGGACTTGTCCACCTACATATAGCTTAGGAATCACCCTCACCGACAACCTCTTGCGTTCTCGTCTCAACCTAGAACAATTAAGGTATCTTAGGCACTTTGGGGTTGTTCCATCCAGTAAGGAACCACCCGATCCGAAAAAAAAAATTTCCTTGAAATTTGAAGAAATCCTTAAGACAGCTTCTAGACACGGGGCCGTGTCCAAGTCAGCACGCCCCCGTGTCCACCCAAAAGATTCCCTTCTGATTTTGTCAGAATGTGGACAAAAATGTGTCAGGTTTCTATCTGCACACGGGGCCGTGTCCAGCCGACACGGGGCCGTGCGCAATGTACTGTCGTTTTCTATAAATGCAGCCAAGAATTCTGCACATTTGAACCATTCCAAGGACAGAGATTTGAGGAATATTCTCACATACCATCCTAGGTATTTTCTAAAAGAAGTTTCTCAACTATCTTCTTGTCCTTTCCTCTTTTATCCACTTTCATCTTCTTCAATTTTCTTCATACTTCCATTAAAGCTTGAACCTTCTATAGTTTCAAGCCTTATTGAGGTGTTTGTTAGATTTGTGTTCATGGAATCTTGATAAAAATAAGTTCTATAACAATGTTTTAAGTTGTTTAAGTTCAAAAATGCTTCAAAAATCATAAAAACAATTCTATAAATCCTGCAGATATCTGAACACGGGCCGTGTCCGAAGTACTGAACCCATAAAATTGAACTCTTTTCGGTATATTTTCCCAGAATGGCAAGCAGAACAAGCAGAAACTCTTCATCGCATTCCAGGAACAACCGGCAGGGGAGAAGATCATCTACAGTTGAGGACTCTCTTGTAAACTATGTTTACGCCTTAAGAGAAGCTCTTGATGAAGTAACAAGTGTGGAAGAGGCATTGGTCGACCGCATTAATCATTTGACGGTGGGACTAGAAGGGTGTCTCCGGGAGGTCAACCTTTTGCACCAAAGGTTGAACATTCTCGCCTCTCCTCCTTTGGTACCGATTATCACCCAAAGGGCATGGAATGTGGTGCTGGAAGTCATCATTCCGGCCGAATGCTACGCCCTACATCCGGAACCTCCTCGAGACATACTCCAAGGGGTCCCGGTTGGTGTCGCTCATCCTCCACCAGATGTCGAGGAACATGAAGCCGCATCCCTTCTCCCGAGGGAAATCGAAGAATGGCTCTAGCAACATCTAAGGAACACCGTTCGGCTTGGGGTTCTACAAGACTTTTAAACCGGAAATCTATTTCCGGAATTTTTGGTTCTTATTGTAGAAGTAGAACTCCTTAGGAAGATTTTACGGATCACTTGACTTATTAGGACTTTTAACTTTTATTTTCTGCTTTATTTTAAATTTTTAGGTTTATTATGTAATTCTCTCTATGATTAATGAATGATGGTTTTAGTTAATTTGGTGTGTGGAATGGTGTTGAAATGAATAAAACACACTTGAGATAGCAAAGGATGCAAGGGAAACTTGAACCAGCACTCTATACAGGAAAACAGAACTGTTAGGCCCTAAAGTGTGAGACTGACGCATCAAATTAATACAACGAGCTATGGTTATGAACTGGGTCTTACCGGGTTAGTTTATGTTAGGTTGTGGACCTTTATAGGTCATTTGGGCCAAGCTTTAGGCCATGTGGGCCAAGCAGGCCCAAGGGGAGCCCATGTGGGAAATGGGCTAGTCTATGTATATAAACAAGTTTTTAACTTGTTTTTAGGTTGGAACTTCAAAGTTACAAAATTCTTAGAGAGAGCTAGAGGGAGGCAATTTGGTTGTGAGCTTGTACCAGACGATTTTGCTAGTTGATAGTAATAGAATCGTGTGCAAGTTTGAAAGTGATTCGGTATCGTGTTCTTCATATTTCATATTTTCCGTTTTATCTTGAATCTCACCAAGTTTGGATTCCGCACAAACTTGGTGATTGTTTGATATCATTGAAAGATCCGGTTCAACGGGACTTACAAGTGGTATCAGAGCCATTAGAACCTGTTTCTAGGCTCGGTGTGATATCAAAGATTCAAGATTTTTGTTATTTTTGGTTCGGTGTTCTTCGTTATGTTCATCGAAATTTTATCAAAAATTTATATATTTTGGCTCTTGATTTGTTTTGAAAGTTGTTAAAGGGATTATTTTAAAATTTTAAAATATTTGAAAAATTCTTTGGTTTAAAAAAATTCCATCTTTTTAGGAAAGTTAACGATTTGTTTTGAAAATTTTTGTTAATCTTAAAGAATTTCCAAAATTTGAAAATTATATCTTCCTGATTTCTCGACTCCATCGTTCCACAATCATCATCTTCACTGGTCTCGAGTTGTTCACCTCCAAGTCGCAATCTCGATTACGAGTCGCAACCACCGGCAACCACCGTCTCGACTTGTCCGACTCGCAACAAGAATATCCTTCATCACGGGTTTCGACTCATCTCTTGATCACGGTTGCGGTTCATCACGTTCTGGTTACGACTCGCAACCATCATTGTTGCGGTTCATCACGTTTTGGTTTCGACTCGCATTCACCACGGTTTCGGTTCATTCTGTTTCAGTTGCGACTCGCAACCAGTAGTTAGTCTCGAGTCGCAACCTCGGTTCCGACTCGCAACCGCATCCACCGTTCCGACTCGCAACCGTCTGCACAGTTCTTCATCGTCTTCGTTCATCACTGAACACCACCTGCAACTCTGGTCATCATCATCATTTGACCATCGTCCTCACTGCCATCAACGTCTGTTCACTCCCCAACTCCATCTCCGGCAACCGTATCAACAACTCCGGCGCCGTCTCCGACCAACCTGCAACTTCCGCCCACCGTGTTCATCACATTCCTCTCCGGTCGTCTCCTCCATCTCCGGCGATCGTTGTAATCATCGTCGTGATCTTCTCTTTTTTCTCCGATCACCTTTTTCACCAAACGACAACCTTTCAATCTCCGTCCGACGATCATCACCGTTCATCAATCTCCGGTCGCCGTTGTCTCCCTCACTCAATCCTTCATCTTCGATCTGTTTGGCGGCTGGAGTTAACGATTAGTGTTCGGGATTTTTGTTTGAACGTAGAAGAAGCAGACATTCAGAAGTCGTTTTGTTTATAATAATAATAAGATTAAAATCATTTGGTAATCATTAGCTAATCATTGATTCTTAATAATAATATAATTATAATAGTTATAATATTAATCATTAGGTCACATTAATATTAATAATAATAACAGTTAGTGTCACTTTATAAAAAAAAAAAAAAAAAAAAAAAAAAAAAGTTTGTTTTGGTTTGTGATAAAGTTGACAGGTTTTGAGGCGCGGTTCAGATAGCAGGTTCAGATAGCAGGTTCATTCGACTGCTAAGGGTTTGAGTTAGCGAGTACACGGGTTCTCGCTTTGAGCTTGTGTTGAGGAAATTGTTAAAAACACACATTTTTGGGATAACTTCTTAAAAATGTCTTCTAAGAGAGAGGTGCTTGAGCAGGAATTCCAAGGATTTAGATACTTCTCTGGTGAATCTATAGAAGCATTGATTGGCCGGTTTGCTGAACTGCTCTCTAAAATGGAGAAGGCAGAGATGGTGGTGTCTACTCGCATGAGCAACAGAATGCTTCTGAATGCTATAAAAGAGATTCCAGATCAGGCAAACTGTAGTTGGTTTACCAATGTTAATCAAATAATAGTAACAACCGATTGTTACAAAATGAAGCCGGATGAGCTGATTTCACTCATAAAATCGTATGACAATGCTGACAAGCAGTCTACTCAAGGCAACACATCTGATGCAGTTTGCTCACCCACTCGTGAAGCAATTTGCTCACCCACTCGTGAAGATATACTTTCTGTCTTTTGCACTCCTAAGTGTAGAGAAAGAAATGAGGCATATAGGTTACACAACGCTGAGTTGATTCAAGACTACAACGACATAAAAAATAAAAATTTTACTTTATCAAAGAATGAAAAGCTTTATAAAGATAAAATTGAAGCTCAGCGAAAAGACATCATCAAACTCAAAGATGATGTAAGTGTAAAAACAGCCCATTTTCTAGAAGCTCAGGAGAAAGTTTGTATTTTGACTAAGGAACTGGAAGATATCAGAGATAGATATCAAATAAATGAGCTAAACATAAAGAAATTTGATTCTTCCAGCAAATTAGTCAAAAACTTGTGTAATCAACAGCTCGCATACAAGGAAAACAAAGGGCGTGGTTTGGGATTCAATCAAGTTCCTCCTCCTTATAATGACAACTACACATATTTACCCATGACTGAGGAGGAATTGATGAATGAGGACAAGATGGCTTACGGTCCTAAAACTAATAAGTCATCAATCAACAGCAGACCTGTTGATAAAGAAGCGACTCCTTCGGTAAATCTTGTTTCAAAGGGTACTTTTGATCCTAATGCTTCGTCTTCCCTTGCAGATGAAGTTAAAGTTGAAGGTGTCGTTGGAGATGAACAAGCATCAAGTTCTCATGTGTGTGACATTTTTGGCTCATTTTTTCACTCTATGATTAATTTCAGGTCTGATGATTTGGGCAAAAACGTTGATGCTTGCGTAACAGAGACTGAATCGGCAAACGAAACAAATGAGCCAGTTAAACCATCTGATTCCAAATGTGAATCACCTGAAGCAGCTGATTCTGAGAAATTGGAATCAGTTGAGTCTAGTGAATTCAGTTCAAGAGTGTCATGTGCAGAACCGTCCTGTGCTGATAATTCATCTGATGATTCAGCTGAAGTTTCTACTGAAGTTTCTGGTGTTTTATCTGATAAACAAAAATTCTCCGATTCTGTCAAAGCTGACGACATGAAGGAAGAAGTGAAGACTAACGTGAACAAGGCTCCTAGTACGCAAGCTAAAAAATCTGAACCTTCTGTTAGTGATGAAAAGGTTCAGATCAAGCAACAAGAGCCGAAGCGAGCAGGTAAAGGACGCGGAAATAAGAAGCCTAAACATCAAAGACGATCAGGCTCTCCACAGTCCTCAACGGGCAGCAATCATCCGCAAAAGTCTCGTAATGAGAAAAATGCTTTCGTTAAGCCAGTCTGTAATGGCAAATGTGAGAAATATGCATTTAACTGTGCTAACAAAGCTTTCAGAAAGACTGGTGAGATTTCTGAACAAGACTTGCAGTCTAAGGAAAACAAGAAGAATCAAAGGAAATCTCCACCACAGAAGGCCCCTGCAAATGACAAGTATAGGCATCCAAATTCATCGTCGTCTGCAGGAAATGTGCAACAAAAACAAGCACAGAAAGGACCAGTTCATCCTTCGGGGCCTACAAGAGCAAATCCAGCTGATCAGAATGCGTTCTATATAAAGAGACAAACGTGCTTCAATTGCGGCATTGCTGGTCACATTGCTCGAAACTGCATTCACCGTCCCTATGTACCCTATTATATGCAAAATCAGAGGGTTACACCAAAGGATAACTACCATTCTAAGCCAATGAAGGTATCTTCACCTAAGGCAATGAAGAATGTGAATCCCAAGGTTAAACCTTCTGATGGGGATTGGAACGCTGCTAAAAACAAACGCAAAGCTTTTCTGGAACAAAAACGTGTTTCTAAAATTAACAAACCTGAAACAGTTAAAGTTGCTCAACCAAAGGCAACAAACGCGTTTGCTAGACCGAAACAGATTTGGAAACCCAAATCCAAAGCAGCAACGTCTCCAATCCTTGAAATGAAAGGGGACTTATGTTTAAAGGAAGTGTCTTATTTTGATGCTTCAGGAAATCCCAGGACCACGATGGCCTGGGTACCCATGTCTTACTAATCTCCTTACCTTTCAGGAACAACCAAGGAGGAGCTGTTGACAATCTCTGGAATGTTGATAGTGGTTGTTCCAGAGATAAAAACGGGTAACATTTCACTGTTGCAAAAAGTACAAATTTTTTTTTACAGATGATATGTTTCCTTTGGAGGAGATTAGAGAAGTAAGAAATGATCAGCAAAAGGTACCGTTTAAATTCAGTACTTTGATTTGAATTTGATTAGTCTTCAATCTAATGAAGGAACGGTTAAGCAAAAATATTTTTCTCTTTTCTTAGTTTATAACTTTGTACATTTTGTGTCCTTTCTCTAGTAAATGGTAAATTTGCGCAAAAATACAAGATTTATGCACAAATTTAGGGGGGGAGAGGAACATATAGATAGATATAGAGTTTAGGAGGAGAAAACTCAGAAAATACAAAAAGAGTTTGCTGTAAATATGTATTGTTTAGGGGGAGAAAATGAGAAAAATACAAAAACATTTGAAAAATGAAAAAGCCAAAAAGAGAAATTGCATGATATGGGAAGTGAAATAAATGTTCGTGTTAAAGGGTTTTGACTAACACATGTAAGGTGCCATAGCTGAAAAGACTAGGATCTACTGCGATATGTCGATAGGCTTGACGCTCAACTTGATAAAAGATACTAAGTGATATAAACATAACGAACTATGTACCATGTGGGTAACATATCAACGGCGTATGATTATTTGAATGTCTTAAATCTTGCGTTGATAGATAGCCAATATCTGAGGTTTCGGGTCTTTATATTGTTGAATCATCCGGGGATATCTTGGCTGTCCTTCTGTTTAGAACTAAAATTGTACATGACCCCAGGAAAGAAAGTCACTTGGAATTAGCTCATTTCTATTTGAATGTATGTATGTTGTCCCGATACACACAATTTTGATCTGATTCTGAAATCTTCTCTGAAAAAGTCGTGTACCTCCTCTGCTGCATCCAGATATATGCTGACCTGGAGGTGCTAGGCAACGACAGCTTCTGCTGCATCCAGATACATGCTGACCTAGCTGTACGTTGTCGCGCTATAGATCTAATACACCCGAAAGAGGCCCTCAAGTGCCCAAAAGAAACCCAAGAAACCTATATCAAATTGAGAAAAACTCATTTGATCTGTATATTATACCATCTCTGCAAAAGATCTATTCTGTTCTCTTCTCAACCTATTCCCAGTTAAGATTTCAGAAATCTGGATTGGACTTGTGAAATATGTGGTAGGGAAGATACTTGCATGATAGAGTGTGCTGTATATATTTCCAGGATTTGATTAGTATTTATTTGGGTGTTCATTGTTAAAAAATCAAAACATGATAAAACATATTATATGCAGACCTAGACACAGTCAGGATATCTTAAAGGATGACATCAGTATACTCACCTGCTACGATGAATAGTTGTGCTTACCTTGATCGCGGGGGTATGCCTTGGAATGGGTCACACGGGTATAATAGTATAATATTACCTAAAGCATATCACGAAGTTGAAAAATTGAAAGTTGAGTGTTAAAGTTTAAGTGGACAAACATATTGGCAATCGCATAGACCAGTTTGATTAGGCTCGTACTGAAAAGTGTTCCTTAGTCTGCCTGAGAACGAATTTTGATCCCATTGCAATTGTAATTGTATATTATGGTAGTTGTTTATATTTTGAGTTTTTATTTGTTTTTTTAGTTCTCAATATTAAAAAATTAAAAAATTGGAAAAATTCAAAAATACAAAAATAGTGTCTTGCTTTTCTATAAAATCAAAAATCCAAAAATAGAGTGTTTATTTGTTTTTCTTAAAATTAAAAATGTAACCGTTCTTGAAGATTTGACTGATCATCAAAAGTTAAAATAATTTAAATTGTGAAATTTCATGTACCTAGTGTTCATGTGGTACTCTCTCTGTTGCATAAGAAATGTTTGCTTATAAGTTTATGAGTATGTGCAGAACTTGATTTCAATCAAGAACAGGGGTTGTTGAAGACTGAGATGCTGTTAGCTGTTGACGAAGCATGGAGCAGCACAACAACAAGATGTACCTGAGTCTGAAGAATCGGATACGCAACGCCGTCTGACAGTGAATGTACATTTGAAGAAGTACCATGAACCTGTTTGAAAGACAAAGATTGAAGAAGAAAAGAGTTGCTGAGAATCCTCCTCTCACATTCTTTTTAACAAAGACTTTCAAGAAGATGCTGATCAAGATCCTGATATAAAGCTAACCACAAGAGCTGAAGAAAGAGACCCAGTGCTGAGAGTTCAGAAGTCAATAACTTCCACAACATCTGCAGCATAGTGACAACCATAGACTACGTTGAAGACGTTGCTGATTTCATGTTATGAAGACAATTTGATGGCATCAGTCTAGGGGGAGATTGTTAGGCCCTAAAGTGTGAGACTGACGCATCAAATTAATACAACGAGCTATGGTTATGAACTGGGTCTTACCGGGTTAGTTTATGTTAGGTTGTGGACCTTTATAGGTCATTTGGGCCAAGCTTTAGGCCATGTGGGCCAAGCAGGCCCAAGGGGAGCCCATGTGGGAAATGGGCTAGTCTATGTATATAAACAAGTTTTTAACTTGTTTTTAGGTTGGAACTTCAAAGTTACAAAATTCCTAGAGAGAGCTAGAGGGAGGCAATTTGGTTGTGAGCTTGTACCAGACGATTTTGCTAGTTGATAGTAATAGAATCGTGTGCAAGTTTGAAAGTGATTCGGTATCGTGTTCTTCATATTTCATATTTTCCGTTTTATCTTGAATCTCACCAAGTTTGGATTCCGCACAAACTTGGTGATTGTTTGATATCATTGAAAGATCCGGTTCAACGGGACTTACAAGAACCGTCCGACAAATTTCTTCGTTTACAGTAAGCTCGGCACGGGCCGTGTCCTCCCAACACGGCCCCGTGCTGCACTGTCTGCAGAAAAAGACCCAGTTCAGGTAACTGGACACGGGCCGTGTTCACCCAACACGCCCCCGTGTCCAGACTTCTGTTTCTCTTGTTTTAAATTTGTTACTGGCACTTGAACACGGGGCCGTGCCCGGATAACACGGGGCCGTGTTCAGCGCCCAGTAACACAAAATTTTTGCTTTTTACACCTTTTTACGCATTCAATCAACCTAAAAACTTATTTTTGGGACACATTGTGTAATTTAAGTGTGGGGGGATGCTAAAACCTTGAATCTTGCAAGTCCTAAATACAAGCCTTACACAAAACTCTATTGGAACCACTAATCACCCCAATTTTTTTCAAAAATTTTCATTTTTTTTACTTGTCTAGGTTTAACTCGGGAAATTCAAGTTCTAAAAAAAAGTTATATTTTTACGAATTTACAACCGATAGCGTCGTGATAAAAAGAACCAACATAAGAAAATTATGAAAAGGCATGACAAGCTTAGTTAAAATTTGATTATATATACTTGATCACATAAAAACCCATTCCCACAAAAGTGAGTTTTGAGCCTTTATTGAGCAAGCACTTACATATCATTTGACTAAATGCTCATTTTCGTTTCTTGTGTGAATAGCCGCTTGGTTCTTACGACTCTAGAACTTGCCATGACGATACATTCCCGGTCCTTACCAACTTAACCCCGAGTAAGTAAATGATGGAGGCATTAGGACTAACCTTTTTATTTTTTTACCACCTACCCAAAATCCCCCTAGTTAGCCCCTTTGAGCCTAAACCTTTTCATTTCCTAACCCAAACCAAACACCCTTTTACCCACCAAAACCTTTTTCATTTTTACCCCTTTGTTTTAGTAACAAGTTCGACTTTTCGTATGACTTCAAAAAAAAAAAAAAATCTTACGAAAACTGACACTTGTTACGCTTTTCGCCTTTTTTCTACTAACCACTAATCACCAACCCAACCACCTACCTTTAACCCAAGCCTAACCCTTTACCCACAAAGTCCTCTTGATATTTACAAAGGTTTATAAGTTAAAGAGGAGGAGGATTGATTGCTTGGCAAGCCTATGGTAGGAGTAAGTTCCATGCCGCTCTCGAGCGATCCACAAAAATACATTTTCGGCAGAGAGTTGAGTGATCCCCGTGAGGTATGTGAACTTGTATATAAATAGAATTTTACAAAGACATGTTATGCCCTAATAAGTAATTTCTCTTATGAAAAGTTTTAAATAAATCATGACGAATATGATTGTAAATAAATAAAAATAAAATTAAATAAAGAATCTTGGAAATCCCGACACTCTACGACAAGCCCAAAAACCTTCTTCTCTACCCATTCCATTTGTGAGTGTAAAATAGCCACATATTAAAGAGTTTTGCTTGAGGACAAGCAAAGATTTAAGTGTGGGGGTATTTGATGTGTTCAAATATTAACATATAAATTTCATCAAATGAGGCATAAAACTAACCCCTTTTTAGTACTAATGTTGGAAAAAGTGTGCTTTTGTCTTCCTTTTGTATTTTCAGGATTAAATGAGCTCAAATTAACAAAAGAAGCAAAAAGACATCAAAATCTAACATAAATACAAGAAAAATGTCAAGACGTGACATGCCCGACCCCACAACAGCATCTTCGCAAGCAAAACAAGAGATCAGAAGCCTGAACACGCCCCGTGCTCAGCCAGCACAGGGGGCGTGCCCAAGTGTCAGCAGAAAAGACAAATTGGTAGAAGCTTCTATTGCCCACCACGGGGCCGTGCTCAGCGGACACGGGGCCGTGGTCAACTATAAGATTCGCACAATCCAGGCAAATCTTCATAGTACAAAGATTCTTCTGCACACGGGGTCGTGCTCAGCAGACACGGGGGCGTGGTCAACCAATAAGACAAAGCTGCATTTAATGAAGAAAGAGAGGATGTGGACACGGGGCCGTGCCCATTGGACACGGGGCCGTGCCCGAGCTTCTGTTCAGCCTATAAATAGAAGTGCTTGGCTCAAGCTTAAACCATCCCTTGGCACACCACCTCTCTCACACTTCACCCACCACCCACCACCACCATAACACCATCATCCACCACCATCATCCATTGTCCATCGTAGAGTGTGTGAGTCATCTCGGGATCCAAGATTGATCGTAAGAGTTCTTGACAATCAAGGCCATGTTTGCCTAAGTCTCTTACATCACTTGGTGAAGACAAAGTGTCTAGTGTAATACTTTTTATTTCTAATCTTTTGCACTTTTTATTTGGTTTTGTAATAATGACTTTAATAACTAGTTGCTTATGTTGAAGGTGATCTTTCCTTATCGTTTGTCCGTGGTGTCTTGAAATTATTTTACTGTCTATATAAAATAAAAGATTTTCACCATTCATATCTCCACGGTCTATATGGAGGTATGTTGGCTACCTGGTCGGGGGTTAAGGGAATGGTTTGGTAAAGGTCTTGCCATTGTTCAGCGTTTAGAGGTCCTGCAATGGACCTGGGTCATATTTAGTAGGACCTCCTTCAATACTTAACGGTATTGGATGGCGGGGGTCCAAACTCTTTGATCCCCTCATAAGTTAACTACTATTAATACTATAACCCGGCTATTTAGGACTGTATCCCTGCTGACTCAGACTACTTAGTCGAGGGTAACGTCACCTCCAAAAGAGGGGCCTACCATAATATTGCATTAATAACTTAATTAATTATCTTCTAATAATCCACCCTTTTAGGATTGTATCCTTGCTGACTCAAACTACTGGGGTGAGGGTAACGTCACCTTCAAAAGAGGGGCCTACTACAATAACTAAGATAATCTCTTAATTATGCGCAAAAGTGCGGAAATAATCAAAGGTTACACTAGATACGAGTCGGAACCAAGTGATTCATCTTGTCTATCTGTTTTTATTTTTATTTTTATTTTTAGCATTTTAGTTAGTTTTTATTTTTCTTAGTTTAAAACATTTTTCTAAACTTTTTATTTTGATTAGACGTTGAGGATAAACCGGTACTAAAAGCTCTTGTGTCCTTGGACGACCTCGGTATCTTACCAACACTATACTACGCTCACGATGGGTGCACTTGCCCATATGTGTGTCTAGTGTTAGTAAATATCGTGTTTTATAAATTTAAAACTTGGCTAAAAAGTGTTAAAGGGGCTTAAAATATACACCTAATATATATAACACTCGACAACGCATCAGCTGTCAACGCTACCACATGATGCATGATTAACCATCCCCCTCTTTTAACGTTGTTTTCATGAAATTAGTAAAATAATGTTAAAATTAGTGAGCTTTCACTTTTGCCCCCGAGCGCCCACACATATATACATTAGTGCCTTTAAGAGTATACATAATATAATACAATTTTGGTAGTTTAGAAGTTGAAGGGTAAATAATGACAATTAATAAAAATTGTCATAAGGTAATAAAAAGTTTTGAAATAAGTTTACAATTCTTGAAAACTCTGAGGGTGTGTGTGACAACTCGTGATTTCAAAGAGTCTTTCTTTGTACTATTTCAAACCTTTGTGTTGTATTTTGATGTAACAAGTGTGTATGCTAATTAAATAATGAATGCATTTGACCTTATATGAACTGTTATGACTTTATGTGTTATGTGAAGTGTGTACGTCCATAGAAATCCCGTTGCATAAAACTCTTGGGCTGCACATCCTTGTTCCGTCCACTCTCGGGCCACATGAAACCCTGGCTTGGGCCCGGCCCCTCATAACAGCGTATACACCCTAGAGTTGGTGTATGGCTTCCATTATCTCCTAAACAAAACATCATTAGAAAACCAAACCCTATTCTCCTCTCCCTCAAGATCCGACGGCAGCTTCCCTTGCGATTGAAGCCTTCTTCGGCCCTGACACCTTCCTCAACATCTAGCAATCCGGTTAGTGTTCATACTCATATTGTTTCTGATAATCATTCTCGGCCATGTGTGATAATTGTGTGTTGAATGATGATCATGGTGTTTATGTGTTAGCATGGTTGATGAAATTTAATAGGATAGTGTGATGGTAGGGATACATCTGTTCGATGATATATGGGTTGATTCTGATAATTAGAGTACACCATGCTTCAATGTTTTATTGACAAACTAGGGTTCTTGTGTATTGAGATTGATAATCTAGCATGATCAAGTTTTGTAATAGTAAAACATTGATATTAGATAAACTGATATATGTTCTAAGATTTCTGTGCTATTTGATCCGAATGGAAGGTGGATTGAGTAAATGGATCATGCGATGATGATGATGATGATTGTGTTCGTTCTTGTTGCTTAATCATAAAAGATACAATTAGGGCTTGTATGATTTTAGTGATGTGTAACTGTTTCGATCTTTGAATGGGGTGGAATGATTGGAAATTATGTTTGCTAAAAATAAGGGAAACGGTTGACTGGTCCAACCGCATAAGGTAATCGCACAACAGAATGTGGATCGCACAAGGGTGTGCAATCGCACAAGTCTGCCCCAGTCGCACAAGTGGTTGGGCCTCCAATCTGATTTGGACCCACATCCTCTTATCTGGGCTGTACCTATAACGACCAGGCCCATTGGGTTGTGCGATTGGAAGAGTGGACCGCACAAGTTGTGCGATTAGACGGGTAGGCCATACAGTGTGTTACTGGGCCGACCATGTTGGGCCGGACCACGGATATGGATCGCACAATAAATCCAGATCGCACAATAGTAGAGGGATCGCACACGTTCTAGCCAATCGCACAAGCCCTTTTGGGCCTTATGCTACATGGGCCTGCTATACTAGATGGGCCGCATAGCGATGGATTTGATTTTTAGGCTATCTGTTTGTTTATACGTGTATGAAATGTGAACTGTGTATGCTTGGTATAAAGTGCTAGACTATGTGCATGGATACGTGATTGGCATACAAACTGATTGAGCATGTGTTAACGTTATAGGCCTTGATTGATTAACTTGAACGTGTAATTTGTCTTACCGAGCAAATCTAAGGTGAGTTTACTGCTCTATTTCCAAGCATGCGTCCCAGGGAGGGACATCTGGTAAACATTCCGGGGAGGAATGTCGGGTAAGTGGGTTTGACTGGAATGTTAAACCTGGGATGTTGGTTAATACACTCATATCTATCATTAAGTCCCGTCATATACCGAATTGGTTGTCGGGGAGGCAACGGGGTTATTAGTTGATAGCGCTATTAGGTTTGGCACCCTCACACCGTACCGGGGAGGACGGGCGTGAACTAATTACCTTAACCAATTAACCATGTTTGATAGAGCATTGGGGAAGGGCAAATAATCTGGAGCCATCTGCGGTAATCGAGTTATTAACAACATCTGATGTCTAAAATGTTCTAAACTCATATTTGGTAACTAAACGTGTTAAGAAACTTTGAACTCACCAGCGTCGTCTGACCTACTTGTCTGCATGCTTGCAGGTCGTTAGATTCATGGTTGGAACTTGCTATCTGGGAGTGCTAGAGTGGTCATGGGTCGAGTCTCTTGGATACATGTTCTTTGGTTTTGTACACTTGTTTTGAAACAGTTGAATAACGATTTACATTTTGCTTTCGCTGACGTTTTGGTTTAAGTTATGATTTGAAACTATATTATGAAATAAATGGAATCTTTTATTTAATATATTGTTATAGTTCAATTTGATTAGTGGCTGGATCCTGGTACGTCACACATCCCGCGGTGTTTTCCGCATGTGGTATTTTGGGGGTGTGACAGTTTGGTATCAGTGCCACTGGTTATAGCGAACTAGGTTTTAAAAACACTTTTGTAAAACCAGACTATAACCGAACAGCTTTTGAAATCGACCATGACACTCGGCCCCAGATTTCAAGGTTTGTCTCTCGTTTACTTATTGCATAGCATATCTAGTGTACACTTAAGTATGATATTGCATGTGATTGCACACTTAGCACTACAGACTGAATTCATGTGTTACTTGCTTATGTTATGTGGTTGATAGAGTCATAATGCGACCTTCCTCTAGACTCTCATGATTTATGTTCTGTGACGTCTTTTATCCTGCTATTCGAATTTGAGGGACCTTTTAGCACGAGTTGGGATGAGCTGAGATAAACATGCAAATTGCATTGTTATTGTGGGTGCACACATAATAATAATGTGGGGTGCATGTGAGTCCCAGTGAGGCTTAATGAGTGTGAAGGGGGTTTCGCTCTGTAGTCTGATGTAAACCTGGTAGTCTGTAGAAGTCATTGTGATGCTTGACTCCTACTCAATTCCGACTCTTAACCTTTTCCCTTTTCTTATATAGAATCATGAGCGGACGAGGCCATGGGCTTGGTCACATTGCGATGACTCAGGCCGAGTTGACAAACTTGATTAACACATGTGTGGCTGAGGCTTTGGCAGCCTATCAAGCTGGTATGAAATGTGCCAAATACTCTTTATTCTTGTGTCGCATACTCAACTCTTACTCGTGTGCTGTATCTTCTTTCGTCCTTAGGTCAGCAAGCGAATCAGAATCAAAACAATCCGCCTGCTTGTACGTTTAAGACGTTTATGGATTGTAAGCCACAGACATTCAGTGGGAGTGAAGGAGCTGTGGGGCTAATTCGTTGGTTTGGGAAAACTGAATCAGTATTTGCTATGTGTAACTGTCCCGTGGGGGACCGGGTGAAGTATGCTACAGGCACATTAGAGGATGGTGCCTTAACTTGGTGGAATGCCTAAGTGCAGATGTTGGGCATCGAAATGGCTAATGCAACTACTTGGGATGATTTCAAGGAGTTGATGCGAGAGGAGTACTGTCCTCGTAACGAGATTCAGAAACTCATGAACGAATACTACAACCTGAAGATGGAGGGATCAGACATCGAGGCTTACACGAAATGATCTCACAAGCTAGCAAACATGTGCCCTAACTTATCGCGACCGCCACCTCGAAGAATCGAATTGTACATCAAGGGTTTGGCACCACAAGTTAAGAGTTTGGTCACAGCTGCAAATATTAACAACTTGCCTCAGATTATTCGTTTAGCACACAAGATTACTGACCAAGAGGTCGAGCGTGGTTCGCTACCGCCCCGTGTTTCTGCTACTATCCCTACTGCTACAGCTACCACACCTGCTAGTGATAACAAGCGTAAATGGAATGATGCTGACAAAGCGACCAGTGCAAGCCAATCGCAGAAAAGGCCAGACAACAGCAATAGTCACAGCTTCAGTCAGTCCTCTTCTGTTAACCAGGGTCAGAGCAGTAATCCAAGCCAAGGCTCCTACGTTGGTAGGAAGCCAAAGTGCCACAAGTGTGGTTATCATCATCATGGACCGTGTGTCCGAGCTTTCCATAGGTGTGATAAGGTGGGCCATATGGCAAAAGACTGTAGAGCTCCGTTCCTAAAGCAACAGCAGCAGCAGAATCAGCAGCAACAACAACAGCATCAGCAACAACAAAGGCAGCAGCCCCATCAGAACCAAGGCAATAGGAGTGGTGTTTTCAGTGTAGGGAAGAGGGTCACATTAAACGAGATTGCCCTAAGCTGAATCAAAATGCCAACGATAACAACAACCTTCAGAATAACAATCACAATGCTAGGAATAACAATAATGGCAACAATGGAGGCAATGGTGCTCGTGGAAGGGTATTTACGATTGGAGCTGGTGATGCTAGGAACGACGTCAATGTCGTGACTGGTACGTTTTCTGTGAACAACCTCTTTACTTCTGTGTTATTTGATTCTGGTGCCGATTGGAGTTATGTGTCCTTAGAGTTCAGTCAACGATTAGGGTTAACTCCAGCACCTCTAGAAGCTAAGCATGTAGTAGAATTAGTATATGGTAAGACGATTGAAGCTTCGCATGTCCTTTTTGGGTGTAAACTATATCTTGTGGGTCAAGTGTTTGACATTGACCTCCTTCCTGTTACCCTCGGTAGTTTTGACGTAGTGGTTGGTATGGACTGGTTGTCCAAGCACCGTACCGACATCCTTTGTAAAGAGAAATCGTACGTATTCCCCTCCCGGTGGAGAATCTCTATCGGTTCAAGGGCATCGTAGTGGTGCGATGGTTGGTATCATCTCAGCTATAAAAGCTCAGAAGTGTCTACGAAAGGGGTATCCTGCTATTCTAGCACTTGTTACTGATACTCCGTCTAAAGAGAGGAAGATCGAAGACCTGCCAATTGTTCGTGAATTTTCTGATGTGTTTCCTGAGGAACTTCCTGGTTTACCTCCTCACCGTCAAGTGGCATTCCAGATTGATCTTACACCAGAAGCGGCCCCAATTGCTCGAGCTCCTTATCGTCTTGCACCTGGGGAGTTGCAAGAATTATCTAATCAACTTTAGGAACTGTTGGATAGAGGTTTTATCCGACCCAGCTCTTTGCCTTGGGGAGCCCCAGTTCTGTTTGTGAAGAAGGACGGGTCCTTTCGAATGTGTATTGATTATCAGGAGCTCAACAAAGTGACAGTCAAGAACCGTTATCCTCTGCCACACATTGACGGTCTGTTTGACCAGCTAAAAGGGTCAAGCTTCTACTCGAAAATTGATCTAAGATCGGGCTACCATCAGATGAGAGTCCGTGAAGAGTATGTTCCTAAGACGGCTTTTCGAACACAGTATGGCCACTACGAGTTTCTGGGTATGCCATTTAGGTTAACTAACGCACCAGCGGTGTTCATAGACCTCATGAACCGCGTGTGCAAACCGTATCTTGATGATTTCGTCATTGTGTTTATCGATGACATCTTAATCTATTCTAAGAGCAAGGAAGACCACGAGCGACACTTGCGTCTTATCTTGGAGCTCCTGAGGAAGGAGCAACTCTACGCAAAATTCTCTAAGTGTGACTTCTGGATTCGAGAGGTACACTTCCTCGGCCACATCGTGAATGAATCGGGGATACACGTGGATCCTGCCAAGATTGATGCCATCAGAAATTGGGCAGCACCGAAGACTCCTTCAGAGGTGCGATAATTTCTTGGTCTTGCTGGGTACTATCGCAGATTTATTAAAGACTTCTCAAAGATCGCTCAACCTCTTACCTCGTTAACACAGAAAGGCATTGCATACCTATGGGGAACGAAACAAGAAGATGCTTTCCCGCTGTTAAAGAAAAAACTCAGCAGTGCACCAATCTTGTCTCTACCTGAAGGTACTGAAGATTTTGTGGTATACTGTGATGCTTCTATTCAGGGTCTTGGCTGTGTGCTAATGCAACGTGAAAAGGTGATAGCTTACGCTTCACGGTAGTTGAAGGTTCATGAGAAGAATTACATGACTCACAACTTAGAGTTGGGGGCCGTGGTGTTTGCGCTCAAAATCTGGAGGCATTACTTGTACGGTACTAAATGCACTATTTATACCGACCATAAGAGCCTTCAGCACATCTTTGATCAGAAGGAATTAAACATGCGACAATGTCGCTGGGTAGAACTCTTAAATACAACTGTGCAATTAAGTATCATCCAGGGAAGGCTAACATCGTAGCTGATGCCCTTAGTCGAAAGGAAACGAAACCCAAATGTATCCGCGCCTTGCAACTCACCATCCATTCTAATTTTCCTGACCAGATTCGCTCTGCTCAAATTGAAGCGTTGAAAGATGAAAACGTTGAACCTGAGTATTTGCGGGGCATGGAGAAACGACTCGTAGAGAGATCTGACGGCATTTACTACTTCATGGAGCGGATATGGGTTCCTTTGTTTGGTAATCTTAGAGAGCTTGTGATGGACGAAGCGCACAAGTCTCGATACTCAGTTCATCCAGGTTCGGATAAGATGTATCAGGACCTCAAGGTTTTGTACTGGTGGCCGAAGATGAAGGCCCACATTGCGACTTATGTGAGTAAGTGTCACACCCCGACCACGTAAAACAACAAACCGTGGCGGAAACGTCGGGGAGTGTTGTAACAGAATCATCGTTTCACAACCATGGTAATTAAAAGTTTCGTCTTATCGATTCATTAAGTAATTTACATTGTGTTAAAACCAAACAAACAAATTAAACATCGTCTATTATCGTTTTTATGTCACTAAGGCCACGTCCAGATCCTAAGTGAACATGCTTCCTAGCAATCAACATCACGCAACATCACCTGAAACATATGTAAAAAAATAATGTCAGCAAAGAAATGCTGGCGAGCACATAGGTTTTATGAGAGTATCGGATTCATGGCTCGTTTATATGTTGCAGTACCTTATTAGACTACAAGTGTCAAAAGTACAAACCTCGTTTTGAAAAGTGTATTGCAACATAATTAACCAACTCAAATTAAGATGGTTATAGTTTATAAAATCTCGTAGCCATGATTCTTAACCCCAAAACATTTGTTTTAGTAAACCAACTCGTAAAATATCTCGTAAAAACTCGTTAACAAAACTCGTATGGTTTATATCATTTCGAAAACCTCGTGGTGTGACATCGTTTCAATATCGTTTCCCAAGTGAACTAAATAATGACATGAAACGTAATATGATAAAAGCACTTATATATAAGATGTACCAACGGCGTATCTACCATGCTTTTATCATGCTACACCCATCCCATTATCTAATCACTACCCAAAACCAAACGTTTAATCAAATCGTTTATCTCGTTTCAGTCGTTTCAAATCATTTAACTCGTATCAAATCGTTTAACTCGTTTCAAATCATTCTCGTTTTAATTGTGAAACTACTTTTGGTCATCTCGCTAATAACATTCAAACCTTCGTGACTCGACTATCTCGTTTCTCGTATTAACAAACCACCAAAGGGTAAGTTAACAATCATCAGATTCGGTCGTTACCTACATAACCCCCACACATAACCATGGGTGTAGTCTGATAACGGGATTTGTCAGATCCTATGGTACCATAACCTAATACTGGTCGGTTCGGCCAAAATTAATGAATGTCATTCGTTATGTAACTACAACCAACAAGTTCGTTCACATTATCGAAATCGTTATTAGTTTAATATAAACCAATTAAATTGTTTTTGAAACCATCGTTTAAACCTCGAAATCGTTTAATACATATGAATCACCCCAAAACAATTGAAAATAGTAAAATAGGGGAACTATGTACTCACTTTGAATAGAAGGGTATCCTTGATCTAAAGAACTTAGCGAAGCTGAGGCAAACCAAGGAAATTCAAGTAATACCTAGTAATCGGATCACTAGTAAATAAATCGACACCTAAATCGGAAGATCGGACAGAATGAGGTCTTGTAAACCAAATGAGTGTTGGAACTCATGTGATATGGTTTAATAAAGCCTACATTCTAAGTCGGAACCTAACCTAAGTGCTTTCGACCCGTTACGACCCATTAAGGTAGCTTACGCTACTTTAACGCGTCGTTCACGCAAACGCGTGTTCGAGACATCTAACTAGTCCTATGACAAGTATTATATGCCTAAACATGTTTAATTATGTTGCATAATCAGTTAAGTGACAAATGTTTAGGTTACATATGCTTAAAATCCAATTATGCATGAAAAGGGCATTTTGGTCATTTACCTAAGGCATATAAATTACCTATCATATAACCACTTAAACTATGTGACCATAAGGTATAACCTCGGAAGGTTATTCCCTATGCAACTATGGTCACTAAACATGCTTGGTCGGATCCTAATGATTGACCAAACGGGTTGAGTTCGAAAGTCTAAGCGGTGGTTTAGACCGCTTGACTTACAACTCTAAACAAGCACTAAACTAAAAGTGACAGCTAAGCATGTTAAAACATGCTTAACTAAGTTAGAAAACAGGTTTTGATATCAAAACAAAGTGTTTTGATACCCAAGAGTAGTTTGGTTGCAAAATACGCATAAATGCACATTTTGACCAAAACTACGACTCGTCACTACGCCTAGTCAACGTGGTAATCAGTAGGTATAGTCACTAAAGACTATAACCATCGTGATTACGCTCACGTTGCGAACTTCAAACGAACTTCTCGTTGACCATTGACTGGTCAAACTAAAAGTTAAACACTGTTTGACTTTTAAACTAGGAAAGCAATAAAAGAATGAAGGAAGCTTACAAAGGGTCCTTGCTAGAACTTGATCTTATAATTCTCAGGTATGAAGTTATAAAACCTCAACTTAGAGAATTTAGATCAAGTGAGAGTTGCAACAAATGAAATGCTAGGCTATTTATACTTGTCATGAACTCACAAGATCAAAACAAGTGTTTGTGTCGCCATCAATCATTAAATCTCATCCATACAAGTGTTATGAGTTGATTAGAAGCCTTGGAGAGGTGTTAACTTGGTTAACACACCAAGAACTTGCAATAACAGCCCCTAAACTATCAAACAGTTGCTGAAAATTGATTTCTGGTCGCTGGCACTTTTAGGCGGGGTGCGTAAGAGTAGGGGAGGGGCTTACGCGGCCCGTGTGAACTCAGCAGATCAGCACAACTTACATTTTTGATAGCTTTGGTCCCTGCATGTGTATGAGCTCATTACTAGCACTTTTAACACCCGTTAAGCCATTTTCAAGGCCCTACAAGGTGTTCAAAGTATAGAGGACTCAAAATATGCTTGGAAAACTCTCGGATGTCGGCTCGTTTGGTCATACGGTCACGTTATTTGTCAAATTATGACGAAACTCGAACGGACGTGAAAACGATCAAAATTACGCGACGAATGGTATTTTTGCATGCCGATCACTAAAATAAAATATATTTTAGTGTTTACAAAAATTTTGGGTGTCCAGATATGGTCAGAACGTAATATATGCGTGAAAATGCAAACTTACGTCGTTTTTGACACTTTTAGTCCCTGTAAGATCAAATAAGCATGTTTTCGCACACCGAACCCCTCAAAGCTTATTTCTAAGCTATGTTTAGGTTATTTATGGTATGTTTAGCTTATGATCAAGTTCCAGACTGTTCGATATCATACGAATCGGTATAGTTTAGCAGTTTGACACAATTAGTCCCTACGATCGAATAGACTTGTTTTTGCCATACCAAACCCTTCAAAACTTATTTCTAAGTTATGTAAAGGTTATTTAAGGTATGTTAAGATTATGTCACTATTCCGGTGTGTTTGTCACGTTAAAATGACTGCGTTTACGCACCAGTTTGCGTATAACCTTCCAGAAAGCGATTTAAAGCTTGAAATCGGAATCGAATCAAATCGTAAAATCATCAAACACAAATACACACATGATAACACCAAAACACATTGTTTTATTAATAATTAACATTGTTTTACATTGTACATTGATTACAGAGCACAGTTGTCACAGTAAGTGTTTGACTTGCGCGAAAGTTAAGGTGGAGTATCAGAAACCATCAGGCCTACTTCAGCAACCCGAGATACCCATGTGGAAAGGGAGCAAATCACGATGGATTTTGTCACTAGTTTGCCGAGAACACAAAACGGAAACGATACCATCTGGGTGATCGTTGATCGTCTCACGAAGTCAGCGCATTTTCTAGCAATCAACAAAACGGATAAGTTCTCGCAACTTGCTGTTGTCTATCTGAAGGAGGTGGTTTCCAAGCACGGAGTGCCAACCTCTATTATTTCTGATCATGGCCCGCGTTTCATTTCAGACTTGTGGCAGTCGATTCACAAATCATTCGGCTCACGTCTTGACATGAGCACTGCTTATCACCCACAGACGGATGGTCAAAGTGAACGAACCATCCAGACCCTTGAAGACATGCTGTGAGCATGCGTGATCGACTTTGGAAAGGGTTGGGAGAAACACTTACCTTTGATAGAGTTTTCTTATAACAATAGCTACCATACCAGTATCCAAGCAGCCCCGTTCGAAGCATTGTACGGACGGAAATGCCGTTCTCCTCTCTGTTGAGCTGAGGTGGGTGACAGCCAGATCACAGGTCTAGAACTTGTGCTTGAAACCTCTGAAAAGATTGTTCGGATCAGGAATCGTATGGCGGCAGCGCGCGACCGTCAGAAAAGCTACATTGATAAGCGTAGGAAACCTTTGGAGTTCGCTGTAGGCGATTGCGTTATACTAAAAGTCTCACCCTGGAAGGGTGTGGTACGCTTTGGGAAACGTGGCAAACTCAACCCGCATTATGTCGGGCCATTCGAAATTCTGGAGTGAATTGGTAAAGTGGCCTACAAGCTCGAGTTACCTGCCGAGTTGGGTAACGTCCACGATGTCTTCCACGTGTCGCAATTAAAGAAGTGCTTGTCAGATGAAACACTTGTGGTACCGTTTCAAGAACTGAGAATCGACGACAAATTGCAATTTGTCGAAGAACCCATCGAAATTATGGACCGGGAAGTCAAGGTCCATAAGCATAGCCGAATCCCGATCGTGAGAGTTCATTGGAACTCAAGACGTGGGCCGGAGTTCACGTGGGAACGCGAGGATCAGATGAAGCTCAAGTATCCTCAACTTTTCCCAACTGACCAGTCAAAGCCTGATGCAACTGGTGAATTTCGGGACGAAATTCCCTTTCAAGTTGGGGATGATGTGGCATCCGAGGGGAATCCACAATCATCTTGAACTACCATTCTATTCCTTATCACCGCTTGTCAAATTTCGGGATGAAATTTCTTTCCAGTTGGGGATGATGTGACAACCCGTGATTTCAAAGAGTCTTTTTTTGTACTGTTTCAAACCTTTGTGCTATATTTTGATGTAACAAGTGTGTACGCTAATTAAATAATGAATGCATTTGACCTTATATGAACTGTTATGAGTTTATGTGTTATGTGAAGTGTGTACGTCCGTAGAAATCCCATTGCATAAAACTCTTGGGCCGTGCATCCTTGTTCCGTCCACTCTCGGCCCACATGAAACCCTGACTTGGGTCCGGCCCCTCATAACAGCGCATACACCCTAGAGTTGGTGTATGGCTTCCATTATCTCCTAAACAAAACATCATTAAAAAACCAAACCCTACTCTCCTCTCCCTCAAGATCCGACGGCAGCTTCCCTTGCGATCAAAGCCTTCTTCGGCCCTGACACCTTCCTCAACATCTAGCAATCCGGTTAGTGTTCATACTCATATTGTTTTTGATAATCATTCTCGGCCATGTGTGATAATTGTGTGTTGAATGATGATCATGGTGTTTATGTGTTAGCATGGTTGATGAAATTTAATAGGATAGAGTGATGGTAGGGATACATCTGTTCGATGATATATGGGTTGATTGTGATAATTAGAGTACACCATGCTTAAATGTTTTATTGACAAACTAGGGTTCTTGTGTATTGAGATTGATAATCTAGCATGATCAAGTTTTGTAATAGTAAAACATTGATATTAGATAAACTGATTTATGTTCTAAGATTTCTGTGCTATTTGATCCGAATGGAAGGTGGATTGAGTAAATGGATCGTGCGACGATGATGATGATGATTGTGTTCATTCTTGTTACTTAATCATAAAAGATACAATTAGGGCTTGTATGATTTTAGTGATGTGTAACTGTTTGTTTATACGTGTATGAAATGTGAACTATGTATGATTGGTATAAAGTGCTAGACTATGTGCATGGATATGTGATTGGCATACAAACTGATTGAGCATGTGTTAACGTTATAGGCCTTGATTGATTAACTTGAACGTGTAATTTGTCTTACCGAGCAAATCTTAGATGAGTTCACTTCTCTATTTCCAAGCATGCATCCCAGGGAGGGACATCTGGTAAACATTCCGGGGAGGAATGTCGGTTAATGGGTTTGACTGGAATGTTAAACCTGGGATGTTGGTTAATACACTCATATCTATCATTAAGTCCCATCATATACCGAATTGGTTGCCGAGGAGGCAACGGGGTTATTAGTTGATAGCGCTATTAGGTTTGGCACCCTCACACCATACCGGGGAAGACGGGCGTGAACTAATTACCTTAACCAGTTGACCAATGTTTGATAGAGCATTGGGGAAGGGCAAATAATCTGGAGCCATCTGCGGTAATCGAGTTATTAACAACATCTAATCTCTGAAATGTTCTAAACTCATATTTGGTAACTAAACGTGTTAACAAACTTTGAACTCACCAGCGTCGTCTGACACACTTGTCTGCATGCTTGCAGGTCGTTAGATTCATGGTTGGAACTTGCTATCTGGGAGTGCTAGAGTGGTCATGGGTCGAGTCTCTTGGATACATGTTCTTTGGTTTCGTACACTTGTTTTGAAACAGTTGAATAACGATTTACATTTTGCTTCCGCTGACGTTTTGGTTTAAGTTATGATTTGAAACTATATTATGAAATAAATGGAATCTTTTATTTAATATATTGTTATAGTTCATTGTGATTAGTGGCTGGATCCTGGTACGTCACACATCCCGCGGTGTTTTCGCATGTGGTATTTTGGGGGTGTGACAGTGTGAAGTGTCAAAGTTGCAACTAAGTTTCAACTGTCACTTTTAGGTTATAACAGAGATTAAGGTCAGATATTGTTCGAATTCTCTCGTTGTAGTCAATCATTTTTTTGTATTATTGTTTTGTAAGTTTTCGTTTCATCCATGCAATAACCTTGAGTTTGGGTGACAGGGTTTTGCGTGAAGTTTCTAAAAAACAATAATAGTAGTATGGGCCAAATTAGAGAGTCTTGACTAAATCATTGGCTAGTAGGCTATATCTAAAGAAACAATTGTATACTTTCCATATGGAGTCTGGGAAGTCATTACAAGATCATACTGATGAGTCACACAAACTCATGCTTGATCTTGAAAACATTGAGGTAGAGATGGATGAAGAAGATAGAGCCATCATCTTCATAATATCTCTTCCTGAATCATATGGACATTTCATAGATATCCTTTAAGTATGAGAGGGAAAGCTTATCCATGGAAGAAGTCATTGTTGTCATTACTTCTAAGGAATTAAAGAAGAGGGCAAATGTAAAAGAAGAAGGTGGGGAAAGCATGTAGGTTAGGGGTAGATTTGAACAAAGGAATCCCAAAGTAAAAGGTATATCAAGATCTAAGTCAAAGTTCAAGAGGAGATATTTTGTTTGTAATTCTGACAAACATTGTCACACCCCCAAAATACCACATGCGGAAACCCCCGCGAGGCGTGTGACGTACCAGGATCTAGCCACCAATTACATTGAACTCATAGGTATATTTAAATAAAGCTTTCATTTATTAACATTAAGTGTTACACGTTGCAACTAATTCACAGTATACAGCCGTTATTACTCCATACAATCATGCTTGAACATTAATATACATCATAATACACAAGATTTAACCCGTAATAGAAACACTAGTTGTTTAACCGATCTTATGTCAAATAAACCTCAACAACGCAATTTCTACCAACCCTAAATCACATACGGTTCAGAAAACGCAGCTAATCAACGAAATATTTATGACCAAAACTAATATAAACCGAAAGAACCATAAACCAAACTCAATAAATACATACCTAGCGATTAAGAGTGTGCGCTAAAGATTCTTAGAATCAAAGTTTTTTTGGAGTCTTGAGACTTGGTTTCTGTCAACAGTGTGCGTGAAAGAGAGGCTGTAGAAGATGATCACAAGTTGGGTTTAGGGTTGGGAGGTGATAATTTAACATGCAATATACGTATCCTACTAAATCAAGGTTATCTAATAGTGGGTTGTTGAGATTTTAGTGATGATGGGCCGATGGCTACCAAAATTAAAAGAAAGTGAATTGGGCTTGAGGGTAAACAAACAAGTGGGTGTAGATGAATTAGGTTGTCATCAACGAAAATCAATTTGTCAACATTTGAAATTCTTTGATTTTTATGTTAAGGATTTATTATTATTATTATTAGTATTATTATTATATTAAACTAATCTAAACACATAATAAATCAATTATATAAATGTATAAGATTTACTATGGTCTGGACCTCAAGAGTTTCGAGTTACACAAGTGTGTTGAGTCGACAAGTGAGGTATGTACTTTGGTTCAAACGGTTCGGGTCAGTTCAACACAACACGGATTTGGTTTCGACTACACGTTTGCACACTATAAATTAAATAAGTATGAATTTAATTCGTCGAATAAGATAAGTATATAATTATTCTTTAAAAAAATGAAACGAGCAGTTTTTACCTCTAAGTTACAGGTTGTCACAAACATCTCAAAAGAGATTGTCTAGAAAGAAAGAATAGAAAAGGAGAATCCAATTTCTCAAGGGGTCAATCAAATTATTCACCTGAAAGTTTTATGGATTGATATGATAGTGTTGATGTGCTAATAGTATCAAGTGTGAAGGACTGAAAGAGTGGGTCATGGATTTTGGTTGCTCATATCATATATCATATGACTCTAAATAAAGATTTGTTCAAAAGGATAGAATTTGAAGATGGTGTTGTAAGTTAGGAGATGACAGGCCTTGCAAGGTTATGGGGAAAGGTACAGTCACTTTTAAACTTGATAATGTTGTTAAGCTTGCTTTAGAAGAAGTGGGATATACTCTTGATTTGTATTGTCACTTGGATCTCTTAAAAGTGATGGTCATTATGTGAGTATGAGAAATGGAAAGGTCAAGGTTATTAAAGGATCCATGGTAGTCTTAACAGGAACAAGAAAAAGTAATAATACATATGTCTTAGATGGAGAAGTAGAGGTGGGAACTATTTCTGTGGCTGAGGGTAAAACTATTAATCCCTTCAATGTTATGGCATCATAGGTTGGGGCGTACTAGTATACAGAGCTTGGTTGAATTGAGTAAAGAGCATGAGTTAAAAGACTTGAAAAGTTGTGAAATAGGTCATAGAGACCACTGCATTATGGACCAGTAAAACTCACATAGTAAAATTTTGTAAAGGGGTTCATTCTACAAAGGGTATTCTAGATTATGTTCATGCTGATCTTTGGGGTCCTACAAAGACTACATCCCTAGGTGGTGCCAGGTATTTCTTATCCATAATTCATGATTTTTCTAAAAGGGTTTGGGTACATGTGTTAAAACATAATGATGAGACTTATGAAAGGTTTAAAGAATGGAAGGTCTTAGTTGAAAACCAAACTTGTAGAAGAACTAAAAAGTTAAGGATAGATAACGGGCTTTAATTTTGCAATGGATTGTTTAATCAATATTGTAAAGAATGTGGGATTGCAACATATTTAATTATTATAGGGACACCCCAACAAAATGGCTTAGTGGAAAGAATGAACAAGAATTTGTTGAATAAGCTTAGATGCATGTTTTCTAATTCAGGTTTGCCAAAGAGTTTTTGAGTTGAGGCTATGTCAACAACATGTTATTTGGTTAATAGGTCTTGACCAGCCATAGGAATGAAGGTGTATGGAGGTGTGGTCTGGTGAACCAACAGATTATGAAGACTTGGAAGTTTTTGGAGCTTTAGCTTATTCACAAGTTAATTCGAGTAAATTAAAACCTAGATCAAAAAAGTGTATTTTTTATATGTTATCCTGAAGGTGTTAAAGGTTGTAGACTTTGGAGGTTAGATGATGTAAGTCCAAAGGTTATAGTTTGAAGAATTGTAGATGTTCAAGAAGAGCTCATGTACAAAGATGTAATGACCAATAAAGATAAAAAGTGTTAGTTAAGGATCATGAAGTTTAGATTGAGGTGGACAATAGTGTAGACAAAAGGTTTGAAGAAGGTACTACTACAGGTTAAACACTAGAGTCTACAAGTGTTCCACCAAGTTATAGTTTGGCCAAAGACAAGTATAGAAAAGAAATTGTCAAGCCAACAAAATTTTGAACTAGTGATGACATCTCAGGCTCTCAACATTTGTGTTTAATGTTGTTGAGATAGAATACACTAATGAGCCTTTAACTTTCAATGAAGCAATCATTTCTAGTAAAAAAGAATTATGGATTAAGGCTATGGAAGAAGAAATGGAGTCTTTAATGAAAAATGAAAGTTGAGAATTGGTTGATAAGCCTGAAGGTTAAAAGCTTGTAGATTGCAAATGGAGCTATAAGATTAAAAAAGGTATCAGTGACATATCGGGATATTAACTACATAGCTGTTAGCATTTATGTTTAATGTTGTTGAGATAGAATACACTAATGAGCCTTTAACTTTTAATGAAGCAATCATTTATAGTAAAAAACGAATTGTGGATTAAGGTTATGGAAGAAAAAATGGAGTCTTTAATGAAAAATGAAAGTTGAGAATTGGTTGATAAGCCTGAAGGTTAAAAGCTTGTAGATTTCAAATGGAACTATAAGATCAAAGAAGATATTTCAAGGTTGAACCTCCAAGATTTAAAGTTAAGGTTAGTTGCGAAAGGTTTCATACAAAAGCATGAGTAAATTATAATGAGATTTTAATCGTCCTATTGTAAAACATACTTCTGTAAGGGTATTGTTGTCTTTAGTTGCATGTGATGATTTAGGACTTGAACAACTTGATGTAAAAACAAATTTTTACATGGAAATCTTGATGAGAAGATTTACATGAAGCATTTTCAAGAGGAGGGGCAGAATGAGAAAGTTTCTTTATTAAAGATATCTTTATATGGTCTAAAATAATCACCTAGGCAATTGTATCTCAGGTTTGATGATTACATGGTGTCTCATGGGTTTTCTAGAAGCAAATATGATAACTGTGTTTACTTCAAAGGAATTGAGAATGGGCACAAGGTTTATATGCTTTTGTATGTGGATGACATGTTAGTAGCTTGCAAGAACAAAGGTGATATTGTAGCTACTAAGCAACCCTTCATAAGGGAATTTGAGATGAAAGAACTAGGAGAAGCTAGAAAGATCCTAACCTAATCCTTAAACTCGAAACCCCTAATCCGCTACACCTCTCACAAGTTCGGAACTCCTAACCTAATCCTTAAACTCGAAACCCCAAACCAAAACCCGGACACCTCTAAACCAACTCACAAACTCGGAATCACTATAAACTAGGAATCCTTTTTATTCTTATATGCAAACTCGTAACCTTTATCTTTTTATACAAATTCGGAACTTCTAAAATCACTTAAACCGACTCAAAGGTCCCGTATATATATTAACATGCAAACCGTAGTTGTCATTCAGAACCTGCTTATGTAATCTCTCTTCTCTGATCGACGACACCCAGCACCCAAGAAGTTTCTCTCTTGTTTTTCAAGCTTTTCACGATCTCTATCTCTTCCAGTATTATACATGAAATTTTTACTGCGTTTTGATGATTACATGATGTTTGAAACCTAGGTTTTACTAGAAACAAGAGTGTTTATAGTTACAAATTTTGTTGATTAGTATGTTTCGTATATATATGCTTGTATGCTAGGGTTTTCAATTTATAACATGATTCTGATGGTAACTTGTGTTAGATCTGATGTAGTTGATGTTATACATGGTATAGTAGCCGAACGTAAGTTAAACAAGATCACCAACACGTTTTTACAACGATCTGAACACAAACAGTTTCTGTCCAGATTTTTAGGTCGAATTGTATCGATTGTAACTTGTTCAAAACATAATGAAAACGAGTGATTCTTGATTCTAATTTTTTTTTAAAGAAATAGCTTTCAAACCCAACTCGATTCATAATTTTTCAAGATGTTTAGGTTAGTCAAAAGATTAACACGGAAACACACGTACAGGCTGCGTTTTTCTGCAGAAATTGTGGTCCATTACGGAGGTCATAACTTGGTCTATAGTTGGAGTTAATACTTGGAGTTTTTACAGTAGGTAGTCCTATAAAGTAATGAAATTCTCCAACTGGATGTGATGAATAAACGGTAAAATAATGAAATTGTTACAGTGGGATTTTTCTGTAGAATAAACGGTAATCTGTCAACAGAATATGTTGAATTGGCCCTTTATGTGCTATATGTATTTTGGTAATTTTTCTGTGAATAATTAGACTTTGTTAAAACTACACAAGCCTTTTCAAACCTAATGATACGTCTAATAAATTATTCATGATTTTTATAGCCTGTTAAGTATTTTAAACAAAATTCACGATAATAGCTCAACGATGGACGTTGAGCTGAAACCGCTGAAACTTGATGTTAATGCTTATAAATGCATGTGCTTTTCGCTACGAAGTGTTAATTGTTATGTGATGTCTAAGCGAACATCATTGAACGTGTTGCATGTTATGACTTGTACACATGCACAAAAGCACACGAACATATAACTAAGTGTCAACATGTATGCTTATTATGCGGTAGTATACGTGTAGAATTAATTTGACTTATGTGGATAGTAACTAACGATAAAAAAATAACCATATCAGGACGTGGTTGACCACACCTAATGTGACAACCGGTGATTTATTAACAGGTGATTAACGCAATAATAAATAGTGTTTACAACGCAAATTAACTTAATTAGGCCTTTGGAGTGCCTAGGAACGTTTATCCTACTTTACAGTACGCATATGAAGATTCGCGTGGAATCTGCGGAACATCAAACGACAATGAACTGACACCGTACGAAATACTGACCATGCTGACGAATACGGATTTTCTACGAATATTTTATATTTATGAATCTAATTTTTGCGAATTTATCGGGCTACCGTACGTCACAAACGTGAACGAAAAACGCTACTGTAGGAAACGCACCGACAATGAAACGGAAGCATCGAACACGCGTATTAACTTCAAAACTAAAATTTTACGACATATTTAGTTTCGTAATTAAATTTCAGTACTCGCAGACAAAACCGGATCGAGAAATGGTTAAAACTACTAATGACGCGATTTTATGAGAATTTTACCGTTATCGACGAACGAACGCGTCAACCGCGACAACCAACGCTATTTTACGTCCTATAATTGTAAAATAATAATTTGCGACAATTTTTGGAAAAACGGGTGCGTTAACGGGCTCGTAGGAATTGGCGGGCCACTTTAAACACGAGAATTGGGCTTGTGGACCCTGGGCCCAAGCCCAAAGCCCATTAACAAATCCCACTTATAAAAGGGTCCACACCCTCCTAATTTCATTTGTGCAGACATTTATTTTTATACACACACACACAAGAAAAACACAGTCATTATGTCTGTCTTCCTCACTCTCGATCTATACACTGTAACCCCTCAAATTTGAGCATCACCCCTTCTCCAAACACATATACAAACAAACACATACCAAAATCTAGCCTCTCTCCCTCTCGATCTCCGATTCCAGCGACCAGCGTGGCGGCGGTGGATGAAGACGCGCCGCCGCTCACGGCGGCGGCGGTGGTGGTTCTCTCTGACGAGCAAGACCCCCCCTTTTCTGCGAAGTTTGATCGGTGGCCACACCGACCGGCGGTCGGTTCATTTAACCGGCAGTCGGTTAATTTAACCGGCGGTCGGTTCATTGACCCGGTGGTCTTTGTCTTTGACCGACAGTTTTATGAATGATGATGTGATGATGAAGAAGATGAGACGTTGAAGATGATCGGAGACGGCAGCGCCGCCGTACACGGCGGCAGGAGTGGTGGTTGTCTTGTTCAGATGGGTTCTCGCTCAAGATGTTGGTTTGGTTCGATGCAGGTCGGGTGCCGATGAGCTCACATCATACCTGGTCACTTTTGACGAGTTGGTTAAACTCGGATTTGGGATTCAGCTTCGGTACAAGATCGGTGCGGCTCGGGTTCGGTGTTCGGGTTAATGTTTGGCTCAACTCAGTTTGACTCGGTCAAACCGAGTCAACTCAGTTGGTTTGGGTCAGCTGGTTTGGGTCAAGCGGCTTGGTCAGATGGTTCGGTTCGGTTGACTCGGTCGAACCGAGTCAACTCGGTCAAGCCTGGTCAACACAGAGAGTTGACTCGGTCAACTGAACCGGTCAACTCAGTTGACTCGGTCAACTCAGCTCTTCGACACAAAATTTTTGGTAAATCTTTGCGCGATAATTAATCATTCTTATAATTTAAATAATTACGTGAAAACGAGCTCGAACCGACATGATTATAGTTTACGTATTATGAAATATTTGGCGAATCTGATATATTGTTTGAATCTTGATTGAATTTTGACAAAATAACGACACTTTAGTTGTCAGGGCCGTCCAAAAACAGAGGAAACTCTGCCCGTTTTTCGAGAAAAATCCGAAAATAAATGTATTTTATATAATAAAGTGAACTTATGGATTCGAAATAAGCTAGGAAACAAATGTGTTTATCAAGATTGTTTTAAACAAGATGATGATTTGGAACTATTTACGACAATAAATATCGTTATTATATTTATTCTAAACTTTGAAATTTCGACAATTATTTTATAAAAAAATAAATGTAGATTGCATATTTTTTAGAATGTCAAGCTACACGACACTTCTTTTATAAGATAAATGTAGTTTACATTTATTTCAAACTTTCGTACAACACGCAATCGTTTTATAAAACTAAATATAGAATATATTTATTTCAAACATCGAACAATACGAAACCGTTTCATAAAAATAAATATAGCTTATATTTATTTTAAATATCGTACGACACGAATTCCTTTATAAAATAGATATAGTTTATCTATTTATTTCAAACTTCAAACAACTCGACAATCCTTTTATAAAATAAATATAACTTTTATATTTATTTCAAAACGCCTAAACGGCACACTATAAATCATATATATTGCGTACGAGTTTGTTACATGTTATTTTCATATAAATGTTTGTAACATACACAACGACTTCTCAAGACGACTAACGAGATTCTACCAAAATATTTATATTTTTTTATATAAATATTTATATATTTTAAATCTCACGAGAACTAAGTGTTTTTCAAAGATTTAGCGAACTATTACCGACATTAGACGAAACTTAACAAATACAACTTCCTCGTTTCCTTCAAGTTAATAATTACCATCGAATCGTTCGGTCAACGATTCGGTAGAGCTCGGTGACACGTAGCTTAGTTATCGCGTTTATTTAGAAACTTATAAGATATTCCGTGTTAGGAATATTGTAGAATGCACGCTAGCGAGTCACGCCTTGGAAACGACATTACGAAGTCGTATTTAGCTAGCTTTGCACATGGAAATCCAGGTGAGTTCATAACCCACCTTTTTACGGTTTTACATTTTTATAAATGTTTTCGGGGTGGAAAGACATGCACGTTTCGTAGAAACACACAAAGTTTTCGATGAACAAAGACTGCATATTTTAGACAAAGCACGTTTTGCAAGAACATACAAAGTTTTTGAACGAACGAAAACTCATATTTCTACATCATGTTACGAATGGATTTCGAGGAACTCAAATGGTTTACGAATGAATCATACTAAATGTACCGGTTTTTACAACACAAATGCGTATTATCGAAATGTGAATGATTTTCATGACTAGGGATGGGATCGTCTAGTTATAATATTGGGACTGGGTTGGTCTGCGTTTGGGGAACGGGACACCCAGTGAGTTCATGTCCCCCTTTTCTCTTAACTGTTTTTGGTTTTATAACTCTCGGGGGGTGGAATACATGTTACGGATGTTTAAACGGTATGAAATGAACTATTAAATCATGTGAGCATAGCTTAAATTTGAAATGCCGTTAATTCTTAATTAGGGACAAAGGTTAGATCTAACAGGTACAGCCAAACCCCACTCATGGTACTTCTGACCACTTGAGTGCTTCGGTGTCCCAGTCGAGGTGAATCGACAATAGCCAAGGTAAATTGACATAGTCAAGGTAAATTGACATAGTCGAAGGGGAATTCGACACGGTCGAGGGAAATCGACGTGGGTATAAGCCTACTTGTATTGAGTGCTCCCTATGTCTTCACATGTTTTAATGTCCTTGTAAAACATTAATTTGATATGTTCATAAATGCTTTTCATACCAGGGTTTTACAAATTACATACCATGTTTTATACAAATTCAAAGCATAGGATTATGCGGGCATGAATTCGAAGTCAGGGTGGGCATTGACGGTTATACAAACTTTACAAATACAAGAGTTTACAAATACATGGTTCTACGAACATAATGCTTTACAAATACAAAGTTTCCCTATAACTTGACAAGAAAATGATTTTTAAATTCGTTTTCTCAATAATATTTCACAAACCGGTTATCAAAAAGATTTGTTTTAAATCTTTTCTAAAACAAACTATGAACTCGCTCAACTTTATGTTGATTTTTCGTATGTTTCTTTCTCAGGTTACTTTTCAGAAGTTATGGCACGGTTGGAATAGGAGAACCATGTGGAGTCGAGTACTTAGTGGGCGTTCAATTTCTAGAAGTCTTAGCTTATTTGCTTCCGCTGTGCAATAAAGATACCAGTCCAGTCACGCCAGCACTGATAATTTCGGGGTGTGACAGATTGGTATCAGAGCTATAGGTTACAGCGAATAAGGTTTTCTGTAGAGATACCTAGGCTCTAACCTCATTTTCCTCTGGGACTTAGATCATTAAGACTTTGAATACGTACAGAACGCCTAAGACTCGAATATGGTCTCCAACCGTTGCAGAAAACAAAAAGGTCAGAATTTTGTTTTAAACATACGCGAATATTGTGTTTTATGCACGATACACAAAACAATTACACAGAGAACACTAAACTTTGAGGGTTTAGGAAACATGCATTTAAGACCTTTGGAAAACTTATGTTGAAGTTCATTAAAGGTCATCACGTAGGAACCGCGAATATTAACTCGGGCACACACTATTATCCATATTGTCTATGATATTTTAACTTCCTGAGCAGGCAGCCTACGCAGAACGAAACGCTAGTGCACGAGAATACATGGAACTCAAATTTTACGTCAATGGCTGTCGGAGTACATCACATTCTACGCGGAACGAAACGCTAAATCACAGGTATACGTGAAACTTAAGCTATATATCAACAGAGGTTGAAGTACGTCACATACGACTATCGAGGCGAGTCCTTTGAAAAGACACGATGGCGCAATTCGATGACGATGCTAGATCCTGTCAGCAGGAGAACTACTAATCAGGATGCGGCGGTTTGGCACGCGGTCCTGCAATCACACGAATCACGCTAAGGAGAAGACGCATGTCTTCATATCCCCCCTTTCTCATTAATAACGAGTACGATATGTTCGACATTCCGTGGTAATGTCACCTAACAACCGGTCATCACACGCAACCCCAGGTAAAGTCCTCAAATTTCTTTTATTGAAATTTCGACGTTCACATTTACTGAGTAGATTTTCGTATCTCTACTCCTCTTAATGGTCATTGTATCACAATCATTTCTTTCATTATAGCGAACACTCATTGCTTCATTTCTTGAAAATTTATGTGTTACGCATGCATCGTTTGTTACGCATGTGGTTTCGTTTCGAATAAGCGTTTCATCAAAGTTCAAATATTGTTTCGCTAAACCTAATTATTGATTTGTGATTCGAATGACTCGCATTATTGTAATTGTTGGCTCCTTTGTTATCAAGTCAACACATTTTCTTGAAAATTCTTTTCTTTTTCAAGTTACATACATGGTATTTCGTTGTGGCCATGCCGAAAGTTTTCTTGTCAATACATGTATTTATTGTTGGCTTGCGCCGAAATCAAATCCAATTGTTTGAACTTGTCCATTACACATATACAATTCAAAGCATCATATGATGTATTGGGAGCATCATATTCAAAAATTAATTTTAACAAGTGTTTCATTTGTTCCGAGTCGAAGTAAACTTGTTTGGCATTCGACTCCATTAAATTGTTTGTTGATTTCGACACCTTGTGGTGGTGTTTTCACTAATTTGAAGCTTGCGCTAATCTCGTTTACACATCTCATGCACGGATTTAAATATTTATTTATTGATTGCTTTAAATCCGCTTTGATTTATCATATCACAGCAGTCTTAACACAATCGTGTGGTAAGACAATGGAACACAAAATTCATTTCATATTCCGGTGTACCTCTTAACGGTCATTTCAGCATCGATCGAATGTTTTGCAATATTCATTGCTTCTTCGTCTTCGATTGAAAACAGTATTTCTTTGATGTTCCATTTTCAATTGAAAATCCTATGATGTCATTTGAAACAAACTTTCAGATTCACTTTATTGCGTTTTCATTTGACTTCAAACACGGTGAACTTGTTTGATCACCGCTATTATTAAATTATTTAAATCACTACGACACCTCGTGGTGTCGGTATAAACTTGTAGCTTGGGCTAATCAAGATCGAGCGTTTCATCCAAAACACAGGTGATACTTGTTCGATCATCGCTATATTTGAATTACTTCATTCACTACGACACCTTGTGGCGTCGGTATAACTTGCAGCTTGTGCTGATCACGATCGAGCGTTTCATGCAAACTATTACATTTGAGCTTGTTGATTCTATGTTCATCCAGTAGATATTATTGCTTCTAGAACCCGTTTACATATTGTGAACGTTCATACGAAATTCGATTAGTCTAAGTTCCTGTTCTTTGTTGGACCCCTGTTAACTTAGTCACACTAGTGACTGTGTTCATACGTCTTGTTTCCTTTGACATCAATTTCTTAAACACATTTCTTTTAAACCATTGGGTTCTTATTGTTGAGGAATGTCCTTGAATTCACAAGATTCGAATAAGTCTTGATCCAATTTCGTGGTCATCCACTTTGATACTATTCGTATTTACCTACGCATAACGTAACTCTAGGGAGTTAACGTAGTCAAAATTTCGAGGACGAAATTTCATTAACAGGGGGATAATGTGACAACCAGTGATTTACGGCTCTTAATTTCGTGATTAACAGGTGATTAACGCAATAATAAATAGTGTTTACAGCACAAATTAACTTAATTAGGCCTTTGGAGTGCCTATGAACGTTTATCCGATTTTACAGTACACATATAAAGATTCAGCTGCAATCTGCGGAACATCAAACGAAAACGAATTGACACCGTACGAAATACTGACCATGCTGACGAATACGGATTTTCTATGAATATTTTATATTTATGAATATAATTTTTGCGAATTTATCAGGCTACCGTACGTCACAAACACAATCATGAACGAAAAACGCTACTGTAGGAAACACACCGACAACGAAACGGAAGCATTGGACACGCGTATTACCTTCAAAACTAAAATTTTACGACATATTTAGTTTTGTAATTAAATTTTAGTACTCGCAGACAAAACCGGATCGAGAAATGGTTAAAACTACTGATTTTATGAGAATTTTACCGTTATCGACGAACGAAAGCGTCAACCGCGACAACCAACGCTATTTTACGTCCTATAATTTTAAAATAATAATTTGCGATAATTTTTGGAAAAACGGGTGCATTAACGGGTTCGTAGGAGTTGGCGGACCACTTTAAACACGAGAATTGGGCTTGTGGGCCCTGGGCCCAAGCCCAAAGCCCATTAACAAATCCCACTTATAAAAGGGTCCACACCTTCCTAATTTCATTTGTGCTGACATTTATTTTTATACACACACAAGAAAAACACAGACATTATGTCTGTCTTCCTCACTCTCGATCTATACACTGTAACCCCTCAAATTTGAGCATCACCCCTTTTCCAAACACATATACAAACAAACACATACCACAATCTGGCCTCTCTCCCTCTCGATCTCCGATTCCAGCGACCAGCGTGGCGGCGGTGGATGAAGACGCGCCGTCGCTCACGGCGGCGGCGGTGGTGGTTCTCTCCGACGAGCAAGACCCCCCCTTTTCTGCGAAGTTTGATCGGTGGCCACACCGACCGACCGGCGGTCGGTTCATTTAACCGGTCGTCGGTTCATTGACCCGGTGGTCTTTGTCTTTGACCGACGGTTTTATGAATGATGATGCGATGATGATGAAGATGAGACGTTGAAGATCATCGGAGACGGCAGCGCCGCCGTACACGGCGGCAGGAGTGGTGGTTGTCTCGTTCAGATGGGTTCTCGCTCAAGATGTTGGTTTGGTTCGATGCAGGTCGAGTGTCGATGAGCTCACATCAGACCTGGTCACTTTTGACGAGTTGGTTAAACTCGGATTTGGGATTCAGCTTCGGTACAAGATCGGTGCGGCTCGGGTTTGGTGTTCGGGTTAATGTTTGGCTCAACTCGGTTTGACTCGGTCAAACCGAGTCCACTCAGTCGGTTCGGGTCAAGCGGCTTGGTCAGATGGTTCGGTTCTGTTGACTCGGTCGAACCGAGTCAACTCGGTCAAGCCTGGTCAACATAGCGAGTTAACTCGGTCAACTCAACCGGTCAACTCAGTTGACTCGGTCAACTCAGTTCTTCGACACAAAATTTTTGGTAAATCTTTGCGCGATAATTAATCATGTTATTCTTATAATTTAAATAATTACGTGAAAACGAGCTCGAACCGACATGATTATAGTTTACGTATTATGAAATATTTGGCGAATCTGATATATTGTTTGAATCTTGACTGAATTTTGACAAAATAACGACACTTTAGTTGTCAGGGCCGTCCAAAAACAGAGGAAACTCTGCCCGTTTTTCGAGAAAAATCCGAAAATAAATGTATTTTATATAATAAAGTGAACTTACGGATTCGAAATAAGCTAGGAAACAAATGTGTTTATCACGATTGTTTTAAACAAGATGACGATTCGGAACTATTTACGACAATAAATATCGTTATTATATTTATTCTAAACTTCGAAATTTCGACAATTATTTTATAAAAAAATAAATGTAGATTGCATATTTTTTTAGAATGTCAAGCTACACGACACTTCTTTTATAAGATAAATGTAGTTTACATTTATTTCAAACTTTCGTACAACACGCAATCATTTTATAAAAATAAATATAGAATATATTTATTTCAAAGATCGAACAATACGAAACCGTTTCATAAAAATAAATATAGCTTATATTTATTTTAAATATCGTACGACACGAATTCCTTTATAAAATAGATATAATTTATCTATTTATTTCAAACTTCAAACAACTCGACAATCCTTTTATAAAATAAATATAACTTTTATATTTATTTCAAAACGCCTAAACGGCACACTACAAATCATATATATTGCGTATGAGTTTGTTACATGTTATTTTCATATAAATGTTTGTTACATACACAACGACTTCTCAAGACGACTAACGAGATTCTACCGAAATATTTATATATTTTTATATAAATATTAATGTATTTTAAATCTCACGAGAACTAAGTGTTTTTCAAAGACTTAGCGAACTATTACCGACATTAGACGAAACTTAACAAATACAACTTCCTCGTTTCCTTCAAGTTAATAATTACCATCGAATCGTTTGGTCAACGATTCGGTAGAGCTCGGTGACACGTAGCTTAGTTACCGTGTTACTTAGAAACTTATAAGATATTCCGTGTTAGGAATATTGTAGAATGCACGCTAGCGAGTCACGCCTTGGAAACTACATCGCGAAGTCGTATTTAGCTAGCTTTGCACATGGAAATCCAGGTGAGTTCATAACCCCACCTTTTTACGGTTTTACATTTTTATAAATGTTTTCGGGGTGGAAAGACATGCACGTTTCGTAGACACACACAAAGTTTTCGATGAACAAAGACTGCATATTTTAGACAAAGCACGTTTTGCAAGAACATACAAAGTTTTTGAAAGAACGAAAACTCATATTTCTACATCATGTTACGAATGGATTTCGAGGAACTCAAATGGTTTACGAATGAATCATACTAAATGTACCGGTTTTTACAACACAAATGCGTATTATCGAAATGTGAATGATTTTCATGACTAGGGACGGGATCGTCTAGTTATAAAATTGGGACTGGGTTGGTATGCGTTTGGGGAACGGGACACCCAGTGAGTTCATGTCCCCCTTTTCTCTTAACTGTTTTTGGTTTTATAACTCTCGGGGGTGGAATACATCTTACGGATGTTTAAACGGTATGAAATGAACTATTAAATCATGTGAGCATAGCTTAAATTTGAAATGCCGTTAATTCTTAATTAGGGACGAAGGTTAGATCTAACGGGTACGGCCGAACCCCACTCATGGTACTTGTGACCACTCGGTGTCCCAGTCGAGGTGAATCGACATTAGTCGAGGTGAATCGACAATAGTCAAGGTAAATTGACATAGTCGAAGGGGAATTCAACACAGTCGAGGGAAATCGATAAGGGTATAAGCCTACTTGTATTGAGTGCTCCCTATGTCTTCACATGTTTTAATGTCCTTGTAAAACATTAATTTGATAAGTTCATAAATGCTTTTCATACCGGGGTTTTACAAATTACATACCATGTTTTATACAAATTCAAAGCATAGGATTATGCGGGCATGAAGTCAAAGTCAGGGTGGGCATTGACGGTTATACAAACTTTACAAATACAAGAGTTTACAAATACATGGTTCTACGAACATAATGCTTTACAAATACAAAGTTTCCCTATAACATAATGCTTCTAAAAGCATGCATCCCTGGTCTGGGACAACACACTTATTTCCATGGTTTGGGAAATACATACGGTACCCCTGGTTTGGGGCTACACGCGCGTTCTTGGATTGGAACTACTGAACAAACTATCCACTAGAGGTGGACCACAGTATCCCTGGATTGGGACTGCCTAGTATTCCTGGATTGGAATACTACTATTTAAATACTGTAAATTTATATTTCATGTCTTTAGCGGACTAAACAAACTCTATCTGAAAGTCCCCACGCATTATACCGATTAATCGCTGGGGTTGGCGAACGGGGTAATAGTTAATAGCGCTATTAGGTTTGACAAACCTCACACTGTGCAGAGGAGAACGGGCGTGAACTTTGCTTTGGCAACTGGTCAATGACGATATACATTGACACGGGGCACAAACAACTACAACAGTCAAGTTTTGGTAGCACACAGTTTAGTAGCTTACTAATGGATTGGCTACCCATGACATGACATGACTTATAAAACTAAAGTATTTAAACAAACTTAGTTTTGTAACAACACTGAAAACTGTGAGCTCCCCAACTTTATGTTGACACCCTACTGCATGCTTTGTAGGTTGTTAGGTACAGTTATGGACGGACGTTGCAATCGGCTGGAGTGTCTGGTTCGTGACGACTTATGCTTCGTTCCTTTCTTAAACTTGAAGTTTCAAGTTTATGATGGGTTTACTTCATTTTCCGCTGCTAACTTAGACTATGTTTTGGACTTTTAAACATTGATCACTAGTCATGTTGATTGTGATGATTTTACAACTTAAATAATTAGTTCAACATGATTAGTGGTTGGATCCCGGGCAGTCACCCGCCTCCCGGTAAAACCCGCATGTGGAATTTTAGGGTGTGACAATTTGCGAGGACCGGATGTACGACCAAGCACGCGAAGAACCGAACACTATTAAACTAAATTATATCTTTTGAGATGTCCTAAGGGATGGTCAAAGCATGACCACACATGGCATGGATTTCGAGTTTAAAATCTTTATGATGTAAAATGTAAAACAATTGTAATAAAAATCCGTATGTCGATTTGTCTGAGTTATCAGTTAACTCAGACTCGTATGTTAAATGTTTTTGTTTTTAAATAATCGGACCAAATTATCCGTAATTATAAAGATATTCATTGAAACAGGTTGAAGTGTTACACTTTGTACCACACTTTATAGCTTACAGCCCTTGTGTGACCTCCGGTGAATATGGTCATTGATCTCGAATGAGTAGTGATAGGGTTTTGAGTAACTGTCGTTGCACCATATCCACCATAATACAACAACCATCGTTGCAACATCCCCACCACAACACCTCCACCACCTAACAACGCCCCACCACCTCCACCACAAAACAACCATTGTTGCAACATCTCCACTACCAAATAACCACCAACGCAAGAAATCCTAACAACTGCCACCGCACTACCTCCACCTCAAAACAACGCCCACCGCAACACCTCCATCACCTAACAACTATGGTCGGTGGCTAACTGGAAAGAGATAGTGTAGGGGGAGAGATAGAGAGAGGTTACTCGGTGGTTTGAAAACATTATCTTGAATGAAGCTGACAAATATGCTAAATCTTAGAATGATTTTGACAGTGTACTTTAACTTACATTCCTAGTCACATGTGAATCGACCTAATTAATATTCGATCACTATTCCACCAAAAATTGAATCTTGATTCTTTCTCTTTATATTTAAACTAGTTTGGTTGAATTTACAAGCTAATTTTGTTGAAATTTTTGTGGGGTTTCTATGAATGGCGTTTCAATTATTTTTATGTTGTATTTTAGTGTTTATGTTTCTTTTTGGAACGACTGTCAAGATACCTATTGAGCGGTTGGGGCTGGGCAGCCACAAGCACGGCTTTGAGGCCGGCCCCGGATCAGAACCCACCAGGTTTCTCCACAGAGGGGCATAATACCGACTTACGGAACTCTCTGTGTCCCCACGGAAAACCATACCGCCAACTACCACTTGACAGACGTTGCGCTGCCAGAATAATCAAGACTCTCTAGCGTAAGGCACGGTTGGACGAATATCCGTGTTGGCTCAGATTTGAACTTGTGACCTCCAAAGGAAACCTAGTTCTTATCTTCATTGCCTTTGCCACTTCACCAAATAGTGAGGACTTTAGTGTTTCGGTTTCAGTAAATGTTTTAGGCTCAAATGTTGGTGGTTGATGAACAATATTTTTTATGAAGCTTGTACTCATACCCAAAAAAAAAAAATTGTTGATGTAAATGACTTTGATTATAAAGATAGGTAACGTCCATCTGTCTATTTCTTCCCTTTTTATAAGTAACTTTCAGATAATTAAAGCGATTCTTCCAACATATAAAATGGATAGTGTAAAATGAATACAATACAACTTATGCTCCTATACTCTATTTAACATCTATCAACAGAATCATATTCTATACCACGATGTAACTAGATACGGCTAAATTCACACGCATATATTTAAATGGAACGTTCCAACGATATCATGAAACATAACATCAAGATTCCAAACGTCTAGTTCAATAATCTACAAGTTAAATTCCTTTCTATCATCATCGCATCTATGCAAATTCTTTAACCGTTAACCTTAAATCTTTTATCCATATGGTAAAAATATAAATCACTTAAATTGATAGACATGAACAATATTTTATAACTGTATCAAAATGTAATAAACTTGACACATAATGACTGACCTAAACTGAAAATTTTTACGTCACACTAGTCACTTGAATAACAATGTACACTTGGAAGTTATCGTAATTCGTAAATGTGTGTATGCAAATTTTAATAATTCAAAAACCTAACTATGTTAGTGACTTTGTTAATAATAACAACAAAAATAGTAATAGTATTGTAGTAATAATAATGATAGTAGTTTTTAAGTTTTCTATAATAATAATAATAATAATAATAATAATAATAATAATAATAATAATAATAATAATAATAATAATAATAATAATAATAATAATAATAATAATAATAATAATAATAATAATAATAATAATAATAATAATAATAATAATAATAATAATAATAATAATAATAATAATAATAATAATAATAATAATAATAATAATAATAATAATAATAATAATAATAATAATAATAATAATAATAATAATAATAATAATAATAATAATAATAATAATAATAATAATAATAATAATAATAATAATAATAATAATAATAATAATAATAATAATAATAATAATAATAATAATAATAATAATAATAATAATAATAATAATAATAATAATAATAATAATAATAATAATAATAATAATAATAATAATAATAATAATAATAATAATAATAATAATAATAATAATAATAATAATAATAATAATAATAATAATAATAATAATAATAATAATAATAATAATAATAATAATAATAATAATAATAATAATAATAATAATAATAATAATAATAATAATAATAATAATAATAATAATAATAATAATAATAATAATAATAATAATAATAATAATAATAATAATAATAATAATAATAATAATAATAATAATAATAATAATAATAATAATAATAATAATAATAATAATAATAATAATAATAATAATAATAATAATAATAATAATAATAATAATAATAATAATAATAATAATAATAATAATAATAATAATAATAATAATAATAATAATAATAATAATAATAATAATAATAATAATAATAATAATAATAATAATAATAATAATAATAATAATAATAATAATAATAATAATAATAATAATAATAATAATAATAATAATAATAATAATAATAATAATAATAATAATAATAATAATAATAATAATAATAATAATAATAATAATAATAATAATAATAATAATAATAATAATAATAATAATAATAATAATAATAATAATAATAATAATAATAATAATAATAATAATAATAATAATAATAATAGTAAACTTCAGTTTTGCTCCCTGTGGTTTGGTCACTTTAACGGTTTTACCCCAAACTTTTAAAAATAATCATTTTCCTCCAATAGTTTGCTATTGTTTTTCCATTTTGCTCCCCATCTCTAACTCCATCCAAATTGTTTTTTAACTGAAAGGGCATTTCAGTAATTTTGTAAATGTGAGTATTAATTTATTAAACAAGCTGGCTTCTTTTTCGCATCTTCATCTTCTTCATCTTCTACATTGAAACCCCATGAAACCTAGAACTTCAACTTATCATATCTCCTGCAATTCTTAACGGAAACGAGCGATTCTTGGGTGCAAATTGCATGATTTTTCGAGACGAACAAAACCCACCTAGTAGAATCTCGAAATTCATCACGGTTTTTGCGTTTTTTGGACATTTTTAGTCCGAAAATTTGAGTTTTTTTTTTGTGGAATTTTGCAAGCTTTCATCTCGAGTGTTTAGCTACTGTTAATCATTATTTAAGGTATGTTTATTATAACTAATTATGTTGATTACCCATTTTGTTTAGTACCCGAATACACAAACCACAAAATCCAACACAACCGCAATCAATGTAACAAAAGTGGATGTGTCGAGTTGAGCATAAAGCACAGCAACATGTCGGCAAACAAAATCAACATCCCGGTCTTCTTAGAGAAGAAATTGAAATCATTTGAAGCCAAAACTTCTATAAATTTCGCCACTAGTTTTCTCTCTCTCCTCACCATTTTCTCTCTCTACCTAATCTCTACCATCCAACCACACAACCTGCCAACCATCGCCCACATCACCTGCGGACCATCACCACCTCCCCTTCGCCGGTTCGGAAACAATGATTGAAAATCAATTTCTCCCCCAAAAAAATTAGATCTGAAAAGGGGATTCAAGCCCAGAACCGTGGTCACCTGTCTTCCAATCCAGCCCAAAACCCTAGATCTGAAAAGGAGATTCAAGCCCAAACTAGATTGATTTCTCCTGAGAAACATTTCTTCTGCCAAAGTTTCAGATATGTGGATTTGGTGATGGTGTTATCGGCGATTCACATTCCCCGCCACCGCAAGTTAGGTTTGCAGGTCGCGGTTGCAGCAACCGCCGGATCTGATGGTGGTGGTCGGTTCTGTCTGGTACAAAATGTCGAGTGGCGGTGGTGATACAGGGTAATGTGAGGTGGTGGTTGGTTGGTGGTGATGCCGAGTGATGTAAAGAGATTAGGTATAGAAACGTAGGAGTGGGGGATAGAAGTTAGGGAAACTTTGATCTTATCTTCGTTCTGTATGATTTGATTTGTTTATATATGATATATGTACACATAATAATTATAATTATAAACAATTAAATTCTTTTTGTAAAATTACTAAAACACCCTTCTCATTATATGTAAAATTACCAAATTGCCCTTATTTTTAACAAACATTTTGGATGGCGTTAGGGGCGGGGAGTGAAATAGAGATAAACTTCATAGATCAGGGAGTAAAATGACTATTTTTAAAGGTTTGGGGCAAAACCGTTAAAATGACCAAACAACAGAGAGCAAAACGGAAGTTTACTCTAATAATAATAATAATAACAATAATAATAATAATAATAATAATAAGGGTCATGATTTAGAGAGAACGGTGAAAAATGTGAGAACGGTGAGAACGATTTTGGTGGTGACATGTGGCATTGATGTTAAATTACCTACTCACATGAACTGGGTGTTCAAATAAAACGCCATAAAAACACCCAATTTAGAAAAACACCATGAAAATACCCAGTTAAAACGCCATAAAACACTCAAAAAAGCCATTGTTATGCACGCACAGAAAAAAGCTATTTTTGAGCTATAATTTATAACAGCTCAAAAAAAACCATTTTTTTGAGCTATAATTTACAACAGCTCAAAAAAACCCACTCACATGAACTTGGGTGTTCAAATAAAACGCCATAAAAACACCCAATTCAGAAAAACGCCATGAAAATACGCAGTTAAAATGCCATAAAACACTCAAAAAAGCTATTGTTATGCACGCTAAAAAAAAGCTATTTTTTGAGCCATATAGCTCAAAAAATGTGCGTGTAAGTTTATTTGTGCTGATTTTTGGGCGGTTTATGTATCTAACCGCCTAAATTAATATTTTTTGAGCCCAGAAAAATCATAATTTGTACCAGTGTGAAAATGCCATAAAACACCTCAGAAAAACACCATGAAAAACTCAGTTGAAAACGCTATAAAACACTCAGTTCAGAAAAAACGCCATGATAATACCTAGTTAAAACGACATAAAAACACCTAGTTCAGAAAAACGGCATGAAAATACGTAGTCTAAAACGCCATAAAACACTCCGTTCAGAAAAACGCCATAAAACCTAGTTAATTTTTTTTCGAAAAGTATATCAATAGTATACTCGTTGGAAAGATAAAAAAACGCTGAGTTTTATGGTGTAATTTTTTTTTCGAAAAATAATCACGTATAAAAAAGTTATTGTCGTTTAAATATGATGGGGGAAAATGACATGTGATTAGCATGTGCACCTTTGTTTGGATCTTACTATTTTACCCCTCCTGGTAGTTCCAAGACGGCTATTATTAACAAAAATGTCACCGCATCAATCTCAACCACAAACCACTAAGATCTTGTGGCTGAGAATCGTTCTCATACTTTGAGGCGTTCTCTTATGATCCTGTTCAACAACAAGAGCAACTGCAACAGCAACAACAAATGACGTGTTATATTTGTTTGAATCATAAAGTTAGAATCTATAAAAAATAATGATTTTTATACTATATATGAATAAAATTGGTTTTGATTTTTATATATCCAGATACAATTTAACCCATATTATTTTTTATTTTTGAAAAGTTTGATTTATCATGATATATTCATCCTAATTGCGTGTTCTTTTCTTAAACTATATTAAATGAATAAAACAATTGTAAGTCGCAACGTTTACACACAATTCTTTTTGTATTATTCCTTTGTTTCATTTATAATTATTTCTTTTTGTTAGTTTTTCTCTACCAGAAATATGCCCACTTACTAGGATTCTTGTGAAGTGGATTCCAAAGCTTAAATAACTTGCATTTTCTATTATGATTATTGCATTTTCACGTATCTGAAATGTCTAGTAATACAAAATCTGCCGACCGTATTAAAGACAAAGCTAGCATATGCATATATCCCCATCTAATATCCTTTCAATCTACCCCCATATAATATGTTTTTTATCCTTCAATGTGAATTTACAAGAACATTTTTGCTGTTTCATTCTTATCGATTCTTGTATAATTACAAAACTAGTTGTAGTTGAAAGCCTAATGCGAGTTAAATAAAACAAAGCTTTTGTTTGAGTCTTTGAGGAACTATATATACCAAAATCGCACGAGTTTGAACGGTAACATTGGTTCACATTGGTTTTTTTTAGGTTTTTTTTAGCTATTTTAGGTTGTGTTTACATTGGTTCTCGCGGTTCTCGCAATAAAGGTCGTTCTCGCATGAACCTTACCCTATATATATATATATATATATATATATATATATAGGGAGGAGATCATGCGAGAACCACCCTTATTGCGAGAACCGCGACAACCAATGTGAACACAACCTAAAATAGCTAAAAAAACCTAAAAAAAAACCTAAAAAACCTAACCCGCCCCCCCCCCCCCCCAAGCTAAAATGCTAAAAACTAAACCCCCAAAAAACCTAAAAAAATAAAAAAAAAATCTAAATTTTTTTTTTTAATATTTTTTATACTCAAATCGCTACTTTTAGTGGCAAAAAAAAAAAAAAAATTTAATGTTTTTTTTTTTTTTTTTGCTTCGAAAAGTAGCGATTTTTATATAAAAAATATAAAAAAAAAAAAATTTGTGTGATTTTTAGCTATTTTTAGGCATTTTTGGTTGTGTTCACATTGGTTCTCGCGGTTCTCGCAATAAGAGGTGGTTCTCGCATGATCTTCTCCCTATATATATATATATATATATATATATATCCCCCCCCAAGCTAAAATGCTAAAAACTAAACCCCCAAAAAACCTAAAAAAATCTAAAAAAATAAAAAAAAAATCTAATTTTTTTTTTAATATTTTTTATGCTCAAATCGCTACTTTTAGTGGCAAAAAAAAAAAAAATTTAAAAAAAAAAATTAATTTTTTTTTTGGCTTCGAAAAGTAGCGATTTTTATATAAAAATATTAAAAAAAAAATTTGTGTGATTTTTAGCTATTTTTAGGCATTTTTTGTTGTGTTCACATTGGTTCTCGCGGTTCTCGCAATAAGAGGTGGTTCTTGCATGATCTTCTCCATATATATATAGGGTTAGGATCAAGAGTGAACAACCCCTTTGCTTGTGAACTTAGCGAACTAATCCTAGCCCTACATTTACTTTTTAGTTGTTAAGGATATGATTGTAATTATACATTTTAATTATTATTATTTCATTATTTTTTTAATACAAATCAGTTACAGATTCCTATTTTTGTTCAATTTAAAATATCTTTTAAAGTTAACAAGATCATAAACATAATCAATCCAAAAAACAACTTCATCGTCCCTTACTAGATCTCAGAAAATTATTCTCTTTCTTCTTTCTACCATCCTGGAAATTAGTATAGTTCATATTCACCTATCTTTATGGCTGAATCAGATAACAACATACAACGTAGTCCATATAACAATAGCGTGTTTTTTACAACAATGAATCGTCCAGGTATTAATCTTTTTTCATGTATAGTTTGATGACGAAGTCAATTTTATATATTAATAACTGCTTCTGTACAAGTTTGTGATCAATCATTTGTTAATATCTTTATATACATGAAACTTATCATATGAAGTTCTCGTTTTTCTCAGTAACCGATGTTTATATACACATATGTCTATTCATAACAATTCTATTAAATTTTGGGGTTTTATGTTTTCCCCGTGTTATACCCATTTATACATTGCAATTTGCTTCCATACCCTAACTATTTACTGCTACATATCGATTTTCTCACAAACATACCTACATTTACAACACATGCCTTTACTGGCTGTTATAATGACCATACTAATGTTTATATAATTACACGCTTTTGTTTAACTTATCATTTACTCTAAACATGTAGAGTCGGTTGCAAGTAATGTAGTATATTCCCAAAACCCATCTTCTTAACAACATTTTGTTGCCACTTCTTCATCTTACACACCGCTTCAAACACTTTATTAGGAGATGTACGCGTCCTAATACCTGGTAACTCATCGCTAACATCAGCTTTAGAACGTTTATTAGGTTTAGCCTTTCCTTTTTAGGAGACTTTTTTGGCTTTGGTTTCTTGTACTTGAACACTTCATCAATTGGGTTCATCTTACAATCTTTTTTGAAATCTGCAAAAAAATTAATAATAATAATAACATACCAAATATAATCAGCGGTACTTATATACATTTTATAACACACACCATTAACTATCCATAACATACCCAAAACCATTTGATGGTAAATAATACCTCTTTTCTCATCCTTCTCTGTACTATTTTTTGTGGTGAACCGTACTCAGAGACTAGCTCTTCTCCCCACTTCTTTCTATCACTACGAAAGAATTACACACTTGTGTACATTAGTTTGTATACCTTTTAATAACAGTATGTACACGTGTGTACAACTAACTGTACACCAGTGTACAATTAACTGTACACCTATGTATTTACACACATTTACACCCATTTACAGCACATATTTACATATGTGTAATTAGACCACATACTTTCCAATACGGATTATAACTACAGTACACACCAAACATTAGTTCAGACATTTGGAAAAGACCATATACACATTTATATCACTAACTTATGCATGTGTATTTACAGGACGGTTTTTGTCACACCCCAACCGATGGCGGAATCATCGGGGCGTGGCACTGAGCGAAACAGATTGTCCAGAAGTTTCCATAACAACTATCATTACCATTTAATTAAATATCACGTCCCATACCGTAACTTAAACAGTTAAATAGTTATTACAGGCAAAGCATCAAGACAAATATTCTGTTCCGACAACTCAGATTTAAACATAACAAATTTATTCGTTGGTTTCTAGGACTCCAGTTCCTAGCTTCAATTTCATCACAGCCCGAGAAGCATATAAGCAACCTAAGCACCTATCACATGCGTTAAAATAAAGTCAATACATAAAATGTAAAGGTGAGCACACAAGTTTGATAATAGCATATAGAGTTCGAATTCGTTTACGCATAACCAGCACGTACACATAGTGAAATGAAGCACTTTAGTTATCGACATAGATCCATCGATACCAATGACTGCGGGTTGACTGCCCGAGGCAGTTCGCAATACATGATTACCACCGTAATCCATGCAAGTAAAAGATCCTTAACAACCCCCGTGTGAACGGGTGCTGAGTCCAAACTATAGTACTATCGTTGCTAAGGCAGGTAGACAACATTCCATGTGTAAACATAACAAACAAGCATTCATAAGCCACGTATAACATGCATAATTGGTTTAGCGTTAAAATAGCTTGAGTAGTGTGATTGTTGTAGTTTGAATATTCGTAACGTATGTAACACCCAAAAGTGCTAAAGCAAAAAGGGTTCGAGTATACTCACAGCGATTAATGGATTGAAGGGAGCGCTTTACAGCGAGTACGGTTAGCCTGAATAGATTCGATAACGTAACGATAAGTGGCGCGTAAAACAGTACAAGGTGAGAGTGGGTAGGATAACTGATCGTGCGGATCAGCTATCCATGAGAGGAAGTCATCCGTGCGGGTGAACTATCCGTGCGGATGGTAATCCGTGCGGATGGTGACCCATCCGGATAAGCTATCCGTGCGCGTGGGCTGTACGTGCGGATGGTAATCCGTGCGGACTAGTCGCGCGTGCGGACTGCTTATCCGTACGGACAAGTTGTTCGTGCGGATAAACGTTCAAGTGGATTGTTTCTTCCTAAGGATGTGTTTGTGTATGATGGCTTGTGCTTTGAAGTTTTCGTTGTAGCATTTAGAAAACATTTAAGTGTTTCTACCTTTCAAGCCGGTCGCGCGGACAACAATCCGTCCGGATGGTAGTCCGTGCGGACAATGGTAATCCGTGCGGACAGTTCGTGCGCGCGGGCAGAGACAATCCGTCCGGATAGCCTGTCCGTGCGGACGACTTGGCCGTGCGGATGATCATTGTTTGAACTTGTCTTAAGGCCTTAGTATCTCATGATCTGAAGGGTAATCCATTCAGAGGTCGTCCTTCCGGATTGCTCATTCGTCGATACTCAAACCTTGTTTGGAAAGTGGGTCCCAAGGGTAGCTCGTCCGGGTGACAACCCGTCCGGATAGCCTGTCCGTGCGCACAGCTTGTCCGTGCGGACAGCTTGTCCGTGTGGACAATCTATGGTCTGATTGTTCCGTTCGTCTACTCTTGGTTTCTGTTGTCGTTTATCGAGACGTTCTGATTACGTGGCAACCACTTGGAGTTGTATTCTCACCCGCACGACTAAGCCGGCCAGGAACCACCCTGACTCGACAATGCGGCGACTCAGAACGGTCATTCCGGTTGACCCCGAAATCAGGTGTCTTGCTGTAGAATTCCAGATCTAGGACTAGTGCATCACTATTAACGAGTAGAACACTAGAACTGATTAGGTTCGTACCGATTTTAAGGGTAAAAGAAGGAGAGAACTTAGGTTTATTTCTTTCAACTCTTTTATCCTTAGAAAAGTTTAGATTTAGGTGAAGTTGTTGTGAAATCTTGTGGAAATCGTTTGGATCTGAGTTATTCTTGGTGGAATGAAGTCAAGCTTGAAGTTCCTAAGAACTTCATGATGACGTCACCCGAGAACACCTCAAATCCGGGTGATTTCATGGTTGGAAGTTAAGATTTGAAAGATGGAAAGGTGTAGAATTGTGTGGTGATCAAGAATGTACAAGAATTAGTGCAAGATCTTACCTGGATTGAGAGAAATCTGAGAAAAAGTGAAGAATGCGTGCGGTTCGGACGTCACTTGCCAAAAGTGGAAAAGTTGGAGAGTGACCCGTGTATTTATAGGATGCCAAAAGGGGAAAGTGTGAGCCGTGCGGATGGCACGTTACCCGGATAGGCTGTCCGTGCGGATTGGCACTCCGTGCGGATTGGCACTCCGTGCGGATTGGCAATCCGTGCGGATTGGCAATCCGTGCGGATTGGCAATCCGTGCGGATTGGCAATCCGTGCGGATTGGCAATCCGTGCGGATTGGCAATCCGTGCGGATTGACCATCCGTGCGGATGACGCCTGAATTGTTTCGTTCGGTGCGATGACGCTTCGGTTTCGATTGCGATCGGTTCGATAGGGTTTCCTAGTCAAATTACTTTCAGTCCCAACTACTTCTTATATGGTTTGACTCGGAATTCGGGTTCGGGTTCGTTTACATTCGAGTTAGACTTCGAGTTCGATTGAGTTCGCTTGATTATCACGTCATAACATAAAATAAACATGCACAGGTAACACGTAAGGCACACACACACGTATAGACAACAAGTAAAATACACAGTTCGAGTTACGATTCGATGTCGATTCGATTAGCATAGCTTGATTAACTTTATCGCATTGTTACTTCCTATCATTCACAGTCGTAGGTCGATTGAAATACGGTTAGCATGATTCGATTATTGTAATGAACGACACTTACTCCACATAATATAAATAAAATAAAAACATTTCTACGAGTCAAGTCACGCGAAGTCGGTCGTTGACTTTGACCTTGACTTTGACTTTCACTCGTGAAAACACGGGGTGTTACAGCCTCCCCTTGTTTAAGGAATTTCGTCCCGAAATTAAGCTGAAAGCCGTAACTAACCGTGGATCACATGTGAGAGTCCTTCGTTTGGATCACTGAGAATTGTCAGATAAATCGACTTTTTCAGATGAAAATCGCTGATTTTTGGATATGTTATGCGAAATTGTCTGATCTAAAAGCCTATAAATTTTCAAACCTTAATTCGAAGCCGTTTGGGAGAAATTTGAATTTTTGTTAGAAAAATGTTGAATGTTGCTGTTGATGTTCACCGCACGGTTGGCAATCCGTGCGGATAACCTATCCGTATTGACTTTTGTTGACTAGCCTATTCGCGCGGCTAATTGTTGGCTCGGAGACATGCGGAATCCGTGAACGTGTGTGACTAAACATAATCGTAACGGAGTCAAAATCGGTCCTATAAGTGGTATCTGAGCAGGTGCTCGATTGCGCGGATCAAACGCACTAGAATGTAATATAATTGCGATTCTATTAAACCGGATCTGAAATCGTACAAGAACTTGAATCACGCGAATGTCAAAAGCAAAAGTCCCTAATTGAAACCGGAAGGCTCCTATTTATAGGCCAAGGGAATGAGGAATCTTTCTTTATTTACAATTATGCCACCTTGCCTTTCTTAACCAGATATTACTCACTCGTTGAACAACTGTGGATACTTTGCCTTCATGTCGCTTTCGAGTTCCCAAGTGAACTCCGCGCCTCGTTTGCCTTCCCATCGGACTTTCACAATAGGAATGCGTGAGCGCCTGAGTTCTTTGGTTTGGCGATCCATGATTTCAACAGGCTTTTCCACGAAGTGTAATGTTTCGTTCACTTGCAGATCATCTAAAGGAACATGTAAGTCGTGGTCGGCGATGCACTTTCGGAGGTTTGACACATGGAAAGTCGGATGGACATTGCTAAGTTCCTCCGGTAATTCGAGTCTGTAGGCGACTTTTCCGACCCTTTCCAGAATCTTAAAAGGTCCAACATATCGAGGCGCGAGTTTCCCTTTCTTGCCGAATCGGACTACACCCTTCCAAGGTGATACCTTTAGGAGTACGTAGTCACCAACGCCATATTCACGGGGCTTGCGCTTTTTATCGGCGTAAACTTTCTGTCGATCCCGAGCTTTCACTAGGTTGTCTCAAATTTGGAAAATTTTGTCTGTCGTTTCTTGTAGCAGCTCCGGACCGGTTAGTTGCGAGTGACCGATCTCGTGCCACACAATAGGCGATCGACATCTTCTTCCGTATAAAGCCTCGAAAGGTGCCATCTGGATGCTAGCCTGGTAGCTGTTGTTATACGAGAATTCGACTAACGGAAGGTGTCTATCCCAATTACCACCGAAGTCTAGAACACACGAACAGAGCATGTCTTCAAGAGTACGAATCGTTCTTTCAGTCTGACCGTCGGTTTGTGGGTGGAACGCGGTACTTAGATTAAGCGTTGTACCGAGTGCCGCCTGGAATGTTTCCCACAATCGTGAAGTAAACCGGGCATCACGATCAGAGATGATGTCACGAGGCGTCCCGTGTCGACAAATGATCTCGTCGGTGTAGATTCGGGCTAATCGTTCTACCTTGTAGTCTTCTCGTATTGGCAGGAAGTGAGCTGATTTAGTCAAACGGTCAATAACAACCCAAATGCTGTCGTGACCTGATGACGTGGTTGGAAGCTTGGTTACGAAATCCATAGCTATGCTCTCCCACTTCCACATGGGAATTGGTGGTTGTTCGAGCAAGCCAGAGGGTCTTTGATGTTCAGCCTTGATTCTAGCACAGGTTAGGCATTTTCCGACGTAGAGGGCGATATCCCGTTTCATACCCGGCCACCAGTACCTATAGCGAAGATCATGGTACATTTTGTCAGCTCCGGGATGAATCGAATAGCGGGATTTATGGGCTTCATCCATGATAATCTATCGCAAGTCGGTTCGCTTGGGAATCCAAATTCGGTCTAAGAAGTGGAATATCCCATTCGATTTGCTCACAAGCTGGGCTCCATCGTGGTAGATTCTTTCTTTCTTCAAGGTGCGTTCGTTGAAACATGCATGCTGGGCATCGCGGATGAGAGCTTCGAGGTTGTGCTGGGCTTAAACATTACGAGTGCTAAGCAGATAGCTCCGTCTGTTAAGTGCGTCGGCAACAACATTTGCTTTGCCTGGGTGATAACGAATCTCACAGTCGTAGTCGTTGAGAAGTTCTACCCATCGGCGTTGACGCATATTTAGTTCCCTCTGATTAAAGATGTGTTGTAGGCTCCTATGATCGGTGAAGATCGTACACTTAGTACCATACAGGTAGTGTCGCCATATCTTTAATGCAAAAACAACCGCGCCTAGCTCGAGATCGTGGGTTGTATAGTTCTTCTCGTGGATTTTGAGTTGTCGAGATGCGTAAGCTATAACCTTGTCTCGTTGCATCAGAACACACCCGAGAAGGTTGGAAGCATCACAGTAGACAATGAAATCGTTGTTTCCGTCGGGTAGTGTGAGAACAGGAGCATTGCAAAGCATGTATTTGAGGGTTCGAAAGGCAGACTCTTGTTTGGTTCCCCAGACAAAAGGCTGATCCTTATGCGTGAGAGAGGTAAGTGGTACAACAATCTTCGAGAAACCTTCGATAAATCGTCGATAATAGCCCGCTAGTCCGAGAAAGGAGCGGACTTCAGACGGGTTCTTAGGCGTAACCCAGCTCTTTACAGCTTCAATCTTCGAAGGATCGACATGAATACCCTGACTATTCACAATGTGACCCAGAAACTGAACCTCCCCCAACAAAAATTCGCACTTGGAGAATTTGGTGTAGAGTTGGTTCCCCTGGAGTAGCTCGAGAACCAAACGTAGATGCTGCGCGTGTTCGGCTCTCGACTTGGAATAGATCAAGACATCGTCGATGAACACGATGACGAAACGGTCGAGATATGGCCTACACACGCGATTCATTAGATCCATGAAAACTGCTGGTGCGTTGGTTAGGCCAAAAGGCATGACAACGAATTCGTAATGGCCGTAACGGGTTCGAAATGCGGTTTTGGGTATATCCTCTTCTTGTATACGCAGCTGATGGTATCCTGAATGTAGATCGATCTTCGAGAAACACGTAGCGCCTTGTAGCTGGTCAAACAAATCATCGATTCGAGGCAGAGGATAGCGGTTCTTGATAGTCAACTTATTCAACTCCCGGTAGTCGATGCACATCCGGAATGACCCATCCTTCTTTTTGACGAAAAGGACCGGTGCGCCCCAAGGAGAGGTGCTCGGGCGAATGAAGCCTTTCTCAAGTAATTCCTGGAGTTGGGTTGCGAGTTCGCGCATTTCGGACGGCGCGAGTCGATAAGGAGCTCTGGCGGTAGGGTTAGCTCCAGGAATGAGATCAATACGAAAATCAATATCGCGTTTTGGAGGTAGTCCGGGAAGGTCCTCTGGAAAAACTTGAGGGAATTCGCGAACCACGGGAACGTCTTTTACTTCCTTCTTCTCTTTCTTTTCCTTTTCCGCTGCTACAATATTAGCCAAGAAAGCTCTGTATTCCTTGCGGAGATACTTGCTAGCTTGGAGACATGACATAGGCTTGAGCCCCTTTGAAGTAGTATCACCATAAACACGCAATGAATCACCGTTTGCGAGCGAAAAACGAATCATCTTGTCGAAGCACACAACTTCGGCATGGTTCTCTCGAAGAAAGTCCATGCCTACTATGACATCAAAGCTTCCGAGTTGCATCGAAATAAGGTCGATCGAGAAGATGTGATTGTTGAGTTCAAGAGTACAATCACGGATAACGGAATTAACAGCGACGGTTCTTCCAGTAGCGACTTCAACTTCGAATCCCGAGGAGAGTTTGGAACGTCTACGACTAAGGAGTTTCTCAAATTCGAACGACACAAAGCAATTATCCGCTCCAGTATCAAACAAACATGAAGCATAAATACCATTTACGAGGAACGTACCGTTGACCACGTTGTTGTCGGCCTGGGCTTGACGCACGTTGAGATTGAAAGTTCTGGCGCGTGCGGCCTGTTGTTGCTGCTGTTGTTGTTGTTGCTGCTGTGGCTGCTGCTGCTGCGGTTCTTGTTTCACTACCCTGTTCGGGCACATGTTGGCGAAATGATTCGGGTCGCCACACGTGAAGCAGGCTCTGGCCTTGACTGCGGGTGCCGGAGGAGCTTGTTGACCCTGTGGGGCAGTGAGTAGAGCTTGATTGGCAGGAGCTTGACGAATACGGCAGTTGGCAGTGAAGTGGCCGTACACGTTGCAATGAGCACAAAAGCGACATTGAATAGCAGTCGGGTGATGATAGGTGCAAGTAGGGCAGAGTGGGTGTGGCCCAGTGTATGCACGCTTTGCAGGCGGTGCATTGGCCACAGGCGCCGCTACTTGACGCTGTTGGGCAGGTACAGCTTGGATCGGTGCAGCAGTAATCGCACAGTTCTTGTTGGTGGAGTTGTTCTTTCTCTTGTTGCTTGATGAGGTAGGTTCAGCAGTTGGTGCAGTAGTGGTAGCTTGATGCAGATGCTTGGAGGTTTTATCCCACACCCCAGCTTTAACCCTTTTGTCGTTGATTTCAGCGGCCAACAGATAGGTTTCCTCGATCGTGGTAGTCTTAGCCGCTTGCACGAAATCAGCAACGCAGTCGGGCAAAGCTCGGATGTACTTCTTGATGGTCATCTCGGAAGTCTTGACCTGGTCGGGACAGATAATGCTGAGCTGTTTGAAGCGAGCAGTGAGACCAGCATTGTCTCCATCCTTCTGATGTATGTGCCATAATTCATCTTCAAGCTTTTGACGTTCGTGAGGAGGGCAGAATTCCTCTAGCATGACTTCCTTGAGCTCGTCCCACGACAAACCGTAAGCTGCATCATTCCCTCTCTTGTTCCTCTCGGCCGTCCACCAGTCCAAAGCACGGGACTGAAAGACGCTGGTAGCGTTCAGAGTTCGAAGGTCATCAGGGCAACCACTTTGTCGCAGAGTAACCTCGATAGAGTCAAACCAGTGAAATAGTGCAGTAGGACCTCCTTCGCCTGTGAATTCTTTCGGCCCACATGACTTAAATTGTTTGAAGCTGAAATGTCTTGCGGCAGCTTTAGGACCTTCAGTCCTCGACTCCTCGGATGATTTGCTAGCGTTCTCATAGGCGTCGCTCACAGCTTTTGCCACACTTTTCGCGATAATAGAGGCAAGACGTCTGTCCCTCTTTTCCTGACGAGTGAGTGTATGACGAGATCCAGACGACATTGTCTGCAATAGACATCGCCACGGAACTCAACACATGTATTCGAATCTCACCTCACACGTCTACTACTACTACTACTAAAGCTCAGTAACACGTACCATGTAAATGCATATAGTCACAAAATCACAGAATTGCACCAAATCACATAAACACATAGAGCACATAACCACAACACTCCTAAACACGTAAGCACAATAGCAAGAAATACATATATGAACATATACGCTCCTAGTCACTAAGGCATTCAGAAAACAGAAACCTAGTTTTTTTTTTCTTTTAAAGTTCGCGAGCGTTCGAATGATGTGTTGTGTGTTGTGTGTCTTAGCAGAAGCAATAGTGTTGGGTCAAAACCAATAGTACCTCAAAACGTTAACAAATAAGCAGAAAATACATAAAATCTTCATAAAGGTCGATAAATCAAAGGTAGATTGTCTGTGGCTAGTAGACTTCGACTAACCAAAGTAGCTCGACTATTCGCAAGGATCCTGTGTGCACAATTACCTCCAGGACTATGCCTTTGCCTCGATTCTTGGGCGTTGGCGCAATTCCCGTTGGTTATATTGTGTCTTTAGATCGTTGGAGTCCATCGAAACTTTGGTGGGAGTTTTTGTATAAAGCAGGACAAGTCGTCAAGGTTAGGGTGTCACCCCTATCTTACCACTTCGTCCTTACTCTTAATAAAATTTGAGGAGATTATTCATCAAAATATGGATTTCACTCCTAATTTGGTATGATTTCTCCTTGTTTGTAGCTAAATCACCAATAGTACCTCAAAACGTTAACAAATAAGCATAAAATACATAAAATCTTCATAAAGGTCGATAAATCAAAGGTAGATTGTCTGCGGTTTTCACACCTATTATCGACCTCGTTACCCATTCATATTTAGAAAATTTGAGTGCAGTGATAGAAAAGAGCGAGTGATAGTGGCGAGTTTTCGCATACGCGTGAGTTGGTCTGTTGGTTCTTAACTATAGACTAGGTCTCTAAGACTTCGACCCGGACTAGGTCGAGTCTTGCCTAATTCCCTATAGTTATGGCTCTGATACCAATCTGTCACACCCCAACCGATGGCGGAATCATCGGGGCGTGGCACTGAGCGAAACAGATTGTCTAGAAGTTTCCATAACAACTATCATTACCATTTAATTAAATATCACGTCCCATACCGTAACTTAAACAGTTAAATAGTTATTACAGGCAAAGCATCAAGACAAATATTCTGTTCTGACAACTCAGATTTAAACATAACAAATTTATTCGTTGGTTTCTAGGACTCCAGTTCCTAGCTTCAATTTCATCACAGCCCGAGAAGCATATAAGCAACCTAAGCACCTGTCACATACGTTAAAATAAAGTCAATACATAAAATGTAAAGGTGAGCACACAAGTTTGATAATAGCATATAGAGTTCGAATTCGTTTACGCATAACCAGCACGTACACATAGTGAAATGAAGCACGTTAGTTATCGACATATATCCATCGATACCAATGACTGTGGGTTGACTGCCCGAGGCAGTTCGCAATACATGATTACCACCGTAATCCATGCAAGTAAAAGATCCTTAACAACCCCCGTGTGAACGGGTGCTGAGTCCAAACTATAGTACTATCGTTGCTAAGGCAGGTAGACAGCATTCCATGTGTAAACATAACAAACAAGCATTCATAAGCCACGTATAACATGCATAATTGGTTTAGCGTTAAAATAGCTTGAGTAGTGTGATTGTTGTAGTTTGAATATTCGTAACGTATGTAACACCCAAAAGTGCTAAAGCAAAAAGGGTTCGAGTATACTCACAGCGATTAATGGATTGAAGGGAGCGCTTTACAGCGAGTATGGTTAGCCTGAATAGATTCGATAACGTAACGATAAGTGGCGCGTAAAACAGTACAAGGTGAGAGTGGGTAGGATAACTGATCGTGCGGATCAGCTATCCATGAGAGGAAGTCATCCGTGCGGGTGAACTATCCGTGCGGATGGTGACCCATCCGGATAAGCTATCCGTGCGCGTGGGCTGTACGTGCGGATGGTAATCCGTGCGGACTAGTCGCGCGTGCGGACTGCTTATCCGTACGGACAAGTTGTTCGTGCGGATAAACGTTCAAGTGGATTGTTTCTTCCTAAGGATGTGTTTGTGTATGATGGCTTGTGCTTTGAAGTTTTCGTTGTAGCATTTAGAAAACATTTAAGTGTTTCTACCTTTCAAGCCGGTCGCGCGGACAACAATCCGTCCTGATGGTAGTCCGTGCGGACAATGGTAATCCGTGCGGACAGTTCGTGCGCGCGGGCAGAGACAATCCGTCCGGATAGCCTGTCCGTGCGGACGACTTGGCCGTGCGGATGATCATTGTTTGAACTTGTCTTAAGGCCTTAGTATCTCATGATCCGAAGGGTAATCCATTCAGAGGTCGTCCGTCCGGATTGCTCATTCGTCGATACTAAAACCTTGTTTGGAAAGTGGGTGCCAAGGGTAGCTCGTCCGGGTGACAACCCGTCCGGATAGCCTGTCCGTGCGCACAGCTTGTCCGTGCGGACAGCTTGTCCGTGCGGACAGTCTATGGTCTGATTGTTCCGTTCATCTACTCTTGGTTTCTGTTGTCGTTTATCGAGACGTTCTGATTACGTGGCAACCACTTGGAGTTGTATTCTCACCCGCACGACTAAGCCGGCCAGGAACCACCCTGACTCGACAATGCGGCGACTCAGAACGGTCATTCCGGTTGACCCCGAAATCAGGTGTCTTGCGGTAGAATTCCAGATCTAGGACTAGTGCATCACTATTAACGAGTAGAACACTAGAACTGATTAGGTTCGTACCGATTTTAAGGGTAAAAGAAGGAGAGAACTTAGGTTTATTTCTTTCAACTCTTTTATCCTTAGAAAAGTTTAGATTTAGGTGAAGTTGTTGTGAAATCTTGTGGAAATCGTTTGGATCTGAGTTATTCTTGGTGGAATGAAGTCAAGCTTGAAGTTCCTAAGAACTTCATGATGACGTCACCCGAGAACACCTCAAATCCCGGTGATTTCATGGTTGGAAGTTAAGATTTGAAAGATGGAAAGGTGTAGAATTGTGTGGTGATCAAGAATGTACAAGAATTAGTGCAAGATCTTACCTGGATTGAGAGAAATCTGAGAAAAAGTGAAGAATGCGTGCGGTTCGGACGTCACTTGCCAAAAGTGGAAAAGTTGGAGAGTGACCCGTGTATTTATAGGATGCCAAAAGGGGAAAGGGTGAGCCGTGCGGATGGCACGTTACCCGGATAGGCTGTCCGCACGGATTGGTCATCCGTGCGGATGACGCCTGAATTGGTTCGTTCGGTGCGATGACGCTTCGGTTTCGATTGCGATCGGTTCGATAGGGTTTCCTAGTCAAATTACTTTCAGTCCCAACTACTTCTTATATGGTTTGACTCGGAATTCGGGTTCGGGTTCGTTTACATTCGAGTTAGACTTCGAGTTCGATTGAGTTCGCTTGATTATCACGTCATAACATAAAATAAACATGCACAGATAACACGTAAGGCACACACACACGTATAGACAACAAGTAAAATACACAGTTCGAGTTACGATTCGATGTCGATTCGATTAGCATAGCTTGATTAACTTTATCACATTGTTACTTCCTATCATTCACAGTCGTAGGTCGATTGAAATACGGTTAGCATGATTCGATTATTGTAATGAACGACACTTACTCCACATAATATAAATAAAATAAAAACATTTCTACGAGTCAAGTCGCGCGAAGTCGGTCGTTGACTTTGACCTTGACTTTGACTTTCACTCGTGAAAACACGGGGTGTTACAGTTTTACATACCACATATGCATTTACCTCAGCCTATTACACATGAGTACATCAACAAGATAATAAGTAATGTAAAAACCTTACACAGGTGTACAATAGGAACATTACACAAAAAAAACCCAAAAACACGGTGTCCGCAACCAATCGCTAAGATTACAGTGCCGGAAAACCGAGCACCGTCAAACATACAAATCACAAATCCAAGTCTGGCAACCCAAGTTCTCATGAAATCGACTACATCTCATTCTAAACACAAACCCCAACCGTAATCTTTTGATTAAACAACTACTAAACCATCAAAACGATATCATACCCACCGATTGAACGAAACCCTGACTTTTCTAATCCGGTAAATTAAAAGGATCAGCATTCTTAAACAACCACAATTAATGTAGTAGACATAAACTAACCAGTGATACACTTCCGTTCTTTTGCCTCGCCGGAATTCCAGTCAGTCGTCGTATCGACAAATCGCCGTTCACTTATTAATATGAGTGATGACTGTGGTTGTTATTTTCAAGAAGATATATCTTTTCAAAGTAAACAAGATATCTTTTCAAAGTAAGAATAGCAATGATTATGGAGAAAAGATTTGATAGAAACTAACAGACAATTACGTTTTCTGGTTACCAAAAATTAATTAGGTGTAATTTTACACTTCTATCCCTACTCATTATTTCTATTTACCATATTTTTATATAATAATTACTAAATTGCCATTTTCCTTAAATCTCATCATCTAACAAATGAATGGTCAAGATCTGTTCACTTTGTTCACAACTTATTCCTTGTTCACTCTAGAACCCTACCCTATATATATATATATATATATATATTATTTTACACTTATAACTATTAAAGTATAATGTTTTATAAATTTTTGAATATGCCATTAGGACATGCATATTGTTATCTACGCTGAGTTATATTTTTTTCACTAAACTTTGTGAGTTGTCTCATAGTTTAGTTTTTCTATGCGATATTGTTTATTTTACTAATATAATATAACATTTTATATAGTTATGACTATGTTGTTGCGATGTGTTTATTTTTAAAAGGTCTATTGGGTTATGTAACATCTGTTGATGCTGATGATGAAAGTCAAAACCTAAGGGAACCATCTTTCCTGCCTAAAGAAATAAGTTGAAGTGCAATCATAAGTTCAGAAGTTCCACCCTTGAAGGTAGAGGTGTACAAATCGGTTTTTTTCAAAAACCGGTTTTGGTTATTAACCGAACCGGTTTTCTTCATCCAAAATGAAAACCGGTTTTTTTAATAACCGGTTTCAGTTACTAAACGGTTTTTCAAGTCCAAAACAATAACCGGTGTAACCGGTTGGGATCGGTTTTTAACCGGTTTTTGTAAAAAAAAAAGGTTTTTAACCGGTTTAACCGGTTTTAATTTCGGTTATTAATCGTTTTTCATACCAAGAATCCTAACCGGTGTATAACCGGCGGTTCGGTTATAGAACCGGTTCGGTTATAAAAGAACCGGTTAAAAAAAAACCGGTTTCGGTTTTTTCCCGGTTTCGGTTCTAAAACTGGTTTTTTTGTACACCTCTACTTGAAGGCAACCACCCAAACTGCTGGAATAGAACTGTTGCATCAAACAAAACATGAAGAAAAGTACAAAATACTGGATTACTAAAGAGTTGTGTCAACAAGTCAACAACTAAGTTAACAAAATCAATGCTGGAGACCAGAAGACCAAGTCAAACAAGACTAGAAGTATTGGATTCCAAAAGTGCTGGAATCATTCCAATAGTTTTGGAATCTCATTTGTTTTCATTGCTTTAGGAGTAGTTTTATGTAACAGTGTTTATTTTCTAACTCTCCTGCAGTTTTGCATAAGTGCTGTTAGTTGCATCATTAATGGGTTGTTTAGAGTCGCTTTCATGGTGACGTCACCAACAGTAGGAAGAAGAACTTAGAGAGTGAGTGCACCTGGTGAGGGGGAGTACCTGTACTGATTGATTCTATTAAGCATAACTCTTTCGGTTGTTATACCAAATGTTGGTGTTGTGCTAAACCAAACTAATAAGGTTGAAAAGCCAATGTGAAGCACATGTAATTTCACTAGTTAAGAATGTAAATGCGTCTCCACTGCTATGTCTTTTAAAGCTCAAGGATGCTACTGTTGTGTTTGCGAAGGACGTTCATATCACAAGGCTTTGTCTTTCGATGTTTGTGGAGAACACATCGGGAGTACAAACAGGTTTCGAATAGTTGGGCTATGATTTTTTTTTTGTTCTTATTCAATTATCGTATTCTTATGTACTTATTAACATACTTTTTAACTTTAGAAACTAAAATCTTAAACATAACATTTAACATACTAAATAATAAATTTATAAATATATGTATATTTTAAAACTCAAAAACTATTAAGTAAAGGTTAAAAAACTAATAAGAAATGTATTTATTTTATAAATTTTAATAACTACAATTTGAAATTGAAGATAGTAAATAATTTGGTTATTAAAAATAGATGTAAAATGCGATTTTGATATGTACATAAAAGAGATTTATAAAGTTGATAAATTGTTTAGTGAATGAATATTTTTAAGGGGTTGATTAGTGATATCATTTATAAATGTTTTCGAGTTTGTGCATAAATGATCATCCACACTCCATAACGCATTGATAAGATAATTTAGCTTTTATCGTCGATTGTTGTGTAGTGTATATAAATATTAATCAACTTTAGTATGTTGTAACATGATTTCAAGCTTAAATTTGTAACACGGTAAGATCTGATCACTTACTATGAAACATGAAGGCAAGTGCACTCATTGTTAGTGTGGTATGGTGAATGTAAGATACCGAGATCGTTCAAGGATTCAAGAACTTTTAGTATTAGAATTCGGTCAACGTCTAGCCGAATCCATAAAAAAATATCGTTTTTTTGTTGTTTTTAAAGAAAAAAGTATAAATAAATAAAAACAACACATAGTTGATTGAAAACAATCACGAGAAAGAATCTATTGGGGTTGATTCCTCTTTAATGATATAAATGATTTCTTGATTGTGGACTTCCAAAAGTTCACAATCCAAAAGTAGAAATGACTCCGGTTAAGGTTATCAAACCATACACCTCTTTAGAAAGTTGTCACATGCAGTTTACATGACAACCATCTAAAGTCATTTATCGAAGCAAGCAAATATGTGTGTGTTAATGCAAAAGGTGAAAGGACCCTAGTTACGGGCATCACGATCATCAGCAATATTGGAAAGCTGTCACAAACAAATTACATGACAAACACCACAACGTTTGAGTTAAAATATCAAGTAAAATATCCTTGGTAAGGGGTCTAGCCCACTAACTACTTTAGATATCTTGATTTGGTGTTATCTCCTCAAGAATAGTACGTAGTGTTAGGATCTGAGGCTGTCATGATTGTGTTTGTTTGTAATAATTGTATAATGAATGAATGTAAAACAGAGATCTAATGCAGTGGAAATAAAACAAACTTTGTAAACACAATCAAAGGAACAATAGTTTTCATAAACATGTGAATCTCATTAGAGTCGAATGATTATAATCAAAAGATTACATGCATGCTTACATACTAAACTCCCCCTCAGCTCGAGCTCCATGGTTGATCATACAAGATGGTAGAATTGAAGGAGAAAACTCCTTAAATAGAGCAGTTCAAACTGTTCTATTTATAGTGCACATCAAACCACTGAAGCATCTAAGCTGACGTCACCATGAAAGTGACACTTAACAACCTAACAACCTACAACCACTGATCTAATACAAGCACTGATGTCAAACAACTGATTACAATACAAAATACAAAGACAGACTAAACTACTGTTTCTTCATACCACTGCTTCAGTCCTAGCAGTGCTTTGGTCTTCAGCAGCACTTGAATCAAGGCAGTTGATTGACCATCAGTACTTAATCTTCAATAGTCTTTGGATGGACATCAGTTGTTGTGGACAACAGTTGTTGTAGTAGAACAGTTGATAGAAGACATCAGTTGTTAGAATCACTTTCAAGGGGAAAGTCTAGTGCAAACCACTGCTTATGTAGAATCCACTGTTCTGAACCAGTTTTGGCTTTACATCATCTGTTCCTCTGGTAGGGTTCAATCCCAACAATCTCCCCCTGGAACAGATGATGCCAAAACCCTTCATTATTCTGGATCTTTATTGTCTCATCAGAAGTTCCCTAACTTGTCCTTTAAATTGTAATTCAAAATCCATAGAATTTGTATCATCCTCATCCCTACACAGTATAAGCTCAAGGAGATCTTGTAGATCTTCAACACCCAGGCCCCGTGCTTGTTCCCCTGATATATGCTTTACTTCTCCATTGGATCTGATCAGCGTCAATACATGGGTCTTTTGATCAGACATCCATTTTAGTATTTTTGAACCCAATAGGTTTCTTGGGAGAGGTTTATTTGCAGATGAGATTGGAGATGATGGCCTGTTTAATAATTTGTTGGCAAGATTCTGAAGTTTTGCTGAGCTATCTTCTTCTACTGCCATTCTCTTGATAGCTTCCTTAAAATACTCAGCTTCCTTTTCTTTTTTTTTCTGCATCAGTCATCTGTTGCCTCTTTCTTTGGTTTAACACAATGACAGAGGTATCTGCTGATGTGAACAAAGGTTCAGAAATGTGGACCTGCTTCTTTGGCTTATCAGTGGTTTTGTACTCAGGCTTCCTTGGTAAGTTAGGATAAGTCATTCTCTTTTTCTTAGCCTTTCATAAGCCTCATCTGTATATTGCTTTGTCCATTTTGATATGGCTTTAGCAGTTCCAACCTTTGCATCAACCAATTCTTGCTTCTTTCGTTTGTACTCCACAATAAGATCATCAATGGCCTTTTTGTATTTACTCCAGTTTGGTGCTGACCTTTTCATTCCTGGATCATTTTTGATCCTCTCAATTCTGTTTACCTCATGCTTTAAAGTAATGAGTGGCCATTCACTGAACTGTTCTTCTTTAGCTGGATATAATTTTTCTCTCATGATGAATGTAAGATAATCCTTTCTCATTTCCTTTTGTAGGTTAGCTTCTGGTGGCAGATTAGACATTTCTTTTCTCAGGTCTCTTGCATAATCTTCCAATATTTTGACCTTAGTGAGCAAAAACTGTGTATAACTTGAAATTTCATTGTCACTTTTTCCTTGACATTCAAGTCTGGCTCTGGTATTAGCTTGCCTGGCTTTGAGTTTTAGATATTCATCGATGTTGGCTGGATCTCTGTAACCAATTAAAGAAGGAAATTTTCTTTTTGAAGGATCATCCACTGTGTAGAATTGTCTCATTTCATTCTTTACAGCTTCCAATTCTAGTGGATAAGTTGCAGCTATTGGAGTTATATCAGCAGGGTCATAGCCTTCAAGAATTTTTGGATCTTTTATTGGATTGGCTAGAGTTGGTGGAATGAATGGTCGTGGCTTAATGACATTATAAGGAGCGGATGAAATGGGATCAGGTGCTGGTATATCATCATCATACATTTGAAATTTCCCTTTTCTAGTATACACCTTTTTCGGTGAAGGTGTTTCAGTATCAGTCTTTGGTTCAAAAGGAACAATGGCTTTTGAAGAAACCTTTGAGGTGATAGGTGATTGACAAACAGTTGTTGAAACAACTGGTGTTTCAACCACTGTTGCCATTACAACAGATGTTGTAACATCTGATGTCTTCTGCTTTTTAACAGGAAGTGATGGTGGTGATGATAATGTTTTTGGTGGTGAAGTGATCTTTGGTGGTGGTGGTAAGGCAGTGGATGTGGTGTGTGTTGAAGTGGTGTGTGTTGAAGTGGTGATGTTTGGTTTAACAACTGATGAAACCACTGAAGTACCAACAGTTGTTGATACAGCAGGTGTTACAACAGCTGTTGGTTTGGAAGATTGATGTGTGAGGATTTTTGTAAGTTTAGGAGTTTGCTTTGTGGGTCTGGATGGTATGTGTTTGGGTTCCCTAACTTTTCTAGTGGGATTCTTTCTTTTGGCTCAGGATTTTGGTCATCCTTTGGCTCAGAAATACCCTGCTCATTCAGCTCCATAAATGCTCTTTTCTCCTGTTCCCACCTGGATTTATCCTTTTCCTCTTTATCCCTTTTTACACTAGCTTTTGCTTTAGCAAGTGCATTTGTGGTCACATCAGTCTTTTTTAACCCATCTGGCTTGGGAATTTCTGCAAGCATGCTTGATTTATCAGGTGCAATGTAGATGCAATCTTCATATCCCCTTTTTCTCAACTGCTTCAACTTCTCCCCCTTTTTGGCATCAGCTGGTGGTGGTTTATCCACAAAGATGATAGTGGGAGGAGCAGTGCCAGTGGTATTTAATAAGTGGGCCTTTATAGCCTTAATATCAGCCTGGGTATCCATAAACCTAGCTTCCATCATGTTTCTCAGCTTTTGAACATGTATCTCATGCTGCTGATCAGCAAGTTCTCTTTGTTGGATGAGCATAGGTTGAAACAAGTTCCAGAGCTCATTTGCAGCAGGTGCAAGTGGTGGTGCAGGTGCTTGAGCTGGAGCAGCAGTGGGTGGTACCTTTTGAGCTTTCAACAATTGTTGCATCATATCTTTGATTTCAGCAACAAATGTATCAAGTTTATCAATTCTACCCGTCAATTATTGGTGCATTAAACCATCACCCAATTTAATGGGATCATCTGATTTCCCACATTCAGTGGTTGTAACAGTGGTTGACTCAGGGAAAGTGTTCCAAAAGTCATCCACTGATGCCCCTTTGTCTTGGAACTGGGGACTTCTTCCACCAAGAGTTACTTGTAACTCAAGGGGTGTAACCTCCTCAGATGATGTTGGTGGGTTAGCAATGACCCGAAACATCAGACCCAGTCATTTGTTGAGGTATTTCTTATTGACAGGTGATTGAGAAGGACTGGTTTGTGTCAGGTTCAAATCAAGAGCATCCAACAATATTTTTGTTTGTGGGGGAATTGTGGAGGTGAGGTTGGGTGTAGAAAGTGAATTTGGCCCGGGCAATGGGCTGTGGATGATAGAATCAAGTGATTCTAGAGCATCATATTGTGGTGTCCCAATGTGTACAACTTGTTCTTTTTTGAGAAGAAGCAGGAGGAGTTTTAGGCAAAGGTGGAGATCTCTCTTCCATCTGCTGTAAGGAAGTAGCAGCAGTGGTTATTGGTGACATTGGTGTTGTCACAGGTATTTGCTCTAGGATCTCATCTTCTAGAGTTACCTTTTTTGCGGGTTTAGGGGGCCTTTTGGATGATTTCTTTTTGGGCTTTTTGGTAATGGTAGGTGATGGTTTCATAGCAGTGGTTGTGCTACTATGATCACCTGGAGCAGTGGGCTCAACAGCAGATACCTGAGGAGCAGTGCTAGCTGCTAAAGTCTGCTCAGGTACCTCTGCTTGTGTTTTGGAAGGTTTTAACATTCTTGTGAATGTTTCTGCAGTTAAACTGTTTATGTGAAGAGGAGCACCCTGTATAAGCACATGGGCATTATCTTTTGAAAACTTTTTCTCAAAATAATAACTCAAAAACCTTGGGAATAATAAGAAAGCCTTTTTATCAACATTTTTGACCAAATCATTAAAAATCTCTTGGGAGTAATTAAAATTTTCTTTTTGCAAAATAGCATACCCCAAGTATTGGATTTTTAATGGAATTTCATTGAACCCTGTGGTCTTATTAGAAACACACATAAGAAGAGTATGAAAGAAAAAATCTCATGGCAGGAGGAAAGCTGCCTTTCTGTAGAGTATCTTTCTTCATTTGTTCATCATAACCTCTTTCCTAAAAATCATTTTGATACTTTGTTTTTGGAAAAGAATTTTTACCTTCATGATCGTTGAGTTCAAAAACTTCAGAGATACTTTGAGGTCTAATGGAGAATTTTACATCTTTTATCGAAGAATTTATTGCTACGATCTTTTTGTCCACTTTTTCGAGCGTTGCATTTTTCCAGAACTCCCTTTGAGTAGTAAGATAGACAGTTGCATCGTAGGTGAGCAAAGTTTTGTACTTTGTGGATGAAAGTGTGTCGATGATGGAATCAAAAGTTGTGGTTTCACTAGGTTTGTCAAAAATACCCAAGTAATTGTGTGAAAATTTGAATGGAATCTCAAACGTGGTTGCATCCTTTTGTGTAGTTTTACCGGATTTTTTCACCATGATTGAATCGGAGATGATGAAGATGAAATGAAGATGATGAGAGTTGAGAGAATATTTAGGGAAAACTGTTTTAGAAAGGAATTTTGAATTCGATTCGACAGTGAAAACCCTGTTTGGGGGTTTTGAAGGGGGTTTTATATATTGAAAAATTGTATGCTGACGTGGCAACGGTTACAAAGATCTGACGGCTTAGTACTGACCACGTGCCAACCTCTGATGAAAGGGTGAATAATGGAAGACAGTTGTTTAGGAAACCACTAATGAATCAATTACTAGTGGTTTATAGAGATGAAATGAAAACAGTGGGTGATTTTTACTATCAGTGGATAGCATATTAGTGGATAAGAACACTGATTTTGAACAACTGTGCTTATCAAGGAAAAGAGAGAACAGTGGTTGACTTACAGCAGTGGACAGAGTTTTAAGTAGAGCAGATGTTTGAACAAAACAGTGGTTATGGCAGACTTTTAAGGATTTAATGAAAGATTCATTTTTAACTATTTTTAAGGATGAATTTTTGATTTTCTGAAAACATTTTAATGCTTTTATTCATAGAAAAACAGGATTTTTCCTGTTATTCCATGTTCAACATGCCAATCCTAGAGATCAAGCTTTCAAAGGTGGATGTGTCTAATGCTTTGGTTTGCACATCTGCCAGCTGATCCTTAGTTGGTACATGGTGCAGAGAAATCAAACCTTTTTCATAGCAATTCCTCACAAAGTGATGTCTGATACTAGGTGATGATGTACCAAGGAGATATTGAATTTTTTAATGATATATCTCAGCTCCTTGACTATTCTGCATAAAAGAAGTCTTTTAAGCAATTATATCAAAATTCAATAACATATTTTGAAGTGACCAAAACAAATGGACTTTTCAGCTTGCAACAACATCATGATATTCTTCAATCAGTGGTTGTGACAACATCTGCTGTTAGTGCTTAGTTGAAATAACATGAGCCTTGACAACCATGCTTCAACATATGCAATGTTCTTTAAGGGCCCACTTTTTACCAATTTGACTCTCATCCTTTGGTAGTGGTACAAGTTTTCAGACTTGTTTTCCCTGAACTGTTGAAACTCCTCTTACATGACCAGTATCCAACTTTCTGTCTTTTAGTACCCCATAGTACATGACTTGTTGATGGAATGATAGGATGCCAAAGAAAGGACAATTGTTTTGGGATGACCTTTTATAAGAATCCCTTTTCAAACGATGTTGTCAGGTATTTGGTAAAGTGGATGAGATTTATAAAGGATTTTATGTTCAAAAGGTGAGGCTGCAGATGTGACTCATCTGAGCTAACAACTGTTGGTGCCTTTTGATGATCCAATAGTTGTTTGAAAAGATGGTGAAAGGATATAAAGGATGGAATGGACACACTGATGATCTTTTAACCATTTTTGATGGAGTTAATCAACAGTGGTTAGAGAAAACGTAATGGTAAGGATTTGAAAGCTACTTTGGTAAAACATTGTTGTGCATCAGTGGATAAGCTTTGACAGTTGTTTTGGACAACTGCTGCTCTGATGATGATGGTGATTTTGAATTATGAGAATCACACTATCATATTCAGCATATGTTGGAGATGATTGTGAGTTACCTGCAGAATCAAATACTTGACAAACACATTTTAAATGCAAATTTATCATAATTAATCATAACAGCATGATTTACAAGAATTTTTAATGCAGAGAATTCACAAGTTTTTGCATTTAAGGTTTTATCACACATCTACTTAATGTTTTAAACATTCAATAGATTTTTGCAATGTTTAGGTACCCCAGATGATTATTGCATTTTACTTTGACCACACATTTTGTGTTTTAATCTTTTAAGAAATTAGAGTAAAACATATGCAGCCAAATATTAAAAGCTTGTTCACAATCATCCTTTTCACTGATTTGGACTTGAGTTTATGAATGAAATGATCCAGACCCTAACACCATCTCCTTTTGATCCATTATCAAGGGATATATAACCCCAGCAAAAATAAAAGGGTTTTACATCCTGACAGGTGATTGAACTTTCACTATCTAAAACAAGGGAAAGTGCAACATACATTATTCTTTAAAAAAAATGAAGAATAATATATCCTGTTTTATTAAGAAAATCTTTACAAGAAAAAAATAAGTAAAGATTTCCTGAAAACAACATCAATTGGATCTGGTGCATTTTCAAAAACTCGCTGTAACTTTTAATTAGGTAAATATCACTTCATTCTCAACTTTAGGAGAATGGTCAGTGGTTTGAAATAAATTTCATAACCATTGTTTGATACCGTTACCTTGTTAACTGATTGTGACAGTGAGGTAGCCTGCTCACAATGGTTTTGAAGATTCTCTATGAACCTTATTACCATGTGAAAGATTTTTGAAAATTTGGCCTAATCCTCTTTACAAATAATCAAACTGTTGATACCTTTGTTACCTGAACTCCCTTTGAGTTTTTGTAATTTTTCTTCATTCCCTTTCCATAGAGAAGTTCTGAAACTTCCACTAGAAGGTTTTTAAGAGAGGAATACTTATTCAAAAATCATTTTCAGTAATGTTTTGAGAGATTTGGACATTTTTTGCACATGCTTATGTCAAATTTCTCATTACTCATGATCTGGTAACATCAAATATATAACTTTTGTAGGATTTCACCCCCTTTTCTCATAAGAGATTTGGGTTAATTTTCACACTCTACAACTCTGATATTTTACTATCATAGTTTTGAGTTGATCCATGATTATATCTGATGTAAATTTTTGAGACTACTGAATTTTCATTTTAATTTTAAACAAATTTGTTTTTTTCAAAATTGTTGTTCACATATAAGATTCTGTTCCTAAGGTTTTGTTCATCTCTTATATGCTACCAAGGGCATAAATGCCATTTTTCTGAACATAAGTCTTTAATGACATGAGATAAACCTTTAACAGCAGTCAATCATGGAACCAATCATAGTTTTCATCACGAACACTCATAGATCTATGAAAGACTATATCCAATCCGAGATTATTAAATTTTACCAACTTCAACAATCATCGGTAGTTTATATCAGGTTATTAATGTTTCGTGAATTCTATGTGATAGATGACATCTTGGTTGTTTTACAAAAGTTTTTCGAATAATCAACTTTGAACGTGATTATCCTTTACTTTTGTTTTTCAACAAATATGATCAACCTTAGTATCAATAACTTTTGAGCTGAACTGTTATGTCAAATTGATTGTTAGATCGAATTTGACTGTCCAAGCTCTGATACCAATTGTTAGGATCTGAGGCTGTCATGATTGTGTTTGTTTGTAATAATTGTATAATGAATGGATGTAAAACAGAGATCTAATGCAACGGACATAAAACAAACTTTGTAAACACAATCAAAGGAACAATAGTTTTCATAAACATGTGAATCTCAATAGAGTCGAATGATTATAATCAAAAGATTACATGCATGCTTACATACTAAACTCCGCCTCAGCTCGAGCTCCATGGTTGATCATACAAGATGGTAGAATTGAAGGAGAAAACTCCTTAAATAGAGCAATGCAAACTGTTCTATTTATAGTGCACATCAAACCACTGAAGCATCTAAGCTGACGTCACCATGAAAGTGACACTTAACAACCTAACAACCTACAACCACTAATCTAATACAAGCACCGATGTCAAACAGCTGATCACAATACAAAATACAAAGACAGACTAAACTACTGTTTCTTCATAACACTGCTTCAGTCCTAGCAGTGCTTTGGTCTTCAGCAGCACTTGAATCAAGGCAGTTGATTGACCATCAGTACTTAATCTTCAATAGTCTTTGGATGGACATCAGTTGTTGTGGACAACAGTTGTTGTAGTAGAACAGTTGATAGAAGACATCAGTTGTTAGAATCACTTTCAAGGGGAAAGTCTAGTGCAAACCACTGCTTATGTAGAATCCACTGTTCTGAACCAGTTTTGGCTTTACATCATCTGTTCCTCTGGTAGGGTTCAATCCCAACACGTAGCAATAGACTAAACAAGTCCTCGCACTTCGAGTATACAATCTCTCTACACAAGGCAAGAACTAAACCCAAACCATACTTCTAATAACCCTTTCCAAGTAATTAACATGTTTATTCTACATAAACATAAAATACATGAATGTTTGAATCAACAAATACAAAGTGATGGTTTTTTTAAAATTCACTTTTAGTATAAAAATAAGCTACTTGAAGTTATCAACACACACCAAATGGTTGACCATAGTAGAAATGAAAATTCCATTAAAGGTTCATCTTTCCCAAGTGATTGTAAAAACATAGCTATTCATGGCCTTAAGACAGAACATAACTAAACTTGATTGATTAATGGTAAACATACAAGATTGGAATGCTTAAATATTGTTCTTACAAGTCTTGGATCCCTAGACTGAACCAAAATACAAAAAATAAACACATTTTTTTTATGAAAAACGCACAAGAAATATGGAATGGGGGATTGTGAAAGTGGGGGTCAATGTTGGAGAAAGGGATGGTTAAATGGGTGAAAAAGAAGGTGATTCATAGGTTGTTCCAGGTGTCATGCACGTCCAGTGCTCCAAAGGCACAACCAAAGTCAAACAAAGTCACGATGTCTGGAATGGCCTACCCTTAGGAGGCTTAATTATTTTTTAGCTTCATATTGTTGAGATACCCAAGATTCATATATTACGGTCTCCGTAACTCATTTCCTAGCCCGAGATATACTTTGGTGAAGTTTTGGGCTTTTCCTAGACAGACCGTGCGTCATCTTCTAGCGACTTTGTCATGACTTGATGGAGAGGCACGGGCGTGTGATGCAAACAAGGGGCATGGTCAAATCTTTTGGGGACCATAGCTTTTGTCTTCACTTAAGGGGGGAAAACACGGGGGTGCCTTGCCATGGACAACCCGTGTTTTGGCCACTTTCTGGTTATTTCTTAATTTTCTTTGTAGAAATTCTTGTTTTGTCGTTCGCTGGCCCGATTGTGCCTGAAAATAAAAAATGAACTAATTTAGAAATAATCTACAGTGACTTGATAAGAAATCAATATAACAATGGGTTATGAATGATGTGAATTATATGTATAACTGTACGCACATTAATCATCAATATTTTCATTATAGTTTCAATAGTTTTGTGCACGTACGCTTTCATGATGAGTTAATTGCATAAGGAGCCATATGATTTGAACATATTACACGTTAATGAAAAATTACAAAGTTAGTCTAAACTTTTGAGAAGGGGTTGATCATATTGCATGTTAATACCTATTAACTTGAAACAAAAAATGACCCCATGTGCCATCAATGTGAGCCCCCCCCCCCCCCCCCCCCCCCCCCCCCCCCAAAAAAAAAAAAAAAAAAAAAAAAAGATTTAGTTGTTTCATGTAGGACTGCAAACAAATCGAACGAATACGTACAAGGCTTTAATTGTGTTCGTTCATTAAGGGAATAAATGTTTTCACGAACTATTCATGAACACTTATTGAACGAGATTTTATGTTCGTGTTTGTTCGTTAATTTTAGGTAACTAATACAAACGACACACAAACGCATTGATGAACAAAAATGAACACAAACGAACATATATTAACTTTAGAATAAATCATCTTCTATTACAAACATTACGTAAATCCATCAAAATAGACTAACTAGATTTATCCAAATAAACTTAGCATAATCTTGATCAACATAATTAATATCAAATAATGTCCCAAAAATCAACATTCTAATAAAACTTGAAGTCATCACTTAAATTTAATCACGCAAATTAAATTCAAAGTCGTCAAACAGTCATCCAGTAAGCTCAACACATACAAACATAAACAAATAGTATACATGTTATTGAATGTTCACGAACATTAATGAACGAACACAACCTCAATTCATGTTCATTCAATTAATGAAAAGAACAAAATTTCTTGTTTGTGTTTGTTCATTTAAAAAATAAACGAATACAAACGAACTTTATACCGAACGATCGCTGAATGGTTGGTTTGTTTGCAGTCACAGTCCTAGGATCTTAGAAATAACAGGTGTAAAAAAGAAGCTGAAAGGACAAAAAAGAAATACCCACCATTGTTGACTTTTTTAGGGTTAAACCGACTTCCTTCACTTTTTGTAGAAGTCCATTACTTTTTTCCACAAGGTTAATACTTTTTAAACTAAATTACACTAAAAAAACATGCATTTAAAGTGTGGTACTCCCATGGTGTTTCTTAGTTAAAAATGATCTTTTTACTATGGTGCATAATTACATATCATTACGTAATTACGTAATATGCGTTGTTTTGCAAACATCTAAAATGTTACCAATCATTTAATTTAGTCTTTGGATTAATGGGGTCTTGGCTTCATCCTGATCATCAGTCTTAGTCAATGGTTCACCGACTAACGAGTTTTAATGCTTTAAGGGGGTTAGACAAGGGGATTCCCTATCACCCTCTATCTTGATCATAGCCATGGAGGCTCTTTCGAGCTTTATGGTTAGTGCAACATCAGCGGGGCTTTTAAATGGCATCATACTTCCGAACGATGGGCCTAAAGTATCACATCTCATCTTTGCGGATGATGTCATGCTTCTAGGTTCTTGGGAGGAAGAAAATGTCATCAACATTAGACGCCTTATGAGGTGTTTTTTTTTTTCTAGTATCTGGACTAACAATTAACCTCTATAAGTCTTGTCTTTATGGTGTTGGAACATCGATGGATGAAAACGTCCATATGTCCAACCTACTCGGGTGCAACATCGGGTCTCTCCCATTCATGTATCTTGGTCTCAAGGTATGGGCAATATGAATCGGTATAACAATTGGACTCCGGTCATCGAAGCTTTGGAACACCGACTCTCACTTTGGAAAGCCACCACTTTTTCTATTGGAGGTAGGACGTCCCTCATCAAATCGGTACTCGACTCCTTACCTATATACTACTTCTCTCTTTACCAAGGTCCCAGGAATGTGATCAACAAACTTGAAAAAATAAGGAGGAAGTTCTTACGGGGTGACATGGACGCACGTAGTAGAATGCATTGGGTAAGTTGGGAGATTATCATGCAGCGGATCTCAAATGGGGGCTCGGTTTGGGTTCTTTACAAGATGCAAATTGTAGTCTTTTGGCGAAATGGGCATAGCATTATAAATCGTAACCTAATAGGATTTGGAGAAAAGTTACCAATTCCATCTATTTCAACCCGAAACATGGAAACTTTCTGCCTACTAAGAAAGGTCTATCGGGCATTTGGAATAACATTATCAAGAAAGAAGCGGCCCTTAGCAACAAAAATATTCATCTCAGCAAACTTCTCAAGAGCAATGTGGGTACTGGTCTGGATACTCAGTTATTGCCCGACACATGGGTGACGGACTTACCCCTTAAATCAAGATTCTCTGCACTATTCTTGTTGGAAAAATTCAAAGGTTGCTGTGTACGGGATAGGTTGGAGGTCTCGGAAAATGGACAAGTTATCGGCCAAAGTGGTGTGGGTTTCGTGAGCTCTCTCTCACAAGGAAACGGTAGAACTCTGGGAACTCAACAACATCATCTCACATGTAATCTTATCAGAATCCAAGGATGAATGGGGATGGTCTTCGGAACACTCAATTTTCGGTCTAGGAAGTAAAGAGGTTGATTCAGAACAATAACTAGCATACTAACTTGGATAAATTCGAGTGGAATGGATGGATTCCTCGTAAGGTTAATATCTTCGGGTGGCGCATGAACCTGGATCGACTACCGACCAGAACGGCACTAGCAAGAAGGAACATCACCATGGCATCGGTTTTATGTCCACTTTGCGGCGAAAAGGACGAATCAGTCGAGCACATTTTTGGATCATGTTATATCAGCTCTGTTGTATGGCATTTGGTGTCTAGATGGCTCTTGATTTCTCCCATTTATGCATTCAGTATTTCGGATCTTTTTCGGGTTCATCATCATATCAACGGTCCGGCTCCAATGAAGAAAATGGTGCAAGCCATCATATTAACAGCCTGCTGGAGCTTATGGAAACTGCGCAACGATGTGGTTTTTTCAAGCAAAAGAGCGGACATCTTGAGACTATGGGCAGAAATCAAAACAACAAGCTTCCTTTGGATTAAACATAGAGAGAAGATGCATGCGTTAGAATTGTCGAATTGGTGTAATTTCTATGTTTCGTAATCTGTTTTTGTATTCTGCTTTCCGTATCTAGCGTCTCGCTAATTATGGTTTTCGTCTTATAAAATTCAGCGGTTCAAAAAAAATTTAATTTAGTTTTCTAATATTTTATTATAGGGTTTTTACTTGTTACAAATAAAAGTACTCCTGTCATGCTTTCCTTTTAGTCACATAAATTGTCAATCAAATCATATGAATCAGATTCGCGAACATTAAATAGTCTATAGCTAATCGAATAGAAACAAAATACGCAAATCAAGTTGCAATGAAAATTGAAAAGTTATCATGAAACAAAACGGGCCAATATCAGGGATTTTATTATTTATTTGTATATTGGCACACATTCTCTTATATGTTTTGGATAATTGAATGAGATGACGTAAAATTCACTGATTGAACTTCAAAATCTTATAAAAGTGTTCCTGTCCACATTTGGTTCTAATGTCAGTTTATGTAAAGTATTTGATTTCCATTAAAGCTATGTATATTGCGTTGTTAGTGTTGCTTTTTTTTTATCTGAATACATATAATTAAATTACTGGTGATTACAAAATACTTAAAAGACTTTATTTTCCTATAATTAAATAAAAAACTATAGTTTGAATTATAACGATCATGTTTTTGAGAACTAAAATTCAATTAAATGACTTTTTTTTATGTCCAAAAAGTTTATTTATGGCAGACATACCCTTACTGAATAAGAAATGAGTTGGCTAAACATACCCTTACTAAAATATGAATAAGGGACTGATTATTTTCCTTTTAATGAGACTATTAATGGTTCAGACATTTTACTGGTTCAGCACTTAGTGGTTCAGACTGTTTGTTTCGCGAGCAAATGTCTGAATGGTTCAGACACTTGCCTCTGAATGGTTAAGAATTATACAGAGTCTGAATGGTTAAGACCTCTAATCTGAATTGGTCAGACATTTGCCTCTAAACGGTTAAGGATTATACTAGCTGTTAATGATTCAGATCTCTTACTTGTTCAGCACTTAATCATTCAAAAGTTATCAAACAGCCTCTAAGTCTACCTAGAGTTCAAAGGCTAAACATACCCCTTATTGAATTTTACCATACCGTTTGAAAAAAATCAAATGAATTTTCTTTTTGGTTTGAAAAGAATGAAATATGAATAAGTCTACCTGGAGTTCAAAAAATAAAAAATGAAAAGAAAAGCTACCATTTATCACATCACAAAAGAAAACATAAGGACTAAATCAAAGCCATAAAAATCAAGCAATCATTGCAAAAAATGAGAAATGCAATTAACAATACTTTCCATGCACCTTTTTAAACAAAAAATGTAAGATTATTATATTTGTATCTAACTAGGGTTTTGACCCGCCGCGCGGCGTCCAACCTTAGAAAACTATTATGGTTCACATCTTTTAAACATCTAGGATTTAATTTGATGACCCATTTTATTCATGTGAACATATTGACTTTCTCTTGCTTTAAATCTCCTGTCAATTTCCAAGTCTCGCCCCAAATGAATTAACATATCCAAACCACCGAAATAACCCAAAATTCCACTGCCAAATTATAAAATTAGAGATGCCGGAAAATACGGAGATGTTTCTCTCTCTAAAAACCCTGTTCTCTGTGTACAAAACCAGACCTTAATAGGTCCCGCAAATGGCTGTCGGCTAAAAAGAGATATAGAGAAGATCGCACAGGTCCACCGCCGCTATGGGTGGCCGGAAAGCTGACCACAACATCAAGATGACGCCCTTTTTGCTTTGTTTCTCTCTAGAAACCCTACCGTCGTTTCTCAAAACAGGGGACAACTGTAGAAGAGAGGGACACCTCATAAGCCATATGTACCTAACACAAAACTTTACAAAACCCTTAACATAAAGTACAAGCTAAAGAAACAAATAACACTAATGGAGCATGAAGTACAAACACCATAAACTTACATATCTTTTTAATTATAGTATATAAATAAAGCCATTTGTACAAGCAATAAAGCACAAAGTATAATACTTTTAATGCATAAAATACTAATAAAGCCTAGAATACAACACTAACTTGCATAGAAGTGTTACAAAATAATAGTATATAATATCAGAAGATTGGATCATGTATGTACTCAAAATTAAATAAATACACAACTTTCTGAATTATATATATGTGCTTATATTATTAAATAGTTCAAACTTCAAAGACTTGATTTTTGAATTGTAATTGAAGGAAATATATTTCATGGTAACCTTTACCTCAGTACGCGTTTTTCACATCAAAACCACAACCATCTATGGTTATTTTTTAAACAAGTTAGGAAGTCTGAAATCTGGTTACATATATATTAAATCATATAATCAAGTTAAAAAAATCATTAGTTTTTCAAACTTAGAATCGACTGATTAGATGAGTGTACTCTTATGGGATAACTTAACATTTTAAGGTTTTTTAAGTATACTAATCTAAGTTACGCAAGCACTGCCTGGTCCGAGATCTTATATGATCAAGATATTGCGATCATATGCAAGACATGTTTGTGAAGAGTCCATGCATGTTCGACAAATCATTTGGCTTAAAAAACTAGTAAAAACAACATTGTAGCTGAATTTAGCTAAAGAAAACGAAAGAACTCCAAATAAATTAAAAAATATATCAGTTTAGATTATCCGAAAAGAAATAAGTCTTTAGATTATCCGAAAAGAAATAAGTCTTCATAGTCTACTTTTAGTGACGTTTTTAAACAGAAAACAACCTAAAGAAAAGCAAAATTCAGCTACTGAAATAAACGTCTAATTTACTTAAACGCTCAAATTAGAAATCGTGCTGGAATAACTAACATCCACATCAACACATATATACTATGTTTGTAGCATGAGTTCATATGAATTGGCTTTTAAACTTTTCTTTGATTTATGATAACTAATATTAATTAGTATGACGGTATAAAGTACTTTTAAAAATGTATGTATTTATTAAGATGGTGTCTTCATTAAATATAATAATAGATACATATGCTACTAATGTCCGGGGGATTGTTGGCACAAGGGATGGAACATATTCGACAGTGTATTTATACATAAACAGTTCAGAAACGACGACGTTATGGTCGATTGAAGATGATGTTAGCTGGGGCCCATCTCCGGGTTTGGTGGGCCCAGCCACTACAAAATAAATATGGGCCCATGTAAGCATCACAGTTCCATTAACTTAGTTTCCCACTCAAAAAACTTTCACTCACCCAATTGAAGCCACGTAGAGATCCATAAAATGATGGTATACTCTTAAAATGTAGAATATAAAACTAAAAATACCCATAATATTTGGTTTTGAGTTAAAGTCCCAAATATTTGTATGTTTTAAACTATCATTAACTATTTTATAATCATCTTCTGTTCTAAATATGAATGGAAGGTGTTAGTATGGATCTGAGTTGATAAAATGTTTAAGGTTTTACCTAAACAAAACAAAGGTTCTGTGTTTAAATATTACATTAATAGATCGTTTAGTAGATAAACGATATGTGCCCTCACAATCAATTACAAAAGGTTGTGGATTCAAATCCTGAAAGATACAGACTGTAGTATATTTATTTTAGAAAAGTCTAAGAATAGTTGTTAGAAAATTAACGATAACCAATATGTTACTACATGCTATCATCGTTCTCCTCTAGTTCCGCTCATATATGCTCATTTCTCTCATCTACAAAATCTAGTAATCAAGATCTAAAATACTCAAATATGAGATTATGATTAACCAACCACTTAAAACCGAACCTATTTGTGACTAGCTCATAATAATCATAATAACTTAAACTAATGTTTTTAGGTTTAATTGATATCTTATAAACGTTTTTTTTATCCCTATGATTGATATGACTTTACATGCATATAATAATAAAATGAATTAGCTAGAGAGAATATAATAATAAAACTAAAAACATGGACATCATTGATCAACCATGCATACTTGCATTGCACTACCCAAACAAGAATATTCATATGGATAGGCTCATAGGCAGATAGCTACACATACGTCACATTTCATGCTTTCAGCAATTTTGGAAGCAGTAACCTCCCTCCTTGGCCTATAAATACTTCTCATAACTCATTTCCTTTAGGACAAACACACACCCATCTTCAGGTGTTTCCCCTCCTTTGCTACACCTTTCTAGCTACAAAATCTTACAACTTCTCATTTCAACAACACAAAGAAATGGAAGGAAAATTGGGATGTTTTGCCAGGTTTTTCCTTACCGCGAAACCCTATATCGCTATGATTTGTTTACAATTTGGATATGCTGGGATGAATATCATCACCAAAGTGTCATTAAACCGTGGCATGAGCCACTATGTCCTTGTTGTATATCGCCATGCATTCGCAACAGCCGCTATTGCCCCATTCGCCATTTACCTCGAGAGGTATTTAACCCTGAATAATCTAGACATGCCAAAAAATAATGCATACAAAGAGGTCCTTTAAATCCATCTTCTTGATCATATTGTTAAAGTATTCCATTTTATTTTGTGTTTGAAGGAATATTAGGCCGAAGATCACTTTCTCATTATTTATGCAAATGTTTGTCTTGGGACTTCTCGGGCCTGTTATCGATCAAAACTTCTACTATGCTGGATTAAAGCTAACATCTCCCACCTTTTCTTGTGCTATGAGCAATATGCTTCCTGCAATGACCTTTGTTATGGCTGTCCTCTGCAGGTATGTGTATATATATATATATAGAGAGAGAACAACCCCTTGATTGTGAATACTAGTGAACTAATCCTAGCCCTTGATTATCAATACAAAAGTGTAAACACAAGTGTAAATCAATGACCATGATTTGATGATGAAAATACATTAGTGTATTTTACGATTTGATGATGTAAATCAATGGCCAGGATTTGTTCACTCAGTTGACAAATACATTAGTGTTCACTCTAGAACTCCTAATAAACAATCTTTTTATTTTTATATTTTTATGTTTAGGATAATTTTATCATTTATTATGTTTATTTTTATGATTACATACAAGTTAAGAGTAATTTTATCATTTATTATGTGTATTTTTATGATTACAAATACAATCATGTTAACCTAGCAAATTGAATGAATTACAAAGGGTTTAATATCTACTTTGTAAAATAATCTAACAAACTGAATATATTGTTTGACATAAAGGATGGAGATATTGGACATAAAAAAGGTTAGATGCCAAGCAAAAGTGATTGGAACCATATTGACAGTAGCAGGAGCCATGTTGATGACACTTTACAAGGGTAATGTGGTTGAGTTGATTTGGACCAAACATGTGCACCCTCACTATGCCGAGACAACTTCTACGGCATCGGGCTCGTCCGATAAAGATTGGGTTGTGGGATCTATTCTTCTAATTATTGCTACTTTTGCATGGGCTTCTTTTTTCATCGTTCAGGTATTACATGATAAAAAAACACATCTCAATTTATATACAATATATTAAGGAAATGAAATAAAAGTAAAGTAGGAAGCTAAATCAATCATTTGAGTCAAGTTGTGTTTTCATGCAACGTGTTTGTACTTAGGGTTTGATTTGTTTTTGCAGAATGTGACAATGAGGATATACAAAGCACCTCTTTCTCTCACTTGTTTGGTGTGCTTTATTGGCACTTTACAGTCCATTGCTGTTACTTTTGTAATGGAACACAAGCCTAATGTTTGGACTATTGGTTGGGATATGAACCTTCTTGCTGCTGCCTATGCTGTATGCATCTTTCTTTCTATGTGTGTTTGTATGTATAGATATATAATCATAATTTATTTCTTTCTCACTCTTCTGACTTGTTGACTTATTGTTTATTAGGGGATTGTGTCATCAAGCATTGCATACTATGTGCAAGGTCTAGTAATGGAAAAGAGAGGGCCAGTTTTTGTGACTGCTTTTAGTCCTCTAATGATGATCATTGTTGCAATTATGGGTTCTTTCATTTTAGCCGAAAAGATCTACATGGGAGGGTAATTACATCTTTCCACGCTTGAGCGACTTGCTTAAGCTTTGATAATAAAATCGCCGTTCAAAAAAAAAAAAAAAAAATACTACACTTTTTGATGTAAGCAAAAGTGTCTAGATATTTTTATTAACGAAACGAATTCTTTTGCAGGGTGATGGGCGCGATCCTGATAGTGCTTGGATTGTACTCGGTCCTATGGGGGAAATACAAGGAACACAAGGAGAAAGAGTTGGCCGAAGAGATCCTTGACCCTGTTAAAGTTGCCTCCGGAAATAACAATAACAATAATAATAACGTGATGGTTATTGATGATGGGGCAAACGATATTGAGATGCAAAAGAACGAGATTAACACATCATCTGTCCCAATGATCGCAATCAATTCATCGACCCAGGAACCACCGATGATAGCCGTGCAAGCACCAAAAGTGTAGCTAAGAAGTGAAGTAGTTAATTGAAAGGGTGGAAAAGAAAAAAAAAATATTAATAATGAAGTATTAATATGTACAACTACAATAGATCAGGGAGTTGGAGGAGAAAAGCAAGGGCTTTTTTATAATTTTTGGGTTTTCTGATCATGTAATGTGTTTTTTTTTTTTTTTTGGGGTGTTACTTTATGGATGATTAATGAAGATTCCATGGAATGAAAGGAGATCTTTGTTAAACACATTTTGTCGTTTTTTTGCTGACGTCTGATTCGAATCCCATTCTTATTGTTAGTGTTTGATGTTTGTAAATCCATTTGTTATCTACCAGGGACCCAAGCATTTCCTATATATAAAAAAGAAGATTTATCTAATATTCCATTTGTTACGAATCAATCAATATAATTTAATTGTAAGAAAAAAACAAGATGTCCCATGTTTATAAAAATCATTAAATATGATCTGAAATCATATAATTGCTTAATACAACTATTTAAGAAAGTTGAAGCCCTGGAAGCTCTAACTGGTTCACTTCATCATAGCGATCTGATTAGATAGTCCACTCAAACCATTAATCCAATAGTGCACAGGAAATTTTTTCAGGTATTTTAATGGTAATGTTTGGAATTTAACGGATGTAGCTTTTCATATCTCACATTTCCATAGGCACCTGCATATTGATTTTCTTACAATGATGCATAGTTGCTCCATAGGGATGTTCAAGGTATGTAAGTCGATATAAATTAGGCTCTCACTATTCTCACAACCCTACATCTTATTCACACATCTTTTTCATTCTATCTCTCTCTGTATATATCTATATATGTATAGAGAGATAGAGGAGAGGGATGTGTGAATATTTACTCCCTATAAATTAACTATAGTTACTACTTAATTATTATGTATAAGATAAAGGAGAAAAATGTATAAGAAACGAAGAGGAAGAAGGCAGTTGTACATCATATAACTTGGTAAAGTCTACCACTTTTATTGATGTGGAATCTTAAAATGGATTTGAATTCACATCGATAAGTCGACCCAAATGTTGATCATATGTTTTAACTAGATTGCGTTTTTTTAACAACAAATGTTACTTTACTCTACTTTACACCCAAATTCCATATTACTCCTATTGCTTAAGTTTGAATCAGTGGCTCACACCTCTCTTCTAAGAAGCATATGTTTCTATCAAGTAGCCTACATTGGCTTTAACTAGATTGCTCTATTACATAAATTTGTGAATCAGTTCCCCTTTTTCCGATATCTGTCCACGGTGTAGCAATTAAGGGGGGGGGGAGGGGGGGGGGGATATTTCACGGTCCTCCCAACCGCTGGAGTGATCACACTCCACAAGCTAGTTTAGCCCCATAGTTGCCTGGGGGTGACTACCCAACCGAGAGCGAAGAGCTTGGCCGTGGGATGCGGACACCAAGATTCGAACCCGGGACCTCTAGGGAGAGGATGGGTGAGGCTGGCCAACTGGGCTACCCCAGAAGGTGGTTAACGGTGTAGCAATTAAGCGTACTGGTCTATATTCCTAGATGCACCTAAAAAAGGGTAATGCACGGTACCCCTGACCGCGGAGGGGATAACCCCTCCCAGGCCGCCACCCGACAAGCCTGAGCCTGGCAGTAAATACCCTTGCCGAGCCGACCCTTTGTTACCTGAACTCCCTTTGAGTTTTTGTAATTTTTCTTCATTCCCTTTCCATAGAGAAGTTCTGAAACTTCCACTAGAAGGTTTTTAAGAGAGGAATACTTATTCAAAAATCATTTTCAGTAATGTTTTGAGAGATTTGGACATTTTTTGCACATGCTTATGTCAAATTTCTCATTACTCATGATCTGGTAACATCAATATATAACTTTTGTAGGATTTCACCCCCTTTTCTCATAAGAGATTTGGGTTAATTTTCACACTCTACAACTCTGATATTTTACTATCATAGTTTTGAGTTGATCCATGATTATATCTGATGTAAATTTTTGAGACTACTGAATTTTCATTTTAATTTTAAACAAATTTGTTTTTTTCAAAATTGTTGTTCACATATAAGATTCTGTTCCTAAGGTTTTGTTCATCTCTTATATGCTACCAAGGGCATAAATGCCATTTTTCTGAACATAAGTCTTTAATGACATGAGATAAACCTTTAACAGCAGTCAATCATGGAACCAATCATAGTTTTCATCACGAACACTCATAGATCTATGAAAGACTATATCCAATCCGAGATTATTAAATTTTACCAACTTCAACAATCATCGGTAGTTTATATCAGGTTATTAATGTTTCGTGAATTCTATGTGATAGATGACATCTTGGTTGTTTTACAAAAGTTTTTCGAATAATCAACTTTGAACGTGATTATCCTTTACTTTTGTTTTTCAACAAATATGATCAACCTTAGTATCAATAACTTTTGAGCTGAACTGTTATGTCAAATTGATTGTTAGATCGAATTTGACTGTCCAAGCTCTGATACCAATTGTTAGGATCTGAGGCTGTCATGATTGTGTTTGTTTGTAATAATTGTATAATGAATGGATGTAAAACAGAGATCTAATGCAACGGACATAAAACAAACTTTGTAAACACAATCAAAGGAACAATAGTTTTCATAAACATGTGAATCTCAATAGAGTCGAATGATTATAATCAAAAGATTACATGCATGCTTACATACTAAACTCCGCCTCAGCTCGAGCTCCATGGTTGATCATACAAGATGGTAGAATTGAAGGAGAAAACTCCTTAAATAGAGCAATGCAAACTGTTCTATTTATAGTGCACATCAAACCACTGAAGCATCTAAGCTGACGTCACCATGAAAGTGACACTTAACAACCTAACAACCTACAACCACTAATCTAATACAAGCACCGATGTCAAACAGCTGATCACAATACAAAATACAAAGACAGACTAAACTACTGTTTCTTCATAACACTGCTTCAGTCCTAGCAGTGCTTTGGTCTTCAGCAGCACTTGAATCAAGGCAGTTGATTGACCATCAGTACTTAATCTTCAATAGTCTTTGGATGGACATCAGTTGTTGTGGACAACAGTTGTTGTAGTAGAACAGTTGATAGAAGACATCAGTTGTTAGAATCACTTTCAAGGGGAAAGTCTAGTGCAAACCACTGCTTATGTAGAATCCACTGTTCTGAACCAGTTTTGGCTTTACATCATCTGTTCCTCTGGTAGGGTTCAATCCCAACACGTAGCAATAGACTAAACAAGTCCTCGCACTTCGAGTATACAATCTCTCTACACAAGGCAAGAACTAAACCCAAACCATACTTCTAATAACCCTTTCCAAGTAATTAACATGTTTATTCTACATAAACATAAAATACATGAATGTTTGAATCAACAAATACAAAGTGATGGTTTTTTTAAAATTCACTTTTAGTATAAAAATAAGCTACTTGAAGTTATCAACACACACCAAATGGTTGACCATAGTAGAAATGAAAATTCCATTAAAGGTTCATCTTTCCCAAGTGATTGTAAAAACATAGCTATTCATGGCCTTAAGACAGAACATAACTAAACTTGATTGATTAATGGTAAACATACAAGATTGGAATGCTTAAATATTGTTCTTACAAGTCTTGGATCCCTAGACTGAACCAAAATACAAAAATAAACACATTTTTTTATGAAAAACGCACAAGAAATATGGAATGGGGGATTGTGAAAGTGGGGGTCAATGTTGGAGAAAGGGATGGTTAAATGGGTGAAAAAGAAGGTGATTCATAGGTTGTTCCAGGTGTCATGCACGTCCAGTGCTCCAAAGGCACAACCAAAGTCAAACAAAGTCACGATGTCTGGAATGGCCTACCCTTAGGAGGCTTAATTATTTTTTAGCTTCATATTGTTGAGATACCCAAGATTCATATATTACGGTCTCCGTAACTCATTTCCTAGCCCGAGATATACTTTGGTGAAGTTTTGGCTTTTCCTAGACAGACCGTGCGTCATCTTCTAGCGACTTTGTCATGACTTGATGGAGAGGCACGGGCGTGTGATGCAAACAAGGGGCATGGTCAAATCTTTTGGGGACCATAGCTTTTGTCTTCACTTAAGGGGGGAAAACACGGGGGTGCCTTGCCATGGACAACCGTGTTTTGGCCACTTTCTGGTTATTTCTTAATTTTCTTTGTAGAAATTCTTGTTTTGTCGTTCGCTGGCCCGATTGTGCCTGAAAATAAAAAATGAACTAATTTAGAAATAATCTACAGTGACTTGATAAGAAATCAATATAACAATGGGTTATGAATGATGTGAATTATATGTATAACTGTACGCACATTAATCATCAATATTTTCATTATAGTTTCAATAGTTTTGTGCACGTACGCTTTCATGATGAGTTAATTGCATAAGGAGCCATATGATTTGAACATATTACACGTTAATGAAAAATTACAAAGTTAGTCTAAACTTTTGAGAAGGGGTTGATCATATTGCATGTTAATACCTATTAACTTGAAACAAAAAATGACCCCATGTGCCATCAATGTGAGCCCCCCCCCCCCCCCCCCCCCCCCCCCAAAAAAAAAAAAAAAAAAAAAAAAGATTTAGTTGTTTCATGTAGGACTGCAAACAAATCGAACGAATACGTACAAGGCTTTAATTGTGTTCGTTCATTAAGGGAATAAATGTTTTCACGAACTATTCATGAACACTTATTGAACGAGATTTTATGTTCGTGTTTGTTCGTTAATTTTAGGTAACTAATACAAACGACACACAAACGCATTGATGAACAAAAATGAACACAAACGAACATATATTAACTTTAGAATAAATCATCTTCTATTACAAACATTACGTAAATCCATCAAAATAGACTAACTAGATTTATCCAAATAAACTTAGCATAATCTTGATCAACATAATTAATATCAAATAATGTCCCAAAAATCAACATTCTAATAAACTTGAAGTCATCACTTAAATTTAATCACGCAAATTAAATTCAAAGTCGTCAAACAGTCATCCAGTAAGCTCAACACATACAAACATAAACAAATAGTATACATGTTATTGAATGTTCACGAACATTAATGAACGAACACAACCTCAATTCATGTTCATTCAATTAATGAAAAGAACAAAATTTCTTGTTTGTGTTTGTTCATTTAAAAAATAAACGAATACAAACGAACTTTATACCGAACGATCGCTGAATGGTTGGTTTGTTTGCAGTCACAGTCCTAGGATCTTAGAAATAACAGGTGTAAAAAAGAAGCTGAAAGGACAAAAAAGAAATACCCACCATTGTTGACTTTTTTAGGGTTAAACCGACTTCCTTCACTTTTTGTAGAAGTCCATTACTTTTTTCCACAAGGTTAATACTTTTTAAACTAAATTACACTAAAAAAACATGCATTTAAAGTGTGGTACTCCCATGGTGTTTCTTAGTTAAAAATGATCTTTTTACTATGGTGCATAATTACATATCATTACGTAATTACGTAATATGCGTTGTTTTGCAAACATCTAAAATGTTACCAATCATTTAATTTAGTCTTTGGATTAATGGGGTCTTGGCTTCATCCTGATCATCAGTCTTAGTCAATGGTTCACCGACTAACGAGTTTTAATGCTTTAAGGGGGTTAGACAAGGGGATTCCCTATCACCCTCTATCTTGATCATAGCCATGGAGGCTCTTTCGAGCTTTATGGTTAGTGCAACATCAGCGGGGCTTTTAAATGGCATCATACTTCCGAACGATGGGCCTAAAGTATCACATCTCATCTTTGCGGATGATGTCATGCTTCTAGGTTCTTGGGAGGAAGAAAATGTCATCAACATTAGACGCCTTATGAGGTGTTTTTTTTTTTCTAGTATCTGGACTAACAATTAACCTCTATAAGTCTTGTCTTTATGGTGTTGGAACATCGATGGATGAAAACGTCCATATGTCCAACCTACTCGGGTGCAACATCGGGTCTCTCCCATTCATGTATCTTGGTCTCAAGGTATGGGCAATATGAATCGGTATAACAATTGGACTCCGGTCATCGAAGCTTTGGAACACCGACTCTCACTTTGGAAAGCCACCACTTTTTCTATTGGAGGTAGGACGTCCCTCATCAAATCGGTACTCGACTCCTTACCTATATACTACTTCTCTCTTTACCAAGGTCCCAGGAATGTGATCAACAAACTTGAAAAAATAAGGAGGAAGTTCTTACGGGGTGACATGGACGCACGTAGTAGAATGCATTGGGTAAGTTGGGAGATTATCATGCAGCGGATCTCAAATGGGGGCTCGGTTTGGGTTCTTTACAAGATGCAAATTGTAGTCTTTTGGCGAAATGGGCATAGCATTATAAATCGTAACCTAATAGGATTTGGAGAAAAGTTACCAATTCCATCTATTTCAACCCGAAACATGGAAACTTTCTGCCTACTAAGAAAGGTCTATCGGGCATTTGGAATAACATTATCAAGAAAGAAGCGGCCCTTAGCAACAAAAATATTCATCTCAGCAAACTTCTCAAGAGCAATGTGGGTACTGGTCTGGATACTCAGTTATTGCCCGACACATGGGTGACGGACTTACCCCTTAAATCAAGATTCTCTGCACTATTCTTGTTGGAAAAATTCAAAGGTTGCTGTGTACGGGATAGGTTGGAGGTCTCGGAAAATGGACAAGTTATCGGCCAAAGTGGTGTGGGTTTCGTGAGCTCTCTCTCACAAGGAAACGGTAGAACTCTGGGAACTCAACAACATCATCTCACATGTAATCTTATCAGAATCCAAGGATGAATGGGGATGGTCTTCGGAACACTCAATTTTCGGTCTAGGAAGTAAAGAGGTTGATTCAGAACAATAACTAGCATACTAACTTGGATAAATTCGAGTGGAATGGATGGATTCCTCGTAAGGTTAATATCTTCGGGTGGCGCATGAACCTGGATCGACTACCGACCAGAACGGCACTAGCAAGAAGGAACATCACCATGGCATCGGTTTTATGTCCACTTTGCGGCGAAAAGGACGAATCAGTCGAGCACATTTTTGGATCATGTTATATCAGCTCTGTTGTATGGCATTTGGTGTCTAGATGGCTCTTGATTTCTCCCATTTATGCATTCAGTATTTCGGATCTTTTTCGGGTTCATCATCATATCAACGGTCCGGCTCCAATGAAGAAAATGGTGCAAGCCATCATATTAACAGCCTGCTGGAGCTTATGGAAACTGCGCAACGATGTGGTTTTTTCAAGCAAAAGAGCGGACATCTTGAGACTATGGGCAGAAATCAAAACAACAAGCTTCCTTTGGATTAAACATAGAGAGAAGATGCATGCGTTAGAATTGTCGAATTGGTGTAATTTCTATGTTTCGTAATCTGTTTTTGTATTCTGCTTTCCGTATCTAGCGTCTCGCTAATTATGGTTTTCGTCTTATAAAATTCAGCGGTTCAAAAAAAATTTAATTTAGTTTTCTAATATTTTATTATAGGGTTTTTACTTGTTACAAATAAAAGTACTCCTGTCATGCTTTCCTTTTAGTCACATAAATTGTCAATCAAATCATATGAATCAGATTCGCGAACATTAAATAGTCTATAGCTAATCGAATAGAAACAAAATACGCAAATCAAGTTGCAATGAAAATTGAAAAGTTATCATGAAACAAAACGGGCCAATATCAGGGATTTTATTATTTATTTGTATATTGGCACACATTCTCTTATATGTTTTGGATAATTGAATGAGATGACGTAAAATTCACTGATTGAACTTCAAAATCTTATAAAAGTGTTCCTGTCCACATTTGGTTCTAATGTCAGTTTATGTAAAGTATTTGATTTCCATTAAAGCTATGTATATTGCGTTGTTAGTGTTGCTTTTTTTTTATCTGAATACATATAATTAAATTACTGGTGATTACAAAATACTTAAAAGACTTTATTTTCCTATAATTAAATAAAAAACTATAGTTTGAATTATAACGATCATGTTTTTGAGAACTAAAATTCAATTAAATGACTTTTTTTTATGTCCAAAAAGTTTATTTATGGCAGACATACCCTTACTGAATAAGAAATGAGTTGGCTAAACATACCCTTACTAAAATATGAATAAGGGACTGATTATTTTCCTTTTAATGAGACTATTAATGGTTCAGACATTTTACTGGTTCAGCACTTAGTGGTTCAGACTGTTTGTTTCGCGAGCAAATGTCTGAATGGTTCAGACACTTGCCTCTGAATGGTTAAGAATTATACAGAGTCTGAATGGTTAAGACCTTTAATCTGAATTGGTCAGACATTTGCCTCTAAACGGTTAAGGATTATACTAGCTGTTAATGATTCAGATCTCTTACTTGTTCAGCACTTAATCATTCAAAAGTTATCAAACAGCCTCTAAGTCTACCTAGAGTTCAAAGGCTAAACATACCCCTTATTGAATTTTACCATACCGTTTGAAAAAAATCAAATGAATTTTCTTTTTGGTTTGAAAAGAATGAAATATGAATAAGTCTACCTGGAGTTCAAAAAATAAAAAATGAAAAGAAAAGCTACCATTTATCACATCACAAAAGAAAACATAAGGACTAAATCAAAGCCATAAAAATCAAGCAATCATTGCAAAAAATGAGAAATGCAATTAACAATACTTTCCATGCACCTTTTTAAACAAAAAATGTAAGATTATTATATTTGTATCTAACTAGGGTTTTGACCCGCCGCGCGGCGTCCAACCTTAGAAAACTATTATGGTTCACATCTTTTAAACATCTAGGATTTAATTTGATGACCCATTTTATTCATGTGAACATATTGACTTTCTCTTGCTTTAAATCTCCTGTCAATTTCCAAGTCTCGCCCCAAATGAATTAACATATCCAAACCACCGAAATAACCCAAAATTCCACTGCCAAATTATAAAATTAGAGATGCCGGAAAATACGGAGATGTTTCTCTCTCTAAAAACCCTGTTCTCTGTGTACAAAACCAGACCTTAATAGGTCCCGCAAATGGCTGTCGGCTAAAAAGAGATATAGAGAAGATCGCACAGGTCCACCGCCGCTATGGGTGGCCGGAAAGCTGACCACAACATCAAGATGACGCCCTTTTTGCTTTGTTTCTCTCTAGAAACCCTACCGTCGTTTCTCAAAACAGGGGACAACTGTAGAAGAGAGGGACACCTCATAAGCCATATGTACCTAACACAAAACTTTACAAAACCCTTAACATAAAGTACAAGCTAAAGAAACAAATAACACTAATGGAGCATGAAGTACAAACACCATAAACTTACATATCTTTTTAATTATAGTATATAAATAAAGCCATTTGTACAAGCAATAAAGCACAAAGTATAATACTTTTAATGCATAAAATACTAATAAAGCCTAGAATACAACACTAACTTGCATAGAAGTGTTACAAAATAATAGTATATAATATCAGAAGATTGGATCATGTATGTACTCAAAATTAAATAAATACACAACTTTCTGAATTATATATATGTGCTTATATTATTAAATAGTTCAAACTTCAAAGACTTGATTTTTGAATTGTAATTGAAGGAAATATATTTCATGGTAACCTTTACCTCAGTACGCGTTTTTCACATCAAAACCACAACCATCTATGGTTATTTTTTAAACAAGTTAGGAAGTCTGAAATCTGGTTACATATATATTAAATCATATAATCAAGTTAAAAAAATCATTAGTTTTTCAAACTTAGAATCGACTGATTAGATGAGTGTACTCTTATGGGATAACTTAACATTTTAAGGTTTTTTAAGTATACTAATCTAAGTTACGCAAGCACTGCCTGGTCCGAGATCTTATATGATCAAGATATTGCGATCATATGCAAGACATGTTTGTGAAGAGTCCATGCATGTTCGACAAATCATTTGGCTTAAAAAACTAGTAAAAACAACATTGTAGCTGAATTTAGCTAAAGAAAACGAAAGAACTCCAAATAAATTAAAAAATATATCAGTTTAGATTATCCGAAAAGAAATAAGTCTTTAGATTATCCGAAAAGAAATAAGTCTTCATAGTCTACTTTTAGTGACGTTTTTAAACAGAAAACAACCTAAAGAAAAGCAAAATTCAGCTACTGAAATAAACGTCTAATTTACTTAAACGCTCAAATTAGAAATCGTGCTGGAATAACTAACATCCACATCAACACATATATACTATGTTTGTAGCATGAGTTCATATGAATTGGCTTTTAAACTTTTCTTTGATTTATGATAACTAATATTAATTAGTATGACGGTATAAAGTACTTTTAAAAATGTATGTATTTATTAAGATGGTGTCTTCATTAAATATAATAATAGATACATATGCTACTAATGTCCGGGGGATTGTTGGCACAAGGGATGGAACATATTCGACAGTGTATTTATACATAAACAGTTCAGAAACGACGACGTTATGGTCGATTGAAGATGATGTTAGCTGGGGCCCATCTCCGGGTTTGGTGGGCCCAGCCACTACAAAATAAATATGGGCCCATGTAAGCATCACAGTTCCATTAACTTAGTTTCCCACTCAAAAAACTTTCACTCACCCAATTGAAGCCACGTAGAGATCCATAAAATGATGGTATACTCTTAAAATGTAGAATATAAAACTAAAAATACCCATAATATTTGGTTTTGAGTTAAAGTCCCAAATATTTGTATGTTTTAAACTATCATTAACTATTTTATAATCATCTTCTGTTCTAAATATGAATGGAAGGTGTTAGTATGGATCTGAGTTGATAAAATGTTTAAGGTTTTACCTAAACAAAACAAAGGTTCTGTGTTTAAATATTACATTAATAGATCGTTTAGTAGATAAACGATATGTGCCCTCACAATCAATTACAAAAGGTTGTGGATTCAAATCCTGAAAGATACAGACTGTAGTATATTTATTTTAGAAAAGTCTAAGAATAGTTGTTAGAAAATTAACGATAACCAATATGTTACTACATGCTATCATCGTTCTCCTCTAGTTCCGCTCATATATGCTCATTTCTCTCATCTACAAAATCTAGTAATCAAGATCTAAAATACTCAAATATGAGATTATGATTAACCAACCACTTAAAACCGAACCTATTTGTGACTAGCTCATAATAATCATAATAACTTAAACTAATGTTTTTAGGTTTAATTGATATCTTATAAACGTTTTTTTTATCCCTATGATTGATATGACTTTACATGCATATAATAATAAAATGAATTAGCTAGAGAGAATATAATAATAAAACTAAAAACATGGACATCATTGATCAACCATGCATACTTGCATTGCACTACCCAAACAAGAATATTCATATGGATAGGCTCATAGGCAGATAGCTACACATACGTCACATTTCATGCTTTCAGCAATTTTGGAAGCAGTAACCTCCCTCCTTGGCCTATAAATACTTCTCATAACTCATTTCCTTTAGGACAAACACACACCCATCTTCAGGTGTTTCCCCTCCTTTGCTACACCTTTCTAGCTACAAAATCTTACAACTTCTCATTTCAACAACACAAAGAAATGGAAGGAAAATTGGGATGTTTTGCCAGGTTTTTCCTTACCGCGAAACCCTATATCGCTATGATTTGTTTACAATTTGGATATGCTGGGATGAATATCATCACCAAAGTGTCATTAAACCGTGGCATGAGCCACTATGTCCTTGTTGTATATCGCCATGCATTCGCAACAGCCGCTATTGCCCCATTCGCCATTTACCTCGAGAGGTATTTAACCCTGAATAATCTAGACATGCCAAAAAATAATGCATACAAAGAGGTCCTTTAAATCCATCTTCTTGATCATATTGTTAAAGTATTCCATTTTATTTTGTGTTTGAAGGAATATTAGGCCGAAGATCACTTTCTCATTATTTATGCAAATGTTTGTCTTGGGACTTCTCGGGCCTGTTATCGATCAAAACTTCTACTATGCTGGATTAAAGCTAACATCTCCCACCTTTTCTTGTGCTATGAGCAATATGCTTCCTGCAATGACCTTTGTTATGGCTGTCCTCTGCAGGTATGTGTATATATATATATATAGAGAGAGAACAACCCCTTGATTGTGAATACTAGTGAACTAATCCTAGCCCTTGATTATCAATACAAAAGTGTAAACACAAGTGTAAATCAATGACCATGATTTGATGATGAAAATACATTAGTGTATTTTACGATTTGATGATGTAAATCAATGGCCAGGATTTGTTCACTCAGTTGACAAATACATTAGTGTTCACTCTAGAACTCCTAATAAACAATCTTTTTATTTTTATATTTTTATGTTTAGGATAATTTTATCATTTATTATGTTTATTTTTATGATTACATACAAGTTAAGAGTAATTTTATCATTTATTATGTGTATTTTTATGATTACAAATACAATCATGTTAACCTAGCAAATTGAATGAATTACAAAGGGTTTAATATCTACTTTGTAAAATAATCTAACAAACTGAATATATTGTTTGACATAAAGGATGGAGATATTGGACATAAAAAAGGTTAGATGCCAAGCAAAAGTGATTGGAACCATATTGACAGTAGCAGGAGCCATGTTGATGACACTTTACAAGGGTAATGTGGTTGAGTTGATTTGGACCAAACATGTGCACCCTCACTATGCCGAGACAACTTCTACGGCATCGGGCTCGTCCGATAAAGATTGGGTTGTGGGATCTATTCTTCTAATTATTGCTACTTTTGCATGGGCTTCTTTTTTCATCGTTCAGGTATTACATGATAAAAAAACACATCTCAATTTATATACAATATATTAAGGAAATGAAATAAAAGTAAAGTAGGAAGCTAAATCAATCATTTGAGTCAAGTTGTGTTTTCATGCAACGTGTTTGTACTTAGGGTTTGATTTGTTTTTGCAGAATGTGACAATGAGGATATACAAAGCACCTCTTTCTCTCACTTGTTTGGTGTGCTTTATTGGCACTTTACAGTCCATTGCTGTTACTTTTGTAATGGAACACAAGCCTAATGTTTGGACTATTGGTTGGGATATGAACCTTCTTGCTGCTGCCTATGCTGTATGCATCTTTCTTTCTATGTGTGTTTGTATGTATAGATATATAATCATAATTTATTTCTTTCTCACTCTTCTGACTTGTTGACTTATTGTTTATTAGGGGATTGTGTCATCAAGCATTGCATACTATGTGCAAGGTCTAGTAATGGAAAAGAGAGGGCCAGTTTTTGTGACTGCTTTTAGTCCTCTAATGATGATCATTGTTGCAATTATGGGTTCTTTCATTTTAGCCGAAAAGATCTACATGGGAGGGTAATTACATCTTTCCACGCTTGAGCGACTTGCTTAAGCTTTGATAATAAAATCGCCGTTCAAAAAAAAAAAAAAAAATACTACACTTTTTGATGTAAGCAAAAGTGTCTAGATATTTTTATTAACGAAACGAATTCTTTTGCAGGGTGATGGGCGCGATCCTGATAGTGCTTGGATTGTACTCGGTCCTATGGGGGAAATACAAGGAACACAAGGAGAAAGAGTTGGCCGAAGAGATCCTTGACCCTGTTAAAGTTGCCTCCGGAAATAACAATAACAATAATAATAACGTGATGGTTATTGATGATGGGGCAAACGATATTGAGATGCAAAAGAACGAGATTAACACATCATCTGTCCCAATGATCGCAATCAATTCATCGACCCAGGAACCACCGATGATAGCCGTGCAAGCACCAAAAGTGTAGCTAAGAAGTGAAGTAGTTAATTGAAAGGGTGGAAAAGAAAAAAAAAATATTAATAATGAAGTATTAATATGTACAACTACAATAGATCAGGGAGTTGGAGGAGAAAAGCAAGGGCTTTTTTATAATTTTTGGGTTTTCTGATCATGTAATGTGTTTTTTTTTTTTTTTTTGGGGTGTTACTTTATGGATGATTAATGAAGATTCCATGGAATGAAAGGAGATCTTTGTTAAACACATTTTGTCGTTTTTTTGCTGACGTCTGATTCGAATCCCATTCTTATTGTTAGTGTTTGATGTTTGTAAATCCATTTGTTATCTACCAGGGACCCAAGCATTTCCTATATATAAAAAAGAAGATTTATCTAATATTCCATTTGTTACGAATCAATCAATATAATTTAATTGTAAGAAAAAAACAAGATGTCCCATGTTTATAAAAATCATTAAATATGATCTGAAATCATATAATTGCTTAATACAACTATTTAAGAAAGTTGAAGCCCTGGAAGCTCTAACTGGTTCACTTCATCATAGCGATCTGATTAGATAGTCCACTCAAACCATTAATCCAATAGTGCACAGGAAATTTTTTCAGGTATTTTAATGGTAATGTTTGGAATTTAACGGATGTAGCTTTTCATATCTCACATTTCCATAGGCACCTGCATATTGATTTTCTTACAATGATGCATAGTTGCTCCATAGGGATGTTCAAGGTATGTAAGTCGATATAAATTAGGCTCTCACTATTCTCACAACCCTACATCTTATTCACACATCTTTTTCATTCTATCTCTCTCTGTATATATCTATATATGTATAGAGAGATAGAGGAGAGGGATGTGTGAATATTTACTCCCTATAAATTAACTATAGTTACTACTTAATTATTATGTATAAGATAAAGGAGAAAAATGTATAAGAAACGAAGAGGAAGAAGGCAGTTGTACATCATATAACTTGGTAAAGTCTACCACTTTTATTGATGTGGAATCTTAAAATGGATTTGAATTCACATCGATAAGTCGACCCAAATGTTGATCATATGTTTTAACTAGATTGCGTTTTTTTAACAACAAATGTTACTTTACTCTACTTTACACCCAAATTCCATATTACTCCTATTGCTTAAGTTTGAATCAGTGGCTCACACCTCTCTTCTAAGAAGCATATGTTTCTATCAAGTAGCCTACATTGGCTTTAACTAGATTGCTCTATTACATAAATTTGTGAATCAGTTCCCCTTTTTCCGATATCTGTCCACGGTGTAGCAATTAAGGGGGGGGGAGGGGGGGGGGGGGGATATTTCACGGTCCTCCCAACCGCTGGAGTGATCACACTCCACAAGCTAGTTTAGCCCCATAGTTGCCTGGGGGTGACTACCCAACCGAGAGCGAAGAGCTTGGCCGTGGGATGCGGACACCAAGATTCGAACCCGGGACCTCTAGGGAGAGGATGGGTGAGGCTGGCCAACTGGGCTACCCCAGAAGGTGGTTAACGGTGTAGCAATTAAGCGTACTGGTCTATATTCCTAGATGCACCTAAAAAAGGGTAATGCACGGTACCCCTGACCGCGGAGGGGATAACCCCTCCCAGGCCGCCACCCGACAAGCCTGAGCCTGGCAGTAAATACCCTTGCCGAGCCGACCCTTTGAGGGTACTTTGTTCGCCCCAAGGTTCGAACCCGGTACCTCTTAGTAAGAGGTGGGTGTCGGTGGCCAACTAGGCTACCCCAGCTGGTTTCCTAGATGCACCTATATATAAAATGTTTTGAATCTCTCATTTTCTATCTATCCAATGGTATTGGTGGTGAATTCAACTCAACTAATTGTAGGTATTTGGATGGTGAGAGTGTGTTTGTTATCATTCTAAAAAATATTGATCCAACTTTTGTTACTATTGTGCTACCCACTTGACTCTTCTTGTTCGTCGGAGCCGAAAATCATATTAATCTTGAACGAGTTCGCAATCCGGATCTTCTACGTCCTAACCCGTAACGAAGCTTATTTGGATTTTCCTTTGCAACAAATTTGATCATTAACACTTTTAAAACTAGTACCATTCTAGTCAATTTCCTATAGCCTTTTGCCATGTTAGGCTGCTAGACCATCCACAATAAAAAACATAAAAAATACCTAAAAACATGTATAGTCAGCTGTCACATCATAAAAACACTGATTCTTTAAATACACTCAAAACCCACCCAACAATAAAACCTAAAAACATCTAAACACAATGCCTCATCATCACCATTTTCTAATAAAAAGAATTTGATTTTTTAATATCACTACCCAACCATGCCACCTGGACTCACCCACTAACACCATCCCACCTTTTATTCGTTTTTTATAGTTCTTGTACAAAAATGATTCTAAAAAATGGATTGTAAAAAAGATCTTCACAATAGCTAAAATCAAAATATATGTCCACATCAGCCTTAAAAATGAGTAAATTAAATATGCCCTATTGGGGCTGCTCTTAGTTTCATGATGCATAAGGCTAAAACACATAGCATGTGAGTTTTATCACAACGTGAACGATATAACATTGTGGGATTGGGGTTGGGCGCGAATATCATCATCGAATGAAGAGAGAATAATTTTAACAATTGTCAAACTTGTTGCAACAGAAACAAATTAGTGGGGAGGAGAATGTGTGGGGATGGAAAAACGACTACGAAGTGAAAGTTGGTTAAACAAGTGAAACAAGAACTGAAGCGAACGGATGAAGAAGGGCAGCAAACAACATTCTTTCGGTGGAACAACTGGGCGATCCCGAAGGCAAATGTTTTTTTTGGCGAGCAGCCTCAGGCAAGATTCCGACAGTAGACACTTTGGGTGTTGCCTAGAATGATCTTTGATCTCTAAAACGTGATGAATAACATAAAAATAACTTGAATATTACTTGAATACTGAATACATAAGTGTGTTTTACAATTGAAATTGAAACCCTATCATTACTAATCTAATAGGTGCGAGTGTAGAGATGTGTCTCTTCGCAAATAGTTGTGTCTCTTGATCTTTTGGTGTGATTGATCTTGAAGAAGTGCATCCCTATGCTTTTAGCTGGAAACTGTCGATCAACAGGTGCAACCCAAAGGGGTGTGTGGATCCCTTTAGGGTGTTGGTTACAATCTTTCAACTTGACATCTTCAGTCCTTGTATTTACATAACTAACTTAATTGTAGAACTAAACTATCTTTACACTATTTACTAATCAACCCTTGTAGTATGGATGTGAAGGGATTAGTGATTTCATTCACCCCATAATCATGAACATCCTTGAGTTGTTGTAGATCTTGAACCCCGAGCAGTTCTCGCATTGTAGCAAACTTGACTCTTGCTAGTGCCTTTGTTAATATGCCTGCCCGTTGTAGTTCTCCACTAATGTGCTCCACATTGATGTGTTCATTCTCCATGCATTCTCTTATGGAATGATAGCGTGTGTCAATGTGCTTGCTTCTTCCATGAAAGACTAGATTCTTCATGAGTGTTATTGCAGAAACATTATCCACCCTTAGTGTTTTCTTTTCTTCATTCCAGCCTATTACTTCACTTAAAAATCTTTTTGGCCATAGTGCTTGGCATGCTGCCACAGTGGCTGCCATGAATTCTAATTTACATGATGCTAATGACACTGTCTGTTGCTTTTGTGTGCACCACGTTATAGGTGATTCTCCAAAGCAGAATACCAGAACATTTGTACCTTTTCCTTGGTCTATGGTAAAACCATAACTGCTATCACTATAACCTGCAATTTTACATCCTCCTTGCTTCTTGTAGATGATTCCATGCTCTTTAGTTGCTTTGATATAATGTAGCACTTGCTTAACTGCCTTAAAGTGATGCTCCTTTGGTTCTTGCATGAATCTACTAAGAAGACTGACTGAGTAACATAGATCTGGTCTTGTATGCAATAAGTACCTAAGAGAACCAATCAGGCTTCTGTAATGTGTTGCATCTACTAGATCTCCTTTTTTCAGTCTTCATTAAGCGTGTTCCTGGATTCATAGGAATCTTTGTATCATTGCAGGTTAACATATCAGCGTCCTTGAGTATCTTGTTGATATAGCCTGTTTACTTTATGGCTATCTCACCCTCGGTTTGATTAACTTCTATTCCCAGATAGTATGCTAGCAATCCTAGATTACTCATTTCAAACTTTTTTTTCCATATGAGACTTGAAAATGTCTATCTCCTTCCTTGAAGTTCCAGTGACTATCAAATCATCAACGTAGACTCCGACAATTAGTGTAGAAGTCTTACTTGTCCTTGTATAGATTGCTTGTTCTAAATTGCACTTCTTAAAGTTATGTGACTTTAGGGTTTGATCTAATTTCGTGTTCCAACACGTGGTGCTTGTCTCAATCCATACAGTGTTTTTGATAGTTTGTAAACCTTTCCTTCATCTCTTGGCTTTACAAATCCTTCCGGTTGTGAGACATAGACCTCCTCCTTGAGATCTCCATGTAAGAATGCAGATTTCACATCTAAGTGATGTAACTCCCAACGTTGATATGTTGCTAAAGCTAACATTAGTCGAACTATTTCTATGCATGCTACCGGTGCACATACTTCATAAAAGTCTATCCCATGTTGTTGAACATAACCCTTTACTACCAGTCTTGCTTTGTGTCTGACGACTTTTCCATTTTCATCTTTCTTTGTCTTGAATACCCACATTAATCCTATTGCCTTGTGATCTCTTGGCAACTCTAGCAATCTCCAAGTGCTATTCTTGTTTATGGAATCTAACTTAGCCTTCATTGCTTCAATCCAATTGCCGTCAATGGATGTTTTCTTGTAATTCCTTGGTTTTTCTTCAGCAAGTAGTAATACATGTGGATCTACTTGAATTTCTTATGTCTCATCGTATAGTTCTTCAAGACTTCATAGTCTTGTTAGAGTGTCACTAATACTTCTAGTTGTACTTTCAGATGTAGATGGACCTTGACATGATAAACTGCTTGAACTTCCTGATGATTTCTGATTGTACGAATATGCTGGCGGTGTTATGTAGGAGTTTGGATTTTCTGATTGATCCACTCATGAGTCTTCATTATATGGCCCATTACTGTTAGGACTATTTGGTGCATGCTTTTTTAACTCTGGTGGGTTGTCATCTTCTTGAATGACAAAATTTTTCCATTTGGGATTCCCTGAATCTGTCGTTTCCATATAGCTACTCCAGTTCCATGGTTGACCTTCCATGAACTTTACATCTCTGCTAACACATATCTTGTTCTTTGCCGGATCATATAATCTGAATGCCTTTGATCATTCTTCTATTCTAAGAAATATCATGGGTGCACTTCTATCATCTAACTTCTTTTGTTGAAGTTGTAATACCTTAGTGTATGCAGTGCAGCCAAAAACTTTTAGGTGTTCCAGGTTCGTCTTTCTTCCTTTCAATGCTTCGTATGGTGTCTTGTTCGCGAAAGCTTTCCTTGGAACCCTATTTAGTACATATATAGTATGTCGTATTGCTTCACCCCAAAAGTTCTGTGGCATATTCATTGCCGTTAACATACTGCGGGTAGTTGATAACATCGTCATGTTCCTTCTTTCTACTACTCCATTTTGCTGTGGGAATATCGCGTTGTAAGCTATGTTGTTATGCCATTGTCTTTACAATATTTGTTGGATTCAGCCGACGTGAATTCTCCTCCTCTGTCTGCCCTTAGCATCTTTAACTTGGTTCGTGTTTCTGTCTCCACCTTTTCCTTGAACTGTTTAAATGTTTCGAATGCTTGATCTTTGGAAGTTAGTAGATATGCCCACATGTAGAGAGTGCATTCGTCTACAAGTAAGAATATTTACTTCTTCCCAGCATGTGTTGGTGGGGATATAGGACCACACAAATCTCTATAGACTAAATCCAGAGGTTTTAAAATCTGAATTTCGCTTGATTTGGAAATGGTGTCCTACTATGTTTCCCTAAATCCACATTTGACTAGCATGACTTATTTGAGGAATACCATGCACCAAGTTCTTCCGAGTCATCTCCTTAATAACATCGAAATGTAAATGTCCTAACCTTGCGTGCCACAACCATGCTAAGTCTTCCGTGTTTGAGAGCAGGCAGATTGGCTTTCCAATCTTCAATTTGACTTTGTACAATATGTTCTTCATTCTCCTGACTCACATTAGTAACTTTATATTTCTGTCGTGGAGTGTTAGTAAGTCTTCGTCCATGACCACTTTGGAACCGATTTCTGTAAGTTTTTCGAGGCTTAATATGTTGCTTTTCAGACTTGGAATGTAATATACTTGACAAACAATCTTCTGTTCTTTGTTTAGATATTCCAGTAGTATTGAAGCTATGCCTTTAATCTGTACGTGCGACCCGTCACCGAAGTGTACTTGACCTGTCACTTTTTCATCTAATTCTTTGAAGTGACTTCGCACACCTGTCATGTGGTTGCTTGCCCCGTTCTCTAAGTACCATAGACATTCATCTTTTGTGATGTACATTGCTGGTTCTATGCTTTCTTCGTTTAGTAGAACCCTTTCTTGAACAACGTCTTCTTCTTGGATTTCCATTAGCAAAGTTGGTACTTCGTCTTCCTCGACGAGATTTGAGTGTTCTTTTACAACTTCTTTCTCGCGACAATCTTTCTTAAAGTGTCCGAACTTTTGACACTTGAAATATTGGATCTTGCTTGGGTCTGTTTGGTTACTTCCAAACTTCTTCCAATTTCTAGATTTCCACCTTTAGGTCTGAATGAAGATCCTTCACTCTTAGTGTTTTGCTTGTCTTTATTGTCTCGCCAATTTCCACACGGTAGGTTAAACCTGCTACGCCCGTGGTTTCTGAAATGTCTTCAGCTGCCAAAATTGTTGTCCTGATGTGTAAACATGAATCTGTGTTGGCTATCTCCTGTGCTTTATTTCTTTAACCTTAGCCTTTCTTAGTACGTCTTTAATATTGTAACACCCAAAAAATATAGATCCATATTATAAATTAAATATCGGTTACGGTCGAGATAAAATAACTAGGAGTAAATAACCTAGTTAATCATAAGTCTTGAAATAATGAGAACAAGTTGGTTAAAATACCCTTTAAATAACTTGCATAAAGTGGAGGGACTAAATATGGGCAAATGTAGTAAAGTTTTGATTAAATAAAAAATTAACCCAACAAAAACACACAGATACGTGTGTTCCTGCGATCTCCACAGGAGCTTCTAGAGCTCAAACCCTAAATTCCAAGGATTCACCAAATTGAAAGGGGAAATCAAGCCCAAATCGAAATTCAAGCATAGATTAGTGATCACCTCAGTGAAGTGCTCATAAGGTATTTCAAAATTGTCAATTTGGTTTCATCTCAAATTCTTGATAAACTTGTGAAATCGAAATCTGAACTTGATTGGTTGAAGTTTGGATGAAATTAGGGATGAAATCATGTCTAGGAGTAAACCCTAGTCATTATCTTGTTGAATTAGTGTTTAAACTATGAAATTCATGACTATCCACCATGTGTGTTTAGTGGGTTTTGTTGAAACATGATAAACACTAGAATTATGGTTGTTAATCTAGTGTATTAGAGTTCTATGAAATAAATCCGCAATGTTGATGTGAAAAAAATTAGACATGAACTTGTAAAATGATGTTTAATCTTGGCTAAATAGTTAGTCATGGACTTGATTGCTAATAGTAAGAAATTATGCACTTTAGGTGTTTGATATAATGCCTAAGAGAAGATAAATGTTGAAAATCGGACTAGAAACGCATATTTGATTAATATGGTGAGTTATGCGTTATGTGTTATGAATAGAGTTCTAAACATCTATGGTTGAACTCTATAGGCAAGGAAACCGAGTTTTCAAGCGGACAAGCCGGGGGCGATACGCGCTTGAAAGGAAAGCCTTGAAGGTACGCAACTTTTAGTTTCGTTACATATGCATAAATATTGTTCTTAGAAATGTTAATGGAAATATAGTGTAATACCTGAGTTTGGTAAGTCATAGAAGTGACGAAGTTCACTCGACAAACCAAACGGGTCAAAATAAACGGATAAACTAAGTTTGATATGTCATTGAAGTGACGAAGCTCACTCGACAATCAAACGGGTCAAATCAATGGTATAATTAAGTTTGGCTTGTCTTTGAAGTGATGGCTATCACTCGATAACCCAACGGGTCAAATAATGTTGCATAATCGGTTGAAATTGAAGTGGCTTGAATGTACGTAACTATGGTTTCGTCACATTGTATTTAAATAGTGAGTATAGCTTGTTGAATTAAAATTAGCTTTAATGGCGAATCCGTATTGTTGTTGAAGTGACGGAGCTCACTAGACAAATAAAATGGGTCAAAATATTGGTTAGAATAATGTTTGGTTTGTCATAGAAATGGTGGTTTTCATTTGGCAACCAAACGGGTCAAATATGTAGAGACTTGAAAGTCTCGTATTATGTTAGTGGTAGAAAACAACACGCCAATAGATTGAATAAACTAAGTTAAATTTATGAACCCGTGATAATGGGTCAAATGGCTAGTAATCACTCGCAAGAGTTGCATAAAGCGGCATGCTCGAAATATGAGAAAAACGAGCATAAAATTTTATTGTGAGCGTAAAACCATGTAATGGTGTTGATACGCCAAAGTTTAAAAGCCCGGCGGAAAGGGTAATTAAGTCTAATATACTGTAGAATTGAATGATGAAAAAAAAAATATATATATGCACACATAGCTAATGGGTCGGATAATCGAAACAAGGAATTGTGAACCATCCATTCATAAACCAGGTTTCGTTATGAGAAATTTACATGGTTAGATCCGTAATTTTAATACGTACACATAGGAAAAAGAATTGGCTAAAACGGACATGTAAATAAAAAGTTATGCAGGTTTAAAGTTTGAATTTTTACCAATTTCGGAGCTGGGAAAATATGCAGGTCCAGGAGCTGGACCTGCTGAAAAACGTGCTCCCCCGCGCCACGCGACGGGTTTACTTGAGGTTGGCGCAACATGCGGGGCCGCCTGCGGCACGCGAAGGTTTCAATTGGGTCTGGCGCGTGGCGCGACAGACCTTAAATTAAGATTTTTATTTTTTTATTATGTGTGTGATATTGAGACTTGCCTATGCTTATTATAACATTGTCAAGACTAATAATTGATGTGGTTTTGACCTTAGGTAATGCTCATTCCATTTCGGATGCCGATCAAGCAAGAAATCAAGAACCGAACACAAGTTTTGAAGCTTCCGCACTAATCTAATTATGTTAGATAATGTTGTCTTGGTAAACATTACTAGATGTTGAATGTTTTTAAACAAAGTAGTTGGTTATGTTAATACGCTATAACAATGTGCATCTTAGTTATTAACCAAGTTTTTGATAATTATGCATTTGTTTTTGAAAAGTGCGTATTTTATAATAAAATAATGGTTATATAAGACGAGTGTTACAAATATTCCGACTGCTTCTTCTAGCGTCTTTGTATCTAGATCGGAGTATTGTTCCATGGAGGCGACAATCTGAGTGAACTTATCCGGTACTACGTTTAGGAGTTTACGTACCAGAGTCGGTTGACTCAGTGTTGTCCTTAATTCACTTGCCCTCATTACAATACTATTTATCTTTGCGGAGAAAGAATCCATAGTGTCGTCTTCCCTCATTTGCAATAACTCGAACTCTGACATGAGTGTTTGCAAACGAGCCTTTTGTACTCGATCAACACCAACATGTCTCGTTTTTAAATTGTCTCAAATCTCTTTTGCAGTCTTGCAACTTGCAATACCACATCTTCCATTATTGCTTAGAACAAATATACAATTGCCGACTTATCTTTCTTAACATTCGGTTGTGTATTTTTTTACCGGTTCAATCATTTCCCAAAGTCCATTTGCTTCCAAAATCATTTTGATGCGAATTGCCCAAACCGTGTAATTTGTAAATTTCAAAATTTAGCATTGAAAATGGGAAAGAGAACTTCCTTTCTTTTGAATTACAATTTGTGGATTCAAACCTCCTGTCGATTCCGCACAGTTTCTGACCGAATAATTATCACTTTGACAAAACTTGCAATCAAACAACCTTATTTTTCTGTTTCAGAATTTCCTGACCACCAATACGAACTCCTATACCGGTTAACTTTGACTTTCTTGAATTTCAATAAACCTTCAATTCTTAACCCGCGATTACCCGAAACGCATAATGACCAAAATCTAATTCGCACTATAACTTCGAAATCAAAACCCTAGATTTCGAATACACCTTGGTTCGATAACCTTAAACTAAAAATAGAACACTTGAGAATTTAAAATTAAACTTGATCGCGAATAACCTTGCGAATCGATGCCTTGCGATTCTCGTGCCTAGAGCCACCTGGCTTTGATACCAATTGTTGCCGAAAATGATCTTTGATCTCTAGAACGTGATCAACAGAACTTGAATATAACTTGAATATTGAATACATAAGTGTGTTTTACCATTGAAATTGAAACCCTATTTATACTAATCTAAAAGGTGTGAGTGTAGAGACGTGTCTCTTCACGAATAGTTGTGTCTCTTGATCTTGTGGATGTGATTGATCTTGAAGAGGTGTGTCCTTATGCTTTTGCCTTGAAGCCGCTGATCAAAAGGTGTGACCCAAATGGATGTGTCGATCCCTTTAGGGTGTTTGTTACAATCTTTCAACTTGACATCTTCGGTCCTTGTATTTCCATTACTGACTTAATTATAGAACTAAACTATGTTTACACTATTTACTAATCAACCCTTGTAGTATGGATGTTAAGGGATTAGTGATTTCATTGGGAAGAAGAGGAATTATAATCATTGTTGGATCGTTGTATGACCCTACTGAGTCGTTCAGAAGAGTTTTACATCCAGTTTAAAGGCGGAATCAGTAAACCGGAAACGAAAACAACTTGTAATCTTTAATCTGTTGCTTGTATTGATAATAACAATGTTTACAACCTGACAGAAAACCGGCAGCACTTCGTTACACTTTCGGAAGTCGCGTACCAAATGAAATGACATGTGCACTATATATAGAGTTGAAGATTTCGCTTGAAGGTGACCAGAACAGGTTGAAGCGAAATCTATTGTGTCAATTTCGCTTGAACTTGTCACAAGTCCATTTCAAGCGAAATCATCACTTAAACCTCATTTCTCAGTTTCTCGAACCACGTGCACTAGATATCCTATCCTATCTCATGATACAAGACGAAGTCAATAGACGTAATGCACTAACAGACTCCCCCTCGGATATTGACGCAGTCTTCAGTGACTATTCTCTGTTATGACACCTTTTTCAGTCTTGATCATTCTGCCTTTTCACTCAGCTTGTAACATTGTACGCATCCATCACTTCTCTTTTCCTATCAGCTTCAGGCTCCCCCTTTCGTTAAGCTTCCGTGCTTTGAGATCGACACCTAGCTTTCCAGATACAAGCTCCTAACTTTCAGCTTGTCTTCAGACTCCCCTTTAGACTCTGCTTTCAGGATCGTAGTCTGGACTATCATCTGCAATTTCTCAAACATTTATAAGTACAATGTTTTCATATTACCAATCAATCTCTAATCCACTCCCTCTATCAACAAACTTCATAGATTTAGCAGTATTAAAGAATCCAACTCCCTCACAGTTAATCATCCAAGTTCAAACTAATGACCTTGGAGATATCACAAACTGTTTTTGAAATTTTTGATTTTAAATCAAGTATCAAATTAATGAACTTGTTTTATTTTCAGAAACACAATCAGCTTACTTAGATTTTGAAACTCAGTAATTCAGATATCAGTTGTCGAAAATAAAGCAGAAATCAAAATCTTTTTGTATTTTCTGAAAATATAAAGCAGTAAAGAAATATGTACAAACATATTTACAGACACTATTTTTGTTTGAGTAAGCGTTAGAGGATCATATCAGTTTATGACAAGTCACAAGTACCGTTGAGCTTAATTACACAGTAAGAATTAAACAATTCACTTAGATTGTCGATATATTGATCCACTTAAATTTTCACACAAACTTCAACTGATTCAGGATACGAATTAGGTATTTTAGGAACTTAAACCTATTCATGTGTCCCACCTCTTGAATATACTCCCGTATCCAGAATCCCAATAATCAGTCTTACAGGTGAGTATACTACAATGATATCTGTATATAAATTAGGTATGCGAGGGCCGAGGGATCTCAGGTCGATACTTCCGTATACGCAGAGAGATATCAGCTTCGACTTTGCGGTATGTCCCCTTTAGAGGATCTTTTAGCTACAACAGCAGCGACTATCAATTTTATTGTTTCATCGGCATGCTGAGGGTTTAATGCTATGTTTCAAGCATTGCAGAAAGTATTATTCAAGGACTAGGTCAGAATTACCGTTCAGCAGAAGTCCCGGAATAATACCCCAGACATCATTGAGTATAAAGACCTAGTATATCAGATTATGAGACCTTTCAAACGAGATTTCAGGGGTTACCTATATATCCAAGTAGTGTTCCCCACAAAATAAGCAAGTTTGAATTTAAGTTTATATCCCGAAAAAGTTTACTAAATGTATAAAAATCTACCGACACATCCACGGTGAGATCGTTTAACACATTTAAACTTTCCATTTCTTTAGCATACTATAACTGTCTACTGATGTACTATCATTTCCTCTTTTTACGCAAAAACTCAATTTTTTAAATTTTATCATGTTTTTGGCTTTTTCAAATTTTCAAATGTTTTTGTATTTTCTAACAATATTACTCCCCCTAAAATGCAAAATCATATAAAGAAAATTTGACAACCAACACTGATAGCTTTGTCTCGCCATCCATTTTCTGCTTCAAATGCTCTGATTTGCAGAAAATATAGATACCCCCATGATATACAACACATTGATATTTTACAGTTTGAAAACCGTTTTTCAATCTGATGAAAGTAATCATGTTTGTTCAGCCGTGAGGGTTTCGGCGTATTCAAGCAACACATATTTTTATATTTTTTTAATATTTGACAAAAATTAAAAAAAAACATATTTTTGGTTTTTAAGTTTTCCAATTTTTAGGTTTTTTGAAATATTGTTTATTTATTTACAGAAAACATATAAACTTCCTGTTTCAACCAACACAGGATCCAACAGCCTCCTCTCGATGTGCCAGGCTGCTCCAATCTCCAATTTCACAATCTTTGAATTCCATGAACACCTGCACAAACAAACTACTCAATTACTTGAACAATTTAGCCCAGGTCTGTTGAACCTTAGGCATTTCAACACAATAATTTTCATTCAATGCTGGAAATTCTTTATCATTTTTCACAAAAACTTTCTCAATTTTAACTTCAACTTTCTCATCTTTTACCAAATCAACATGTTTCTTAACACTCCATGTTTGACCTTTTGGTGTTCCTCGTTTGTAAAAATGTGAAACTTTTTGAACATTTTGATTTTGAACAACAACTCTTGATTTCCAAAACTCTTTAGGTTTTGTCATATCAATTTTGGTTTTCCAACTTTGTGTTGTTCTGAATCTGGGTGTGTGAGAATTCCAAGTCTGTCTTGAATCGAACCTATTTGGGTTTGATTTCCAATTCTGATTTGAAGCAAACTTGTTTGTATTGTACCTCCAAGTTTGTTTCGAATCAAATTTGGTTGATCTTTGTCTCACATTCTCAGATTTTTGTTTCTCAGCATCAATCTTCTTTTGATCAACATCCACAGGTTTTAGATTAGGACACTTGCGTGCAAGATGTCCTTTTTGATCACATTTGAAACATATTCTCATGAACACATCTTTAACCTGTGGTTGTTGCTTTTGCTTTTTAGTAAAGAATTCATCATTAGACTGTTTCATTTTGAATTCTTTTTCTTTTTCTAAACTGCCTCCTTGAACAAAACTCATTTTTGTCTGAAAATTCGGCATTTCTTTTTTGTTTCGATGTTGTTTCTTCTTATAACCCAACCCAGCCTTCATGTTCTTCTTTTTAAAACCAGGTTTGTTATACGAACCTCTATGACTCTTACCGACAAACTTTGAAATCTCAGACTTCTCAATCTCAACCATTTTGAAAACTTTGTCAACCTTTTCTGAAATCACATTCTGAATTGGGAATACAACATCTAAGAATAATTTGTCCGATCCAATCATGGTATAAACCAATCCTTTTGAATCATCATTCAAACTTTCCTCTGATTTTGTATTTTTCAGATAATCAGCATGAAGATTTCCTTCATCTTCATCCTGTGATTCAGATTTACCTGTATCAACCGACTCTTCTTTCAACACACTTTCAACGACTTTACCTACCACCTCTGAATCATGAGAATCATCAGATTTGGAATAGGTTATGTCAATGTTGTCTGGCAATTTGTCTACCATGTTGAAAGCTTTTTCGACCTTTTCTTCATCATAAAATGCAAATTTTCCCGGTGGTGGAACTTGATGAAACTCTGAACCAATACCTTTCTTGTTTTGCTCAGACTCACCATCACCCGGTTTTATATTGAAAATTCGTTCAAGCACATATGACGACACGTGGTAACTCTTTAACTTGTTATTATCCTGTTCTAAATCAGCAATCTGTCGCTTTAACTTAGCAACATCCTCAATATAGGAATTAACAACATCTTGTTTTATAGCATACATTCGTTTAAGCTCTTTAGTTGTTTCAGAAAGATAATTCATTCTTGATTGAGCATATTTCATTTCGTCTTTTACTTTATCATATGACTCTTTTGTAATGTGATATGATAATTTCATTGAGTCATATTCCTTTTTCATTTCTTGACAAGCAATTTCTTTTTGTTCACACTCATTTGTCATTTTCAAAACTTTTTCTTTCAAAACTTCATTTTCTTTCTCTAATTTGTTACATTTTTCTGAAAGTTTTTCATCATTTTCTTTAAAAACTTTTTCTTTTTCTAGCATTTCTTTGCATTTTTCTTTGAAAATCTTTTCAATTTTTGTAAACTCAAGATCTCTTGTTCTAAATTGCTCATCTTTTTCAGCACAAGCTCTGCACGGTTCCATGCATTTCTTGCACTGATCTATCAATTTCAAGTTTTCAGAATCAGAATTTACCTCAGTGATTGGCACTTCGGTGTTTTCAGCAACCTCTGTCTGCTCAGCAACATTCTGCTTTTCTTCAACACCGACTTCATCACCAACATTACCAGCTTCCTCATTCTCATTCTTTTCTTCTTTCTTCACCTCTTCTTCAATCTGCTGTTCTTCAGTAACAGCTTTCTCAACCTCTTCATTCACAACAACTTCTTCACTTTTGATTTCCTTCACAGCTTCAACTTCAACAGTTTCTGCTTTAACCTCTTCAGCAGCTTTCTTCAGATTGTTCACCATTTCTTCAACATTCTTCTTCATCCTCTCTTCGTCCCTTTTTCTTAGACATGATAACATGGCATATCTGATATCCTTTTCATATTTCTTAGCGTATGTGTCATCTTTTAATACTCTTCTATAGTATTCAGCTCTTAACGGGACTGCAAGAAGAACATCATCGAAGATTATGTCTTTCTTGGGAACAACCGGTTCTCCTTCTCTGTTATAGTAGCATTCTCTCTTTTTATCCCATCTTTTGCTACCGACAGCCATCTCATACTCTTCCTGCATATCATCCATTCTGTTGTAAACCACATTTCTTTCTCTGTAAGTCTTCTCACTTAAGATCTCTTCCCGAGTTTTCTCTTTGATCTCAACTTTTTCTTCATTGATTTCAGCAGTATCTTTGTCTTTGTTTTCATCTTGAATCTCAGCAACAAAAACAAACTTTCTTTCTTCTGTCATAGCTCTCCCTTGAGCTGTTTTACGAACATTCTCTAAACGATCTTCTTCCTGTTTAGCTTCAGTTTTGAACCGTTCATCAACAATGTCATCTATTGGAAGAACCTCACTCCAATCATATCCTTCATCCTCGTAAATTACAGCATAAGCTCTTGATTTTTCTTTCGGTTTATCTTCAATCAACTTTGGTTCTTCTCTGCTTCGATGGTAAATCGCCTTTCGATAATAATCATCGTTGAAAGGACGTTCATTTCTTTCACCAACTTCAGAATTTCTGCATTCTCTCTTGAAATGACCTTTCTGCTTGCATTTGAAGCAGGTCACTTTGGATTTGTCAAATCCAAGCTTTGTTGACGCACCTCCAAGAGATTGTTTCCCGGTAATCTCCATATACCTCTGAGCTCTTCGAATACAACTAGCTAAACACCAACGGATGTCAATGAGCTCCATCTCTTCCGGATCAATCTGGTCATAGTCTTCTTTGGTCAATTCGGAGTTTCCAATTTTGCCAGCTACTAGACCTTCATATGACTCCAGAACAGATGCAAGGAAACTCATTTGCTGCTTCGCTGCATTGATGCTCATTGCAGGAGAATTCTTCAGTTTAAGAGCAATGTTGCACAGAATTTCTTCAGAATCATCAGAATTTGTCTTTGAAGATGAATGATATCCAGAATGATGACTTGTTGACGTTGTTGATGGTTCTTTCATCTTTTCACCACTAAATGCTGTTTTTGGTGAACCAACGCCTTTATCAGAAAACACACTGCTTTTGTAGTACAAGCCAACGTTCTGTTGATGTGAAGAATCAATCATCTTGTTTTGCTTTTGTAGCTCCAGATCATGACTTTCAATCTTTTCAAACAAAGCATCAAGAGTAATATTATCATACACAGCATCATTTTTCAAAATAAAAACAAACGTTTGCCACTGATCAGCTCGTGGTAACGCTTCAATCACTTTGTCTATCAATTCCTCTCTTGTTTTATTTATCTCTAACCTTTCCAATTCGATTTTAAGATGACAAAATCTCTCAATCATTTGCCTCACCGACTCTCCTTTTATGTTATCAAACAGATCAAATTCTTTCTTTAATAAAGCGATTTTGTTCTTTTTAATCTGTTTACCCCCTTCAGCTTTAACACGTAAAGCTTCCTAGACAGACTTAGATGACCCGTCATGAGTTAGTAAAGCAAAAATATCGTTTCTGATTGCAGACTGGATCAATGCTATCATTCTCTGTTCAGCTCCAAATTCAGCTTTATCTTCTCTAGTAAATTTTTTGAATACAAGATCTTCGCCTTTATCGTCTTTTGGTTTTTCATACCCATATTCCAAACAAAACCAACTTTCATGAGCATACGCCTTTGCCCAGTTGATAAAGCGTTCTTTCCACCAGGTATAATCCTCAATGCTATCAAGAGCTGGTGGCTTTGAATGAGTTCCGTAAAAGTTATCATTCTTGATATTTTCATTTAGCACTTTAGAAATGGTTTTTGGTGTAATATTTGAAGCCTCAGACGATTCGGTTGCGAATGCGTTGTAAAACGTATTGAAGAATTCCTCAGCCATAATGTAAACCTGACAGAATGATCAAACAAACCCAATCAGTACAATCAAATATCAAATAAACTGAACATGACTGATACTTGATCGTCGTGAAAAGATCCGACACAAAATTCCACTTTTCAATCGAACTAGGAAACTCAAACGAAATCTCAAGTTGAAACAGAATGAGACTTCAAGCGAAATCTTTTGACTAACTACTTCAAGCGAATTCAGCACAATATAATACTGTTCAAGCGAAATTTCCTTTTAAACTGTTCAAGCGAAATCTGTCTTAAGTGTTTCAAGCGAAATTCCAGCACTTCAATTTCGCTTCAAGATGATTAGATCCTTCAAGCTAAATCCTAAATGATCTATTTCGCTTCAACAATACAAGTTCCAATCGAACCAGCTTCAAGCGAAAACAACTATTTCGCTTCAGTTGTATTCAAGCAAAATCCAGCAAAGTCAACTTCGCTTCAGAAGTTTCAAGCGAAATAGTCCAATAAGTCTGATTTGAAGCGAAATCAACCCATTATCTACGAACTCTTTCAAGCGAGATCTAGTTTCTGTCCAGTTTTTGTCATTTTTACTTTGAATTTTGCCGTGAAACTTTCAAGGATTTGTTAGAATACTGTTTTACACGTTCGGTGAAAAACTCAGATCATTTTGACCGTGAAATCACATCCAGATTGAAAAAGAAGGTGTAGAATTCAGAAAGTAGATGATATCAAGCTAAACTCTTCTTCCTGAGCTCTGATACCACTTGTTGGATCGTTGTATGACCCTACTGAGTCGTTCAGAAGAGTTTTACATCCAGTTTAAAGGCGGAATCAGTAAACCGGAAACGAAAACAACTTGTAATCTTTAATCTGTTGCTTGTATTGATAATAACAATGTTTACAACCTGACAGAAAACCGGCAGCACTTCGTTACACTTTCGGAAGTCGCGTACCAAATGAAATGACATGTGCACTATATATAGAGTTGAAGATTTCGCTTGAAGGTGACCAGAACAGGTTGAAGCGAAATCTATTGTGTCAATTTCGCTTGAACTTGTCACAAGTCCATTTCAAGCGAAATCATCACTTAAACCTCATTTCTCAGTTTCTCGAACCACGTGCACTAGATATCCTATCCTATCTCATGATACAAGACGAAGTCAATAGACGTAATGCACTAACAATCATCAATGATTTATGTCCATTCTGCGGATGCACTCAGGAAACGGCAGATGACGTACTAGTTTCATGTCTAACGGCGAGATCGATATGGGGCAGATACGGGTATGGTTACAAACATTATTTCCGGACCATTATCGAAGTGTAAAGGGGATGTTGGAACATGCGTCTAAACTATGCTTGCCTAGGATGAAGAAAAAAGTGGTGAATGTAGTGGTTATGTTAACTTTCTAGAAACTATGGTTGGGGCGAGACAATAGGATATTCAATGATGTAAAACCCGTAAGTCACTGGATGGTGGAAGAAATCATAGAAATGGTATTCCAGTGGATCAAACAGAGAACAAAATGGAAAGATATATCATGGGAATTATGGAGAAAAGATTCTGGAAGGATACGTGTTATATGAGTTTTTTTATGTATATGTAGTTGTTTATGTTTTTGGGGTAGTTTTTTCATGGGGAAGTCTTGATTATGGTGTAATTATTTTTGTCTCTTTTAGCTTCTTGTTGAGAGGTGGCCGTTGTATTTATGAAAGTTTTTGTTGCCGTTAAAAAAAACATAGCATGTCAACAAAAAATTATCTTTAATTCATAGATACTAGTTCAAAAAAATGACTTTAGCTAGACGCCTATTTGATGATGTGGAAATGGTATTAGTATTCCATAAACACATAAGACAACGTATGAATATGTTTTATAAAAACAAACAGTATCAACTTTTTCTTTTTTAAGTACTTCTCTCTATCTTTATGTAAGCTCTTTTTGTTATGTATCTACATTTTTTTAACCACGAACTTTTAATCCCTGTGGTTTGAAAGACTTGAATATAAGACCTTTTCTTTCAAACCTAGATGTTTAATGGCTTTATATTTGCCAATGAACCATCACCTCTTTGATTGTCATGTATCTACATAATTTCATGTTTCTAACTTATTTTTGTGTATTTAATTTTTTTTTTATAAATATGGGTCAGTTAATTACATTTTAAGACACTAATAATTACACGTGCATAACTGGATGTCTCATTATTATTCTCGTATAAGTACAATTTTGTAATTCGTATAAATATTGATAAAATAAAAGGAATATTTATTCATCGTGAACGAACATATTTCGAAAGAAAAGACGGTTTATTCTCATGGAAAACACTTCATCTATTCTATATTCCAAGTGTTGGATTCATACATCGTACCATTCATAACACATTGGCATCTCATACTTCCTACATAGAATCTTGAATTTTTGCAATACTTTAACAAGGCATACATACAAAGAGATACTTGAACTTATGCTCATTTACATCATTTCAAAAATAAGATTAAAACATGCATTAGATTTCATATAAAAGTGGTAGCATATTTCTTTCAGATTCTCACCCAACACACGGTACTAACTTTATAGCCGTCCTATGTGATAAGATTTAGAAATTTGACACAAACTCAAGCACGACTAAGCTTGAAATTTGACAATGAACCCAAACACGGTATGAGTTTTTGTTGGTCAATATGAACATGACCCATTTAACCAAATGGTAGTTTAACTTTTTATTATTGCATAATCATTCTCCAAAATTATAAGTTACCACAAAAACTCCATATGGACATAAATTAGTTACTTCTAAACAGAATGCTAACTAGTGGCTGCATCTTGCATGCTGCGTCGGAGGTGTAGATGTCAAGAACACGATATCAAGAACAACACTGATATTATAAGCCTTTAGTCGGCACAGATTGTCGTAATACACAAACCAAACGGCACAGATTGCCGATATGATTACAAGGTTCAGAATATGCAGATCTATAATATGATCTGCTATAAACAAAGAACAAAAGACAGGTCACACAGCTCTCGAACAAATAGGGAAGAAACCCTAGACTACAGCGGATGAACAGAACAAGAAAGAAGGCAGCGATTGTATAAGAGTTGACCGATTATTTGTTGTGTGCCAATCCCAAAGCCAGCGCCCCCTTTAATAAGATGAGGGCTTCAGCCCTACTCGAACACAGCCTAAGTGAGAGCAGCCCAACAGTAGCTCAAAAGCCCAAACATAACAGTGAACATATGAAAACGAAAATAAGGAAATGGTTAAACATAAAGCACTAAATAAGGAACATACTGAATTGGAAATAGAAAGGAATATTATGTATATTTCAACACCCCCGCTCAATTCAATATGCAAAACAGTTAAATAGACCAAGTTTTTCACAAACCTTGTCATGAGCTAGAACATGCAATCCTTTCGTAAAACCATCTGCAGTTTGATCTTCTGACAAGACACCAACAGTCTTAATAACACCTTTTGAAATTTTTTTCTCTTAAGAAAAAGAGATCAATTTCAAAATGTTTTGTTCGATCGTGAAAAATAGAATTAGCAGCTATTGAAATAGATGCTGTATTGTCACAGAAAAGAGAAACAGGAAGTTTGACATCAATATTAAGTTCATTTAAGATGTTAAGAAGCCAAATGATTTAACATGTCGCAGCACACATAGCACAATATTCTGTCTCAGCGGAAGATATAGAAATGGTAGACTGTTTTTTGCTTTTCCATGAAATAAGAGAGATTCCTAAGAAGACACAGAATCCAGTGATAGATTTCCTAGAATTTACACATTTGCCCTAGTTAGAATCAGCAAAGGCTTTAAGCTATAAGGAATCCTCTTTTTTAAATAAAATACCTTTCCCGGGAGAACCCTTAAGATATCTTAAAAGTCTTAAAGCGATTTTAAAATGAGCATTTGTGGGACTGTGCATATATTGAGTTAGATATTGAACCAAATAGGCAATATCACGTATAGTATGAGAAAGATATATTAGTTTTCCCACTAATTTTTGATAAACAGATATATCAGGTAAGGTTTGATTATCTTTTTCACATAAATGGGTTAAAATATGATTAGGTTCAATGGGACTGTTAACAGGTTTACACCTAGTCAAACCAAATTCAGCAAGTAAGTCAAGACAATATTTCCTTTGCGATAAACATAAGCCATCTTTGGTTTTTAAAACCTCAATCCCAAGGAAATATTTTAGCATTCCGAAATCCTTAATCAGAAACTTAGATTTAAGAAGGGATTTAATTTTAGAAATCTCAGTAGAACAACTACCAGTTATGACTATATCATCCACATAGACAAGTAAAACAATAAACACAAATTTACTTGTTTTAACAAATATGGAGTGGTCGCACTTACTTTGTTCAAACCCGAGTTCAAGCAAAACATCAACAAGCTTCTCATTCTACATTCGAGGAGCTTGTTTATGACCATAAAGAGACTTTTTAAGCTTACAAACTTTATTAATATGGTTGGGATTATAACCATCAGGAAGGATCGGATCATATAAACTTCTTCATTTAAATTACCATATAGGAAAGCGTTATTTACATCAAGTTGATATACATCCCAACCATTATTAATATCAATAGTTAGAAAACAGCTAACAGTTACCATTTTTACAACAGGTGAAAAGGTTTCAAAGAAGTCTAGCCTTGTACCTTTCTATTTCGCCTAATGCTTTATATTTGATTTTGTGAATCCATTTACAGCCTATAGCTTTCCTATTGGGAGGCAAATCGACTATTTCCCAAGTATCATTTCTGTGTAAGGCTTCTAACTCATCATCATTGGCAATAACCCAATTGTTATCCGATTTAGCTTCAAAATAGTTTTTAGGTTCACAACTCTTATTAAGCATAGAAGCAAAACACATACTTTCAGAATCAAGATTAGCATAATTCAACACTTTTTCAAGACCATATTTAACTTTGCCATCAATAACAAAGTCATCAAGTTTAGAAGGAAATTTTACATTCACATAAGATTTCCTTAAAACACTTCTAGGTTGCCCTATATTATCTCCCTCAGAATTGCTAATGTTTTCCTCAATGTCTGAACTAGGATCAACCCTACTAGTTTCTAACTCAACATTACTTGGTTGCTGTATATCAGCCTTTCCTAAAGCATTGTTAGAGTCATTAATAGGTTGCTGAGAATGATTAAGGACTGCAGGATTCATGCTTGTGTTATCATCATTGGGAGTAGAGTCAGTTTTAGAATTTTAGGTGTCATTTTGATCAAATAAGCCAAAAAAATTCAAGGTATTAACTTCATAATCTGGATCAAGAGCGATTTTCTTTTCTTTAAACCGGAAAACAGATTCATAGAATCTGACATCCCTAGAATAAAACATAACTCGTTGATCTAGACTCCATAGTTTATACCCTTTTTTTCATTAGAATATCCAACTAGAACACATTTTTGAGCATGACTACTAAACTTATCGGAATTGTTTAAAACAATGCTAAAACAAAGACACCCAACAATCCTAAGCTGAGTCAACACAGGAGCAGAACCAAACACAACTTCATAAGGAGACCTACCATTTAAGACAAATGACGGAGTCCTGTTAATCAAATAGGTAGCAGTTAGAATACACTCAGACCAAAATTTAAGAGGAAAACCAGCTTGAAACAATAAGGCTCTAGCAACATTTAAAAGGTGCCTATGTTTCCTTTCACTATCCCATTTTGTTTTGGAGTATGAACACACGAGGTTTGATGAATGATACCATTATTGTTACAAAAATCTTTCATTTGTTTGTTTATAAACTCAGTACCATTATCACTCCTGAACATTTTAATGTGTTTACTGAATTGGGTTTTAAGCATGTTAAAGAACCCTTTAATATTATAAAACACTTCATCTTTATTTTTCATAAGATAGACCCAAACAGCCCGTGTGTAATAATCAACCACAGTGAGGAAATATCTAAAACCATCCCTACTTTGAACCCTATAGGGACCCCATACATCAAGATGAACAAGATCTCCTAAAGACTTAGTCTTTTGTTTACTGAAAAGAAACGGTTCCCTATGCTATTTTGCCCTATGACATGTTTCACAAGGCTCAAGTTTAACATCCTTTTTGATATCTAGTTTGTCTTTTAAAACATGTAACACAGGTTCAGCAGGGTGTCCTAATCTTACATGCAAAAGATTAACATCAAGACTAGCATTACACACCTTGTCAAACATAGTAGAACTACCACAGAAATATAGACCATCAAGTTGACTACCAGTCACTAGGACTTTCTTTGTTTGAGAGTCCTGAATATAACAATTATGTTCATCAAAAGAAAAGTAAGATTGTAATCTTTAGCAAGTTTATGAACAGAAACAAGATTGACACAATAATCAGGAATAGCAAACACATCATATAAGATAACCTTATTACTTAGTTTAACATCACCAATCTTAGTTACTAAAGCACTTGTCCCATTTGGATGTTTAACTTTGATGTTATATTCTGTAACATCCATTTGATTTATAAGATTAGTGTCGTCCGTAATCATGTGTTGATTTGCCCCTGAATCAACTATCCACCCATCCCTTTTCCCATTATTTCCAAAGTTAGAAAAACAATAAGCAAGTTTAAAGTCACATGTAGGTTTAAACTCAGCAGTATAACTGTTAAAACAAACATAATTAGACCTACCAACAAAGTTGCTACCTTGAGTTTCACTTCTGGACTTATCATTCAACAGGCTAAGTAATTGAGCAATCTGTTCATTAGTTAAACCATTCAAAGTAGGCGATGAAGCAGTTTCAGAAGAATCAACAACCACATTATTACTAACCCTGCCTCCCTTATTTCCACTGGTTTTAGATTTCAACCAAGAAGGATAACCAACCAGTTCATAACATCTCTCAACAGTATGTCCAGTCTTGTTACAATGTGAGCATTTTAGATTTGGGTTAGTGTGATATCCCACATCGGTTATGAAGGGAAACTAAGGCTTCCTTATAAGGGGCTGGATACCTTCACCATCTTGACGCATTTTTAAAACCGTGAGGGGCAGACGCTGAGAGCGTGCTGGCTGCCAAAGCGGACAATATCATGGTGCGGTTACGCTGGGCTGTTACAGATGGTATCAGAGCCAGGTCCGGACCGATGGTGCCAGGTCCCGCGAGGACGCTGGACCCCTTAAGGGGGGTGGACTGTGATATCCCACATCGGTTGTGAAGGGGAACTAAGGCTTCCTTATAAGGGGCTGGATACCTTCACCATCTTGACGCGCTTTTAAAACCATGAGGGGCAGACGTTGAGAGCGTGCTGGCTGCCAAAGCGGACAATATCATGGTGCGGTTACGCTGGGCTGTTACAGTTAGGGGGTCTAACATTTTTCTTTTTTGAATCAAAAGATTGATTAGTTTTAACAGCAAAGCCGACAGGATTACTAGATATTTTTTCAGAAAAATTATTTAAATTTCTGTGAGATTCTTCTCTGGAAACAACAGAGAAGGCTTCCTTCACAGAAGGAAGAACTTCCCTAGTTAACAAAGAAGTTCTTACTGACTGGTAAGTACTGTCAAGACCCATTAAGAACTGCATCAATTTAATCAAGTGATTGAAATCATTAAATTGTTTGGATGCATCACAAGTACACATAGGAAGATATAGAATTTGAGCTAATTGTTTCCACATGAAATTAAGTTTATGATAATACTCAGAGATAGGCATGCCATTTTGAGAAAACGAATTAATCTTTTGATACAAATTAAAGACCACCGACCCATCAACCTTATCATACGTTTCCTTTAGTTCTTTCCACACAACAGAGGCAAGCTTAGAATACACATGACCCAAATATAATTCTTCAGACACTAAATTCAAAATCCATGTAAGAACAATAGAATTACAACGATCCCACTGCTTTCCTAACCCTTCATCAGTAGTAGATCTAGCACAAGAACCATCTATAAACCCTAATTTATTTTTAACCTGTAAAGCCAGGTTCATAGCATTAGCCCAAACAATGTAATTTTCGGTGCCTTTCAGTTTTATATTAACAATGGTCAGATTAGCCGAGTCACTAGGATGAAGGTAAAGCGGGTCACCAACATCTATTTTACTAACAAGAGTGCCACTAGTGGCAACAAGAGAATCACTATCCTTATTAGGCATGAAAACAGGCAAACAAGAAAGAAAAAAAATAAATAAATAAGTACAGTAACAACTACGACGAAGCCAAGACAATGAGTCAGATCAGAGGTTCGTCACTCAAAGGGTGCCTCTGCAAACTATGTCAAGGGAGCCACACACAACACAGATCAACACAAAAAACAAATAATCAACTAGAACGCAACAGATTGAACCCTCTCTGTGTCCCAAATCAAGCCGGTCTTCACTAACCCGGTATCAATATGCCTAGACTCACTAACTCAGTGACGCAAAAGAAAGGAAAAGAAAAAAAAACATGAAAGGGACATAATACTCTCACAGCGGGTGCGTATAACTCCAGCGGATCAGGCTTGTAACCTTCACTTAGGGTTACAAGCAACTGATCAGAAGACAAATTCCAAAATTCTGTTGGTTTGCCCTTAAACAAGAGACCAACGAGAACCCCTTCTCGGCATAAGAAAACCCTCGAAATTAGGGTTCTAATCCTTCAAGAAAAACAGAGCCTCCAAGATGATGAACACCACCAAAAACCCAGAATCGGCAGGATCAATAGAAGCTACCAAGACTCCGAGACTCAGAAGTGGCCTTCAACGCTCAAACTAGATCTGATCGGAAACCCTAGAATGCACTGGCTGATGAAACAGGAACCCCAAGAGCACCTAGTGCTCTGATACCATGTCAAGAACACGATATCAAGAACAACACTGATATTATAAGCCTTTAGTCGGCACAGATTGCTGTAATACACAAACCAAACTGCATAGATTACCGATACCATAACAAGGTTCAGAATATGCAGATCTATAATATGATCTGCTGTAAACAAAGAACAAAAGACAGGTCACACAACTCTCGAACGGATAGGGAAGAGACCCTAGACTGCAGCGGATGACCAGAACAAGAAAGAAGACACCGATCGTATAAGAGTTGACCGATTGTTTGTTGTGTGCCAATCCCAAAGCCAGCGCCCCCTTTAATAAGACAAGGGCTTCAGCCCTACTCGAACACAGCCCAAGTGAGAGCCGCCCAAAAGCAGCTCAAAAGCCCAAACACAGCAATGTACATATAAAAAAGAAAATAAGGAAATGGTTAAACGTAAGGCACTAAATAAGGAACATATTGAATTGGAAATAGAAAGGAATATTATGTATATTTCAACAGTAAATGTGGTGGAAAATATGTAATGCTCGGATTTGACCATTTGTACATTAATATTCACCACGTAAAATAAATTAACTTTGAAAAGACGATAAAAGATAAGTAGGTTCACGTTGAAACAATGATAAAAATAAACAAGTCGAAAGGTTTAGTAAACATTGTGAAAATTAGTCTAGATTATAAAGGGAAATGTAGAAATTAAGGAAAGAAAAGAATTACACGTATTGAAAAGAAAAGAATAAAAGAAAATCAAGGAAAAAAAAGTTCATTAAAGTTGTAAGAATGTAAATAACGTTATTGAAATTCAGTGATGACGACCGGCCAATGGATTGCTCCATTTTATCCGTGTTTGGGCTGTTACCATGCTGGCCCAACAGATAAGGCCCACAAGCGGTTTACCTTGCCCACTAACGTTGCCCTTATGTTAAAATGAGCGGGAAGAAAGAGATCAGAAGACACAGACAGCATTTAATGCATGACGTGAAAAAGATATATGGCTGGCATTGTACTTCTTCGCCGGAAACATTAAATGAGAGGGAAATCTTACCGTTAGGGGTCAGACACGTGTCTGAGCCCCCCGAAGACTAACAGAACCCGTTGGATCACCTCGTTAAGATCCCATATGAGAGATAAGGCCTCTCAATTATATAAGGAAGGAAAGAGAACAGTCAAAAGGGAAATTCAAGGTATCACACTAGTTACTCTCTCATTTATTCCGACCAATATTCTCTACATTCGATACATACACACACATTAATTATATTCACAACATAGAGAAATATTCCGGTGATCTTACTCATCGGAATAAACTTCTCATACTCTCCGGCAAGCTTACTTATCCTCACGCCGGAGCTTGGTCACGGATCCCCCTCCCGGGGCCCTCCATGACGAGGCTAACGGTTTATTCTTTTGTAGCAACGGAAGCTGGGATATTCCAACGTCAGCGAAGACCCTTTGAACGTCATCAGGGATTTGGGTATTCGACATTGGCACCATCCGTGGGACAATACAGTCTAGCTGGTATTCCCACTCTGAAACTCCGACGTTGAGATAACCCATTTCATGAGAAACAACATGGCAACACCACCCAGCTCACGTACCATCCAAACAGTGCAGAATGATCATGATAAGGTCATAGTGGAAGACATAACTCACGAGCAAGAGAACGAAAATCAGGTGGACATTCTGGAAAAAGAGGGAGCCATTACCCCAGATTTTGTTGCCATGCACAGAGAGAAGTTAAAAAAGCATCTTGACGATCTAGAAAGACAAGAGAAACTTGACAACCTCAGGGCTAGATTGCCCTTCGACACACCTTCCAACCAGGAAGGGGTGGATCCACAAAACAAAAATGGTGGCAATGACCCTCTGGAAACCTTCATGACAACCCTAAGGCAGATGTCCTCGGAGGAGAGAGAAGATCTCATTACAAGGAAGAAACAGAAGGGAAAAGAAAAGGAGAAGGAAAATCGAAGCGATGATAATCTGGAACAGCCCTACCTCCCTCGGAACCTAGCTGTGATCTCAAAGTTCACTAGGAGGATAGCTGAAGCACCCATGCCCCCTAAGACGAAGCTACCTCCGAACTTCGACAGGTACGACGGGAGAAGAGATCCTGAGGACCATCTCCATGGTTTCAAAGGTGCAGGGCATCTGGGACGATGGCCCATGCCAGTTTGGTGCCACATGTTTATGCAAACTCTAACGGAGGGAGCCAGGCTCTGGTTTGACAGCCTTCCCCCCGGAGGAATCTACAGCTATGAAGAGTTAAGCGAGAAGTTCCTGAGGAACTTTGGCCAACAAAGAAAAGTGATCAAAAACCCAAACGAAATCATGCACATAAGGCAGAGGGACAGCGAACAGATAGATCAATACATGGAGAGGTTTGTCAAGGAAAGCATGAACATCAAGGATATCCCGGAGGTCATGAAGATCAGCAGTTTCATAAATGGGTTAAAACACGCACAACTATGTGAGAAGCTGGGGGAGGAGTTCCCACACTCATTCGACAACCTTATGGACAGGGTGAGAGCCTTCCTCAGGGGCAAGGACACGGTCAGCAAAGCCAAAGAGATGGACACTCCACCCCGAAGGGTCAACCCAGCTGCAAAACCTCCCGAAAAAGGTACTCCTTACTCAAGAAAACCAGCTCTTGATAGAATGTTACATGATAGAACAAGGCCCTCGTATTCCCCATATAGGCCTCGGGGAAGACGCCCATTCCCCTACTCCGATAGCTTCACCCCTCTCACCAAAACTCCAAGTGAAATACTAGCCACTGAGAGGGTGAAGAACTCCTTCCCAAGACCACCACCCATAAAACCAGGGCCAAAGGCACAACCGAACGAATATTGTGATTTCCATAGGGGGCTTCGGCCATAAAACTGATGATTGCATGTATCTAAAGAGGGAAATAGAGGCTGCGGTAAAAACGGGTAAACTAGCCCACCTGGTTAAGGAAATAAAGGAAGGAGGGGACCGCAAGGGGAAAGATGTAAGGGAGCCTGGAAGGGCAGATGTAGACATGATTCGGAAGAGGGATGAATTTGAGACCACCAGGAGTGTAAAGGCCAGAATTCTGGGCTCCCCAGACCGCATGAAAGCTCCCATCTTGATGCCACACCTGGAGGAGAACGAGGTGCAGCGACTCCCCCTTAACATTTCAGCCATAATAGCAGGTCACAAGGTGGCCAGGATACATGTGGATGGGGGAAGCGGGGTAGAGGTGATATACGAGCACTGTTTTCTTATATTTGACAGGGACGTAAGGGATAGGCTCGAGGAGGACTCTATCCCCTTAGTGGGTTTCAACAACAATGTGTCACACCCCTTGGGAAAGATCAGACTCCCATTTACAGTCGGGGTGGGAGATCGAGTCCGAACCCTAAATTTGACTTTCACAGTGGTCCGAGCACCCTCAAAATACAATGCAATCCTGGGAAGGCCTGGGATTGGGGATCTGCAAGCACAGGCATCAACCCCACACGGAGCTCTAGTGTTCCAAACGCCAAAAGGCTTGGCTTGGGTAAAATCAGCATATGAAGTGGTTTCTTCTGTCTCTGAGGGAGAAATATCGGAGAAACCCCAAAAGGATGGAGTCAAAGAGTGGGTCTTTTGTGACAGGTTCCCGGAGTAGACGGTTAAAGTGGGAAGCCACCTGAGTGACAAATGCAAAAGTGCTCTCAAGGAGCTACTTCTCCTCAACATAGACGTGTTTGCATTTCAGCACGGAGACATGACAGGAATCCCAAGAAGTCTATAACCGAATATCGACTCAATACATACACTTGGGCAAGACCAGTCAAGCAAAAGAAACGGAGCATGTGCCCCAGCAAGAGGAGGGACGCATGTGAAGAAACCAGGAAGCTGCTCAGAGCCGGAATAGTAAGAGAGGTGAAGTACCCATCCTGGGTTGCTAACCCAGTCATGGTCAAAAAGAAAGACGGGGGGTGGAGGATGTGCATTGACTTTCAAGACCTGAACAAAGCATGCCCCAAGGACTGTTATCCCCTCCCGGAGATAGACGTCCAAGTGGATTCCTTATCTCAATACCCCTTAAAGTGCTTCCTGGACGCTTACAAAGGATATCATCAAATTCAGATGTCAATGGAAGACGAAGAGAAAACCGCTTTCATCACAGACGAAGGAACGTTTTGTTACACCAAAATGCCCTTCAGGCTAAAAAATACGGGGGCCACCTACCAAAGGTTCATGAATACGCTTTTCAGAGAGCAACGAGGACGGAACTTGGAGGTGTATGTTGATGACATTGTCATAAAAAGCCTAACCGAGATGGCTATGATAGACGATATAGCCGAGACCATTCGAGCCATGCAGGATGTGAATATGAAGCTAAACCTTGGGAAGTGCTGCTTCGGGGTAGAAGAAGGGAAATTCCTGGGAGTAGTGGTTACTAAGGGCGGAATTAAAGCTAATCCGGAGAAAACTCAAGCAGTAGCCAAAATGCGATCCCCCAGGTCCCTGAAGGACATCCAACAGCTGAATGGGAGGCTAATCGCCTTAAACCGCTTCTTATCAAAGGTAGCAGACATGACCCTCCCCTTCATGAAGGTACTGAAGGAGTGTCTCCAGACGGACATGTTTAAGTGGACCTCGGAAGCTGCTTTTCAAGAAATGAAAGATTACATCTGCAAACTCCCAACCTTAGCTACCCCAGTACCTGGGGAGGATCTACTCTTGTATCTATCTGCCTCAAAAACAACCATAAGTGCGGTTATGATGGTGGAACGGGAGGGAAAACAGATACCAATATACTTCATCAGCAGGACCCTCAAGGGTCCTGAGGAACGTTATATGCCCCTGGAGAAGTTGGCTTTAGCTCTTGTTTTTGCATCTCGGAGACTCAGAAGGTATTTCCAAGAGCACAAGGTCACCCTAATGATGGACCAGCCACTCCAGAAAGTGCTAAGAAGGCCGGAGTTATCGGGTCGACTAGCTAAATGGGCAATAGAGCTGGGGGAACACTCCTTGGAATTCAAGCCCAGAACAGCCATAAAGGGACAAATACTGGCCGACTTCTTAGCAGAAGTCCCTGAGGATGAAGAAAAAGAACTTTTAAAGTGGGAAACCTTGGAGAGGGAAGAGAAAGAGAAGGAAGACGAGGCAGTGTGGAAACTGCTCACTGATGGGGTCTCCAGCGAAGAGGGTAGCGGAGCGGGCATTAAGTTGATCAGTCCTGAGGGGGTTGAGCTAACCTACGCCATCAGGCTAGACTTTGAAAATACCAACAACACCGCAGAATACAAAGCCCTTTAGCTGGGATGAGGCTAGCCAAAAAAATGAAAGCAAAACATGTGGAGGCCAGTATGGACTCGCAATTGGTGGTCAAGCAGTACCTGGGGGAATATGAGGCTAAAGACAACACAATGGCCCAATACGTGGCGAAGGTAAAAGAAACGGACAAAGCTTTCCAGACCTTCAAGCTAGAATATATCCCTCGCGGGAGAAACAGGAAATCCGATGCCCTCAGCAAACTGGCCTCCGTAGCATTTGACCACCTAGTAAGAGAAGTCAAAGTGGAAGTCCTGACTTCCCCCCTCTTGACACAGAAGAGGTGGCCGTAATCGAGGATGCACAGGAGACATGGATGACACCGATTATAAGATTCCTCAGAGACAAAACGTCACCCGAGGGAGACTGGGCAGCCAGGAAGGTATGAGTCAAAGCTTTACAATATGAGTTGATTGATGGAGAACTTTACCGAAGGTTATACCTGGGCCCATCCCTGAAGTGCATCGATAATGAAGAGGCTAAGTATGTGATCAGAGAAATACATGAGGGGATTTGTGGGATGCATTCTGGGCCAAGGATAGTAGTGGCAAAAGCAATGAATGCGGGATACTATTGGCCTAGAATGTTTGAGACGGCATTAGAGGAAATCAAGAGATGTGACAATTTCCAGGTCCATGCACCCATGACGCACCGCCATAAACACCCAATAATACCCGTTTCAACGTCTTGGCCCTTCCAGAAATGGGCCATCGACATAATCGGGCCATTCCCAGAAGGCCCGAGAGGGGTCAAATATGTGGTGGTTGCCATCGATTATTTTACAAAGTGGATAGAGGCAAGGCCCTTGGCAAAGATAACCGGGGAACAGATGAGACGGTTTGTGCTAGACAACATCATCTGCAGATACGGGGTCCCAAAGGAACTGGTGAGTGACAATGGTGTTCAATTTGCTGGGAAGCCATTCAGGCCATGGTGCGAGCAGATGCACATACACCAAGTGTTTACCTCCGTCACCCACGCCCAGAGCAACGGGTTAGTGGAAAGAGCAAATCAAAGCGTTATCAAGGGGATGAAAGGGAGACTCAGAAGGAAACAAAAAGGATGGCTGGAGGAATTGCCATTTGTGCTATGGGCATACAGGACCACCCCTAAGAACTGCAACGGGGAAACCCCTTTCAGCTTAACTTACGGGACGGATGCTGTCATCCCGGCTGAGATAGGGTCCCAAACTGCCAGAATGAAGCTCAGGGAGGCCGAAAACGAACAAGACATCCGGATGAACCTGAATTTGCTTGAAGAGAGAAGGGAAGTGGCAGCAGTCAGGGAGGCTAAGTACAAAAAGCTGCTTGAGAGGTACTACAATGCCAGAATGAAAAAGCTTAACCTCGTCCCGGGGGATTTGGTCTTAAGAGCAAACGAGGCCAGCCTACAGGAGAACACCGGAAAACTAGGGCCCAACTGGGAAGGACCTTACCGGGTTACATGGGCAAACAACAAAGGAAGTTGCAAGCTGGGAACACTTCAAGGCAAGGAGGTTCCCAGAACATGGAACCTCATGCAACTCAGGAAGTACCACATGTGAGGCATAAAAAGGCCTTTTAGGAAAAACAACCAGGGAGCCACTTTTGTAATGATTAACTACTAGTCAGGGGCTTACCCCCAAGAAAAAATCTTTTATAAAAACTTGTACTGGGGAATTTAGTCCCCAAGAAATGAATGACAAACGGACAACTCACTTGTCCCCTTTTGGCAAAATAACAGGTGTTATACCAAGGCAGACGTGCCCAGAAAGGATATAAACCTAACAACAAACAAACACACGTGTACAAGGTATAGCAAACATACCAAACGCCTGGCTGTGGGGCAAAATAGGGTCTAGCTAACCCAAAGAAAACGGACAAACAAGCCAAAAACATAATGTTACATTATAGACTTGTCCAGCGATTGTCCTTGAACAGACAATCCTGGTTTATAAAGCAAACCATGAACACAACATACTTTTGTAAACAACCTACAAAAAGAGTTTTTCATGTACGAATTACAAAGTGAATGTACAACAAAAATCCCTATTGGCCTTAAAAAGAAAAGCTAATATAGAAGCTAGAAAGCCTGGTAGACAGACTAAAACACAGTTTCCCATAAATACACTACAAGCAACTAGAAGTCTTCAAGAAAATGCCGGCCTGATCCCTGGCAAAGACTCCTACAAAAAAAAAAAAACATACCAAAAAAACTGGCAAAAGCAAGATAGCAATGTACAGTCATAAGTCATACGATTAAATACCAGGAGAGCCCCTACACAAAGGCTCTCCTCCCAAGCATCAAAAAGTTAAAAGCATCCTAGAGTGCATAATTGTTTAGATTACAACCATATCGAAGTAGGTTAATGTTTAGAAATTACTGGGAATCAGCCCCAGACAAAGATTTCGGAGACGAGGGACCGGCAGAAGCAAGCAGGGCTTTCAGTTCACCGATGGACATCATAGGATGCTCCAGGATCTTTTCAAGAAGGGCTGGGGTCTTACCCCCAAACTCCTGGTCCAGTTTAGACAGCCGCTTCTTGGCCTTGGAATTATAAAGCAGAGTCTCCTTCCTGCCCAAGCCCTGAGCAGAGTAAACATACCCATCCTTTAAGCCTGCCTGATAACCCACATCTCGGTAAGCCCGGTAGATCTGCTCAAGACTACTTTTAAACACCTCCGACTGGGAGTGCAGTAAGGAAGGCTCCAAAACCCTCGGTGATCAGCCAGTGCTTCTCCTTGGCCAATCTCTGGTTATCATCCGACGCCATTCCATACTCAGCGTATATCTTAACCAGATCTTTCTGAGAAACAGAGTCAAGCTCCCTTTGATGCTTCAGCTCAGCGGCTAACTCCTCCTTCTCCTCTACCAAAGCTGCCATCTACCTCTCCCAAGCTCGCTCCCTCCGCTCCAGCATAGCTCCAGCCCCCTGAATAAAAGACATCATGGGAAATCCAAAAGCAGTAAAAAAAAAAAAAAAAGAGGGAGAGGGGAGAAAGGTTATGCACCTTTTCTTCTTGCAGTCTACACTCAGCCTCAACCACTTGACATCGGAGCTCAGCAGCAATAGATTGAGAAGTCTTAAGATCATTCTTGAGTCCTTCATTCTCTTTCCTCAGATCATCAACCCGCTGCAACATACCGACGCCCCTGAAAAAACCCTCACAGAGTGACATGCTATACTGGTCGACGAAAAGATCATCCCTCAAAGCAGATTTCATAAACCTATGGGATGGAGGAACAGCATGACTCAAAAAATCCCTGGCAGTTTCAGGGGTCCCTACCACCAAAGACTGAGTAATTTTCCACTTAAGAACGTAGGTGAAGGGAAGGGCATCGGCAAACAGGGGAGCCAAGGGGGATCGATGAGCAAGACCCTCAAATTGAGAAGGTTTACTGGTCCCGGTTGCATGATGAGGAGAGATCTCAAAAGCCGGAGTAATAGGAGTAGCATTTACCTCCGGAGTTTTATCCCTAACACGAGAAGAAGAGGGGGCAGTAGGGATTTCGATAGGAGCATGAGAACTTCCCTGCCCAAAGCAAGAAGGGGAGGAAACATTAAGAACGTATCAAGGCAAAGCAAATCTAGAATAAGAGATAAAAATGAACTCACCAACAAAGGTTCACTCACAAAGCTGGAGGACCGCAGATGTTTAGACAAAGAGCCCTTAACACCAATAGGGGGAAGTTCGGAAGCAGCTTTCGTCGCAGGAGGGGCCTTTTCCCCACTGGCGCTCCGGAGCCTCAGCTGGATGTCACGAGGGGCAGGGACTGGCTTGGGGCTAACAACTTTCCTCTTACGAGCCAGATGGCTCTCCAGGTCTTCCTCATCATCATGACTAGAATTCTTAACTTGAAGAGGATCAGGGGAACTCTTTTCTCCGTCAGAAGAAGTCCCCTCACATTCTTCCACAGCAACAGAGCCCCCTGCCTGAGCAGACCCCCCGGTAAACTGAACCTCAACACCCCGGTTCAAACCCGGTTCAACCTCACTACCGACCACAAACTTAACATCTCTGGAATCCCCCTGAAGCAACCTCCACAAAGTCAACTCTACACAAAGGAAATGCTAAAGATGACTGCATAAACTCCAAAAAGTAAAAACAGATACAATAAATCAAGAGCAAGAGGATACTTTTTTACCAAAAAAAGGCCTTGGGACGGACTGAGTAGGAAGGGCTCAACCCCACCATAGCCAGGATCCCCTCAGAAAAAGTAAAAGCTCTCGTTGGATTTTCATACATACGTTTCCATTGGACGATCTCGTCAGCAGACAAAATGGGAATACTGTCTTCAATGGCAGCCTCGGTATCCCTCAGTGGTGGAGACTCCGGTATCATGGCAGCAGAAACAACGATGAACCTACTTTTCCATTCTTTAGGGTAAGTGGAGGTCGGTATATAGTTATAACAAGGCCGAGACACACTATCTTTCCATTTGGCAAAGGTGAACCAATCCCCATCGGAAATTAGTTTATAAAACATGCAAAACAGGGGAACAGACGGCTCGCCGGAGACAGCCGCACAAGATAACTCAAAATGTACCACCCTCATAAACCCTAGAGGGTGCAATTGGGAGAAATAAACTCCGAAGTGACGCAATAAAGCTATCTTAAAGGGAGAAAGGGGTACCGAACTCCACAGGAGGAAAACGCCAAAGTATAGAGAACAATTCGATCCGATGTGCACTCGGCCGATTCATCAAGGCCTGGTAATGTAGGAGAGAAACGCTTGGGTATCTTGTAGGTATCGACAAAGGACTCCAAATCCTTCGCTGTCAAGACGGAACGGATCATTGAGCGACCGGTACGACTCATGATTAGGGAGGACGGTGATCGGAGGAATGCAAGGAAAGTAAAGAAAAAGGGGGTTATGATGGAAGTTGAAGGAAGATTCAAGAGGCAAAGAGGGTATTTAAAGAAAATAACTGACCCGTATGGAGCAAACTGTCACATCACCTTCATTTCAAATTAAAACCACCCGGCACATGCTTCAACGAAATTAAACCCCAGCAGTCGATTATTAACGATTAATGACCCTCGAGAAAGAAAAAAAGGAGGCACATGATGATTAGCTGAGGGTGGGCCCGCATTCTCAGCCCAAGCAGACCATTCCTGTTGATAATTATGACTCAGCCCTAGATTACGAAATTTGAGTCTCGTAACCAGGGACTAAAGATGACTTGACGACGGGCCAATGGATTGCTCCATTTATCCGTCTTTGGGCTGTTACCATGCTGGCCCAACAGATAAGGCCCACAAGCGGTTTACCTTGCCCACTAAGGTTGCCCTTATGTTAAAATGAGCGGGAAGAAAGAGATCAGAAGACGCAGACAGCATTTAATGCATGACGTGAAGAGGATATATGGCTGGCATTGTACTTCTTCGCCGGAAACATTAAATGAGAGGGAAATCTTACCGTTAGGGGTCAGACACGTGTCTGAGCCCCCCGAAGACTAACAGAACCCGTTGGATCACCTCGTTAAGATCCCATACGAGAGATAAGGCCTCTCAATTATAGAAGGAAGGAAAGAGAACAGTCAAAAGGGAAATTCAAGGTATCACACTAGTTACTCTCTCATTTATTCCGACCAATATTCTCTACATTCAATACATACACACACATTAATTATATTCACACCATAGAGAAATATTCTGGTGATCTTACTCATCGGAATAAACTTCTCATACTCCCCGGCAAGCTTACTTATCCTCACGCCGGAGCTTGGTCACGGATCCCCCTCCCGGGGCCCTCCGTGACGAGGCTAACGGTTTATTCTTTTGTAGCAACGGAAGCTGGGATATTCCAACGTCAGCGAAGACCCTTTGAACGTCATCAGGGATTTAGGTATTCGACAAGTGACTATAGTGAAATTGATTAAAAATTACTATATTGAACTTCAAAAGACCTAACATAATTTACAAAAGTTAAAAAAAATGAGTAAACTACAATGATGTCCCAGGCGTTTGCCTTGGTCCAGTGGACACCAAGGCAATGCAATGATAAGACTTGGGAACTGGTCTTGGTTGGGTGTTCAAGTCTTAGAGCTAAGAAGGTTTTACATATAGGTGGGAGTCACTCGGTGTTAATCATTCGTGTGAGTATCTGTATGGTTTTCCCTTCAACGTCCAGTCAAACTCTATTGCCAATATGGGTTTGATTAAGACAACATAACTGGCCCTTGTAGGGTGGTGAATCTCCTAATACGGGGGATACGACCAAATGTTGTATAAATTAAAAGTCATCGTTTTAAAAAAACTACAATAGATAAAATGAAAATTGCCAAAAAAAAAAAAAAGACAAAAATAACCAAGCAAGTTTTTTCTTTTTTTAATGGTGAACTTTTTGTATAAGGTTACCACACTCTCCAAATTGGAAAGTCTCGTATTATCCCACTTTGGCTAGACTATGTTGTCTTAACCGGACTCACGCTGGCTTCAAAGTTTGGCTTTTTTTATGCATTCCCTCGGGAAACCATACCGCCGGCTGCCACTTGACAATCGTTGTGCCACCACAAGAGCAGAACTCTCTTGCATAACACACGGTGGGAGGAAAACCCGGTTGGGCTCGGGAATCAAACTGATAACCTCACACAAGGCCTAGTCCAATTGAACTTGAGTCTCCATTGAAAAACCCAATACTCTTTATCACACAAGGCCACAAGTGAGGGATACTAGGCAAGTTACAAAGACAGACTATTGAAACTTCCCTAAATTACTATATTGAAGTTCAAAAGATGTACGGTAATGTACAAAAGTTTAGAGGGAAAAAAATCAACTTGAGTTAACTACAATGAATAAAATGAAAATTGCAACCAAAAGGACACACTATTGACACTTCTCTACTTTAATATATTACTATTATTAATACATGCAATTATCAAAGTCCGGTACATCTTTACCATTGGTTCACATCATAAGGTATAATTGGTCCATCTTTTTCACTTTTTATTTAGTTATATTTTCTTAAGCTCTACCATTGTTTTTAAAAGTTGGATTTATATTAGTTCACATGGCAAGGTATAATTGGTCCACCTTTTTTATTTTTTTATTTAGTTATATTTTTTTAACCTCTACCATTGTTTTTAGAAGTTGGATGAATATTACTGTCAAGTACAAGACTTTAAATTATTGGTACAACATGAGTGAATTTCAAACTTTTGTAGGTGACTTATGAGATTGACTCTACGTAGTCAGTTATAGTTTAAGAGTAGAAACTTAAATAAAATCATTTATTTAAATGATTAGAAGATAATAAAGTATTTTAATAAGCAACTAGTGAAATTATCCCGCGCTTCGCGACGAAAATTCGGTCGATATCTATTTTTTCTATTACGGTATCGACAATTGCTATTGTCATCGAAAGAGAAAACTTTACATCAATCGAAAACACTAAAAACAAATATTGACACCGGTACTGATGTTGTTTAGTTGATACCTGTTGGGATTGAACCCTACCAGAGGAACAGATAATGAAAGCCAAAACTGGTTCACAACAGTGGATTCACAATAAGCAGCTGTTTACACTAAGTCTTCTCCCTTGAAAGTGATTATAACATCTGATGGTCCTATATCCCCTGTCCGCATACAACAGCTGCTGTTCTTCTAACTACTGATGAAGCCCAGAAGACTGCTGAGAAGTAAACACTGCTGGTAACAATCTACTGATGACAAAGCACTGCCCAACCAAGGACTGATCAACCTTGAGGAAAGCACTGATGTAAAGAGAGAGCAGTAGTTTAGTGTGTCATCTGTCTTATACATAGTCAGTGGTTAAGATTAGCAGTGTTTGTATAAGATCAGTAGATACAGGTTGTTAGTCTGTTAGATGTCGCTTTCATGGTGACGTCAGCTGAGATGCCTCTGTGGTTTGGCTTGTCTATAAATGGAGCAGTACTCTGTACTGTTACATTTGATCGTCTTGAGTGAGTTCTTCTCCTCAATTCAATCCTTTCATCTTGTGCAACCAACCATGGAGTATCAGGCTGAGGGGGAGTTTAGTTTGTAAGCATGCTTGTAATCTTTTGATTTGTATTGTAAATCTTTCGACTTATTGTGAAGCATGTGTTTATCTTAACTAATTCTCTTTTTGATTGTGTTTACAAAGTTTGTTATTCATTTCCGCTGCACTTTACATTTTTTCATATTCATTCATAGTTCAAATCATACAAACAAACACAATCATGAGAGCCTCCGATCCTAACAATACCAGTTCGGTTGGTTTGCATTCCATGTTTATTTTTACTCAACATTGAGATATAAATTTTATTGAAAACATTTATTGTGTCGTTATCGTACCAAACTGAACCAAAACCAACTGAACAACATCTGTATCGGTACCAATGTTTATTTTTATTGTTTTTGCTTTTGTTAAACTAACATCGTATCAATATCATACATGACTAAACCAAAAAACATCGGTATGTATTCATTTTTATGGTTTCTTGTTTGATAACGGATATAGTGCCGCTACCTTAGTGAACTTAACCGAAACAGAACGACCAACATTGGTTTCAGTACTGGTATTTATTTTTATCGTCTTTTCTTTCTATAAACTGACATTGTACTGCTACCCTACCGTACCGAATAACACCAGTACCAGTACGTGTATTCATTTTTATGCTTTCCGGTTTAGAAATATTTTAATTTCTACAACTTTGTATGCGACGATAAATGAATATCAGTACCAATACCGTGACAATCTAAACTGATCAATACCGTTTGAACAATATTGGTGCCGGTACCAGTGTTTGTTTTTTATCTTTTTCGATCGATGTGAAACATCTGTTGATTTCTATACCAAGTGCATATATCAGACCTCTACTGTAATGAAGCGAACCGTACCGATCCAATACCCATGGTAACGTACTGTCACAACGTCGCGAGCAAATAACTTGAAATATATAACGCAGGTTATTAATAATAAATCAAATTGAATAGTGATAAAAAACACTAAAAATAAATACTTAAAAAATGTTGTGTACTATTCATCAGCACTTTTAATCCATATATATAACTAGTGGAATTTTCCTTGCGTTTCGCAGCGGGTGCTTGGTCGTTATTGCTTTGGTTTGTTATGACATTAGTTTGGTTTTTTTGTCGTATCAGTATGATACCGGCACTCAGCAACCGAAAAATATGCTCAAAAGGATTCCACACATGTTTTACTTCGACTGAAAAACATAAAAACATACATCAGTGTTAGTACCAATGTTGTTTGATCTTTATCGATTGATTCATTACGCTAACGCTACGATACTGACACAAACTATAGCTTATAACCCATTTTAAAAATCTTTTATCGATGTGTGGGTAAAAAATCTTTTAAATTCATACAACTCTATCTATGAGAATAAACGAATAATGTTATCAGTACCGTGACACTCTGAACCGATCGGTGTCGTATGAACAACATCAGTGCCAGTACCAGTGTTTCTTTTTATCATTTTCGGTCATGTAAACCATATGTTGAGTTCTATACCAAATGCATGTATCATACTGGTACTATAACGAATCGAATCGATCTAATGCACGCAGCAACGTACTATAACAACACACTGACAAATAACTTGAAATGTTAAAAAAAATAAACACAGATACGGATTTACAATTTTTATAAAATTTAGCACTAAAAATCAAATTAAATAATCAATAAAATATTACTAATAAAAAAAATAATTACACTTAAAATTTATCGGTTGCTATTAAATACTAAAAGTAACATATAGATAACATACAACTAATAAATTAAAAACAAAAAACTTAAAAAAACATCTACTGTTCATGGCATTTTTGTATTCATATAGATAATAATATACTATATAACATTTATCAAGTTTTGTTAACAGTATATAGTTTTGATTGGTGCTGTAGAAACGTGACCTGAGATACGTCCATAAAGTGGATGCTTCGATGTGAAGTAGCCTAAACTCTGATCTGCAAAAGAGAACATCGTACGGACTCGTTACAGAAATGGGTTATTCCTGCAACCATCATCCGGCGTAAGAATAAGTATGGGTTGTGGGAATGGATGTATGAAAGAGAGAGTTGTTGGATATCTTTACCTTGAGGTCTGTCCTTTATTTATACTTTTTGGTGGCTTACGGTTTCCCCTATTCTTGGAGAATTAGTTGCACGGGGATTTGCCCCGTTTTTTGGATATCTGGCAGATATATTCTATGCATGGGAATATTTCCACAATATCCCTTATGTTTATATCGCATTAATTGTGGTTTGACCGACCCGGAATGACTGAACCGGGTCATTCTTCTACATTCCCCCAGTCTAATGCTAATATTACTAGATTACTAATAAGGCTACTAGTTGGAGAATATCATAATGAAAAGATATAAAAAAAAAGAAAAAATCCATCTGAGGGATCAAGTCGCGGTGCTTGTCAGCTAGTGACATGACACCTAATTAGTACATGTACCAATACGTGCCTAATTGGGCTCCAAATTTAAAATTTGAAAAGGTATCTGAATGGTATAAATTAGGTAAAGGCCCTGAGTGTGTAATTTTTCCACCAAAACTCAATCGTCGTTGTTTCCACAAACCCTAACATTAATGGCACCCAAATCCTCCGAGCAAACTCAAAACGGAGATGCCCTTTACTGTAAGCGGGGGAAAGCATCATTCGAGAATCTGATAAAGGCATACGGAATTAAGACTGAATGGCACCCGGTTCTATTGTCGAAGAAAGACGCCGCCTTTCCACTCCGAGACGGAAAGATCACCCTGTTCGTCGACTTCTTCAAGTTCTGCAACTTCCGACTGCCCATGACGAAGTTTTGCAAAGATGTACAAGATTAATACGCCATTCACATATCACAGGTACATCCACTCGGTCTTGTAAAGCTCCGACATTTCGAGTATAAATCATTGAGGTTGGGGTATTTGTCGGAGATGTTAGTGTTCCGTGACTTTTATTGTTTATTCTAGAAGGATCCATTCTTTACTTTTGATTGTCAGAGAATGGGTGTTTCATGCCTACGATGGGTTTCCTCTAGCTCCAGAGATAAGGACTGGAAGAAAAAAAAATTCTTTATAGACGCCACCGTTGTACCTGATTCCATGGCGTGGAGGAAGATGGCACCGAACGAAAAGGTGAAGGACACAACATTCGCGCTGGCTGAGTATCAAGACAATGCGTTGTTCAAAGCGCCATCTACCCATCCTTCTGAGTACACACTCGTTCCGGAGGGTGCACATGTTCTAGTTGGAATGAGCCTGTCTTGGCAAGATCCTCGAGCCTACCCTGCTTTCAAGACTGCGGATGTGAGTAAGTACCTCATCTGCTAACATTATTATATCAACAAAAATCCCATTAGCTAACTTATAGATTCCATAGGCGACTGGTCCTTGTTTGATTTTCTAGACCCAGATAACCACATATGACAGCCCGCTGAAACCCGGTTAGGAAAGTGCCCTAGATATGCAAGTAGATAATTTCTTGATTCCTACCAACGCTACCGACGGGAGTGGCGAGTCCCGCGCGCCTAATACATCGGCGGAGAGCCTTTGACGGTGACAACCAAGAAAGACACCTCAGCTATAGCGATCACCAACAAGAAAATCATTTGGATCCGTAAAGCAGGAAAGGAAATTTCTACAAGGGACCCTGCTTACGAGAGACCCGTAGACTCAGAGACTGTTGTGGTGCCGGACCATCTTGCTACAGTGATGACGTCCATGCTTGATATAACATCTTCTGCGTCAATATCGCTGTCTCCTGAAAGGGTGATCGAGGTGCCTCCTCCCAAGAAGATGAGGGCTACCCCTGTCTTATCTCAACTTGATTCAAAGCGACAAGCAATGCTTGCCAACCTTGGTATGTATTCCAATCTACCCGATCATTTAGGTACTGCTACCCTTGTGCTTACTTTATGTTACAATGTAGGTACCTCTTCCAAGAATCATCAGATGGCATTGACTGCCCCGCCTACTCCTAACAGCAGCGTACCAGATTCCGTTGAAGAAATAGCAAATACCGCAACTAATTCGTCCCTGGTTAGGACTAGTGCTAGTCTTGAGATTACCCCTTCCACGAGCACTGAGATACCTATCGCTCTCATTACTATCCTAACTCCCCTTTATACTAAGGCGACTATCGTTTCGGCGGAGTCAGCTCCTATGTCCACCGTGGGGGTCATTAGTAATATACTCGTTACTCCTCGTGAAGAGCATGCCTAAGGGTCTTCGTTCTTGGCGACCCCTACCTCTACCAGCCAACCCCTTGGCCCAACTTCTCAACACTTGGAATTTTCTAGTGAGCCTGATGTTGGTCAGAGTGAGGCGGTCGGGTCAAGCCGAGGTATATTCAATGAAGGGGATGCTCTTGAGGGTTTATATCTACCCACTATATCATGGGATCCACAAATGCCTGATAAAGCCTTCAAGCCTCGCTGGAAGATAGATGAGTCTACGAGATTGATTCATCCTAATGTGGTGAATCACTGGGTTGATCACGCCTTTTCGCCCGACGAGGTATCATACGTCGAGGGTCAAGACAATTTCTAGCTAATTGATGTGACTCTTACAGATGTTGTGTCAGAGGTTCGAGAATAACTGAGATAATGCATCATTGGATGCAAGACAATAAAGAGCTTCGGCAAGTGCGTATGGCTAACCATCAAATGATGGACAAGTTACAACGAAAGGATAGCTTGATTGACATCGCCCGTGTCAGGGAGGCGCGTTTAATAACAGAGAAAGAAAAGGCTGAAGAAGCCCACAAGTGGGTGAACTCCAATCTAGCAAATGAACGGATAACGTGGGCGTGAGATTTCAAGGAGAAAGATCGAATCATTTCTCACTCAATGAAGGTCCAGGCTGAATTGGAGAAGAAGGCAGTGGCGAAAGCTCAAAAGGTTCATGCTTTAACCTCTCAGTTTATGGGGTTATGTATTGACATTGAATTTGTGTCGCAAGTCCAGGAAAGGCATGTGGCGCTTATGAAAGAAATGGAAGACACCCAGGCCAAGCTCCAACAAGCCCGCCAATATTGTGATAGTTTGCTAGGGCAGAATGCACGTCTCCAACATGACCTAGATTTGGAACATTCTCGCCATGGTGAGGCTGAAAGTGCTGCCAATCAAGCCCTTGCTGAGGTCGAGGAAATTACCAGCCAAGCCGTCGTGTTACGGAGTGAGATCAATTGGTTAACATCACATGGCTTAGTTGCGGCGTTTGATTTTCTCAAAAGATCCTCTCACTATAGCATTCTTTTAGAAAATTTTTCTGTGGCAGCCTATGACACTGGGTGGTATGAGGGCATGCATGAAGCATACTTCAATTGTGACCAGCAGGATTTTCTAACAAACGCGTTTCATGCCGCCTATTTGTCCGCTTCCACGCGCATGACCAAAGCCCTGTCCTCCGTGACCAATGACGCCCTACCCGAGATCTAGCAAATTCTAGATGCAGCAAGAAGAGAAGACTTGGATGCACTCCACCATCTTCTAGGGTCTCTATCCGCTGGCGCTCCTAACACTTAAATTTCTTTTGACACAAGTCTTGTTTCTACTTTACTTGTTTTGTGAACTGTCTTGTATTTAAACAACATAACTTTAATCATGATGTGATGACGTATGCATTAGGTGCTGTGTAATAAATTTGGTACTCATGATGGTTCTAACTCTGCCTCCTGACATGGGGGCGATGTGACTGTTGACGTGATTTCCAGTTATTACACTACCTATTATATAATTAGTATCATTTGGAGTTACTGACTTACTGAAATAGATCTTAATAGAATCATGGGGAAACCCAATCTTCACCATCCTATTTCTAAAGTCTTGTAGGCTTGTGAGATTGCCGAGACCTTGCTCTGTTTGCATAAAATTTCATCGAAGAGCGTCGGAGCACCCATGTTGATGGGACAAGTGGGTTTGTTGTCTACACCTATTAGTATTAACATTCCGACTTCGAAATCCAACAATCACCTAGCGAGCCTGCCCGATCCCAACTCCATGCTTGCATTTGATACTCCAGCATCTCGTGGTTGTGCATTCAAGGGAGATACCTTGCCCGTATCCAAGACCCTTACATCCTTACCTACATCCCAGGCTCATCGTTATGGACTAGCCTACCAATGTCACCATCGTGGTCGTCCCATTATAACTGAACCATCAGTGCACTCTGTCGACGATATTGGTTATGTAGCGGAAGGCGGTTGGTTATGGACGACGATCTCACTGTGTATCCAAACTTATGGGCTGTTTTTTAGCTCTTAATGAGGCTCTTAATGGTTCACACCTCTTACTAGTTCAGCACTTATAAATGGTTCAGAGTGTTTATTTCGCAAACAGATGTCTGAATGGTTTAGATATTTGCCTCTGAACGGTAAAGCATTATACAGATCTGAATGGTTAAGACTTCTAATCTGAATTGGTCAGATATTTTCCTTTGAACGGTTAAGCATTATATTGGCTCTTAATGGTTCAGAACTCTTACTAGTTTAGCACTTAACCATTTAGAAGTTGCCAAACAGCCCCTTAGTTGTTAGAGACATCAGCATTCTCCATAATCCTGCAGAAGTATTGGAGATGTTGTCCGGTGTGAAATAGTAAGAGCATGCTCGTTATCTTTTGTTGTTCCCCTACTACGTGTTGTATAGAAGGGACAAGTACCTGGTTTTTTCATTGTAGCCTACGTAAGTTTGTTATTTACATGTCTACCAATTTGTAGGCAGTTGTCATATCTATTACCAAGATAGCTACCTATTAGGGATGTGTTTTGTAAATGTATTAATGAAATAGTGCATGGATAGCGACTATTGTTACGTTCGATATGTTGTATACACCATTTAACAAAATGCAAGTTCATGGCTTAAACGTATTGTGCATAGGGTGAAAGTATCGACAACTTTGAATAAGTAAAAAGGAATTTATTAATAAACTTTGAATGGGGTGTCCAAAGGAAAACAAACGAAACAAACCAAATAAAAAAACTGTAAGTCCTGACACCGTAAGGGGCTGGGATTTACATGTAACACTTCTTAAGCTGGGCTATGTTCCAAGATCGTGGTATGGGGGTCCAATCAAGATGTTGTAAGGCATAGGCCCCCTTTCCTAATACTTGGCTAACCATATAGGGCCCCTCCCAAGTAAGGCCCAACATGCCCGAATTTTCCACCCTACTTGTTTCATTATCTTTTAAGACGTATTCGCTGACTCGGAACGTCTTGTGTGATACCCTCTTGTTATAATACTTCTCCATGGCCTGCTTGTTTTTCGCTTCACTAACGGCAGTCGTCTTGCGCCGTTCTTCGAAGGAGGTCCAGGTTCTCCCTAAGAAGGTGGTCATTGTCATCCCACGTGGCCAACCTTCTCAAGGACGGGAGTACCACCTCCGTGGGAATCATTGCCTCGGTTCTAAACGTCAAGCTGAAAGGTGTCTTGCTACTTCCTGTTTTAGGCGTGGTGTGGTGTGCCCACAACCGTTGGTAATTCGTCCACCCAGCAGCCACCCTCCTTGTCCAGGCGCCGCACAATACCATCCAACTTGCTTTTGTTGGCTCGTTCTACCTGTCCATTACCCTACGGATAGGCCACGAAAGTAAAAATTTTCCGTATTTAGAGCTCCTTACACCAATCTTGGAAAAGCTTATCGGAAAATTATGTCCCATAATCACTAACCAAGTATAGTGGTAAGCTAAAACGGCAAATCGAAACACCCAATTCTTTCAAGCGATCAAAACCAAATTTTAAACAATGAAATTTACGACCAAATTTGAACTTTTGAGCATTACTAAAATATTTGATCTAACTACACAAAGTTAACTACTTGACACTAGTTATATCCTTATACCATTTTACAAAAGTTATAAAAGCACATGTTTTGGAACATAATAGAACATAAACAACCAAATGTTTTGACCCATAACATAAGCTAATTCGGAAGCGTGTTAAGGGCAAAAGAAAGAGGCTTGTGCGTGCGTGTTCATTCCAAGCATTGCGGAACCACTTAAAGTGGAGTTTTTCCTAAAATACTACAACAAGAGTTACTATCAAATACATAAATCACAACATACTAACTTCCAACAAACAAGATAACCATCCAATATCTTATTCAAGTACTATGCTATTTCTACATTCCTAATTTCACTTGTTTGACCCGTTCGTAACGGGTCGATACTTAATCATTCTTTTTCATCATCATCATTAAATTTGGTTGACCTTTTCATGATGAGCCAACGCGTATTCATTCTACTCAACATCATTCCATATCGTTTGACCCATTCGCAACAGTTCAATTACATGACCATCCTTGTTATACATTCTGTTTGCCCGTTCGCAACAGGTCACTTACACGACCATTCTTTAACATAACATTCTAATTTATTTGACCCATTCACAACGGGTCAATTATCTGACCATTCATTAATATAACATTCTAGTGTGTTTGACCGGTTTGCAACAGGTCAATTACATGACCATTCAAGTTACTACAAACATTACGATTACCACAAATCAAGACAATAGGCATTACTAAAAATGAAACTTTAATCGTAACAAGTAGGGACCTCGGTCTTACGAGCTTTGAGGTTTCCGGTTGCTTGGACCTTCCTCTTTTACGCCTACATTCAATACATTCATTCTTTGTTCTAATGACTCCATTTAATTTCATACAATATTTTCTTACATTCTAAACCTAAACATAACCAATAATTGTCATAATTCTCACAATTATCGATTAATGCATTTCATCGAGCACTTGGTGTGCAAAGATTTAAAAGTCTAGAATCTTTAATTTATCATGTTATTATGTACCGTTTTCTACTTACACAATATCTCAATTATGCTAATTATCACAAACCTTCAACAATAATGATTAAATCTACATTCATGCAATTAGTTAACATGAATTTTCATCTAAAACTCCATAAGCTATAGTCAAAACTCAAAACCCACTTCATCCTACATAAGAGCTTTCATATATAATGAACACATACACAAATTCTTCATATACTTTCATGCTTATGACGATTGTGAACAAGATTCCTACTTTAATTCATGTTATACTATCAAAACCCATACAAGATTAGCACATTCAAATAATGTTCCCAATAAACTTCAATAAACGAGAAATTACAACTTACCAAGTCTTTAACAAGTCTAAATGGTTAAGAATCAGTGCATGCAAGGGATTAACCACCAATTTTTTGCTTCAATTTGCTGAATGAAGTGTTCTTCATCAAGGGAGAAACTCTCTCTTTCCCTCTCTGTCACGGCCCCCGATCCAGTTTCCTGGTTCGATTGCCGTGAGACAGAAAACCCGTGGTATTTAATTTTGGCAGCGGAAATTTTAACAGGATCTTTTAAAACTTAAAACACCCGATTATTTTATTTCAAGTTTCGGGATAAACCCCGTAGTTTACAATAGAGGAATTTCACTGGGAAATTTCCTGGTTACATAAACATGTTTATTTATTTACTGAGCCACTTTATCCAAGCTGGTAGTGCTACGCGGCACTTTTCCTTGTTCACAGTAAATCACCTGAAACATGTTTAAAAAAATTTTATCAGCGGTGAAATACTGGCGAGTCATTCAATTTGCATAAAACGACACATTGTTATAGATTACAGTATTAAGAGCGATTACAATTGCCTCTATCTTATAATTAGCTGGTACAGTTGTCACTCGACCGGATCTATGACTGTGGTCATATCACTATTGGCTCCTTTCACCCAAAAGTGACGTGTATCACTATTTAGATCCTATCACCTAAAAGTGATAAAACAGTAGTCATTGTGCACAATACCCCACTTACTGCCAGTAATTCAAGATAACAAAGACTTAATCCCTGTAACATATAACTGGAAAACATTTGGGTATTGTAAAGCACTTTTGCTAAAAAGAGAATGACTCACATTGCAAGTTTAATTGGACAAAGTTTTGCCTACTGATTTAGCCTGGTAACCTAGTTAAATAACAATACACACAAAACTAGGTTAGTAACTTAATACAACATTTACGATAAGCTCACAAAATCAAAACCCTCACGACGAATGACAAAGTATAGCCCGAATTCGGGTAGCACTTAACCATCCATCGGATCGGTTTCAATCGATCGGACATTGTATCGTAGCAGTGATCGAGTTATTACCCCGTAATCGTAGCAGCGTTTCCCTACTTTGGACGTGATTTTTAAGCAGAAAGATGGTGATTTTGATGAATTTCTCGAGCACAGACGAAATTCCCATGCACGTCCCATTTATAGCTGAAAATTGGGTTTGTCGCGGCCCGCGTAAACTCGAATAACATCTTACGCGCCCCGCGAGGGCCACCCTAGCTACGGCTAGGGCTGCCGTGTCACGGTGTAGGTCTGCCACGTGTCAGACGCGTGGCCTTGATTATTATCCGGAGATTAGCCTAGCTGTCGCACCCCGCGTAGACTATCCTTAAGTTTTACGCGGCCCGCGACAGACCAAATAAATTTAATTTCTTGATTTTTCACAATGATTAGGGTTTTAGGGGTCCGGGTTTCTACTTATAGAGCGTTTTAGGACAATTTCGTGCAGGTCCTTACATCCTCCCCACCTTATTGAAAATCTCGTCCTCGAGATTTACTGAAATAGGTAAGGGTACTTCCTCTTCATTTCCGATTCCAGTTCCCAGGTATACTCAGGTCCTCTTTTGAATCCCACTTTACTTTGACCAGTACCAATCTTTTGTGCTTGAGGAACTTAATCTTTTTGTCTTCTATTTGGAGCGGTTTCTCAACAAATTTTAATTTTTCATTTACCTCTATATCTTGAAGAAGTACTACCAGTGATTCGTCAGATAAACATTTCTTGAGATTAGATACATGAAACACATCATGTACCCCGGCTAGCTCTTCTGGTAGTTGTAAGCGATAGGCAACTGGCCCTATCCGCTGGATCACTGGGAATGGTCCTATGTACCTTGGACTTAGCTTTCCCTTCTTACCGAACCGAACTATCCCTTTCCAAGGAGAAACTTTCAAGAGTCCCTTGTCTCCAACTTGAAATTCTAATGGCTTACGTCGATTGTCTGCATAACTCTTCTAGCGATCTCGAGCCGTTTTCAATCTTTCCTTGATTTGAGTTATCTTATCGGTGGTTTCCTGTACAATTTCAGGACCTGATAACTGACTTTCTCCTATTTCTGCCCAGCAAACTGGAGTTCGGCACTTTCGTCCATACAGTGCTTCGAATGGGGCAGCCTCGATGCTTGCATGATAACTATTGTTATAGGAGAATTCGATTAAGGGTAGGTGGTCATCCCAGTTTCCACCAAAATCTATTACACATGCCCTGAGCATGTCTTCCAAGGTTTGGATCATCCTTTCACTTTGTCCGTCTGTTTGGGGATGGTATGCAGTACTTAAATTCAGTCGGGTCCCCATTGCTTCTTGGAAACTTGTCCAGAAGTGCGAAGTGAAGCGACTATCCCTATCCGATACTATGGATAGTGGGACTCCATGTAAGGATACTATCTTGTCTACGTATAACTTTGCTAATATTTCTATGCTAAAGGTTTCTTTCATTAGTAGAAAATGAGCTGATTTGGTTAATCGATCTACAATCACCCAGATTGCATCGTTACCTTTCCTGGTCTTGGGTAACTTGGTAACAAAGTCCTTGTTATTAGTTCCCACTTCCATACAGGCATTTCTAATTGTTGAAGTAAACCTGAAGGTTTCTGGTGTTCTGCCTTAACTTGCGAACAAGTTAGATACTTAGATACATACCTAGCAATGTCCTTTTTCATTCCTATCCACCAGAAGTTACTTCTTAAATCTTGGTACATCTTATTATTACCAGGGTGCATGGTATATCTAGATTTATGGGCTTCCTCTAAAATTTTATTTCTTAAATTTTCTTGCTTAGGTACCCAAATCCTTTTCTTATGGAATCTCCAAATTCCATCAGTCCCTTGCTCTAATTCTTTTATCCTTCCTTTCATTCCTTCAACATCATCCTTGATTGTTGTTTCTTGAACGTTCTTCAGTTGTTCCATTAAATCTAATTGGAGATTTAATCTAAGAGCATGGACTCGTCTTTGTTTTCCATGATACTTACGACTCAAGGCATCTGCTACTACATTTACCTTTCCTTCGTGATATTGAATATCACAGTCGTAGTCACTTAGAATTTCCATCCATCTCCTTTGCCTCATGTTTAATTCTTTTTGCCCAAATATGTACCTTAAACTTTTATGATCTGTATAGACAGTAAACTTACTTCCGTACAGATAATGTCTCCAAATTTTATGGGCAAAAATTATTGCTCCTAATTCTAAGTCATGAGTCGTATAATTTTCCTCATGCTTCTTCAACTGCCTTGATGCATACGCAATTACCTTTTTGTGTTGCATTAGCACACATCCTAATCCCAACTTAGAAGCATCGCAGAAGACTTCAAAATCTTCAGTTCCGTCAGGCAAAGTGAGAATTGGGGCATTTGTTAATCTTTGCTTCAAAATCCTAAAGGACTTTTCTTGCTTAGGTCCCCATTCAAACTTAACAGTTTTACAGGTTAGCTTAGTTAATGGAACAACTATCTTAGAGAAGTTTCTTATGAAGCGCCAGTAATATCCAGCTAAACCCAGAAAACTTCTAACTTCGGTAGCTGATTGCGGGACCTTCCAATTGGTGATTGCTTCTATTTTGGAGGGATCTACGGGAATACCTTCATGATTCTCCATGTGCCCTAAAAATTGCACCTCATGTAGCCAAAATTCACACTTCAAGAATTTGGCATAAAGCTTTTCCTTTCTTAACAGGGTTAAGAGTGCATGTAGGTGCTCACAGTGCTCGTCCTAATTCTTGGAATAAATAAGTATATCATCGATGAAGACAATTACGAATTTATCCAAATATGGTTTACAGATCCTATTCATCATGTCCATAAATGTTGCAGGAGCATTAGTTAGTCCAAATGGCATGACTGTAAACTCGTAGTGACCATACCTAGTCCTGAAAGCAGTTTTAGGTATGTCTTCTTCCTGTACCTTCAGCTGATGGTATTCGGAGCACAAGTCTATCTTAGAGAAATATCTAGCTCCCTGAAGTTGATCAAAAAGATCATCGATCCTAGGTATTGGGTATCGATTCTTAATTGTAACCTTATTCGATTCCCTATAATCGATACACATTCGCATTGAACCATCCTTTTTCTTTACAAACAGCACAGGTGCTCCCCAAGGGGATGAACTAGGTTGTATGAATTCTTTGCCTAGTAATTCATCTAATTGCTTCTTTAGTTCTAACATTTCTGTGGGTGCTAACCGATAGGGTGCCTTGGCTATTGGTGTAGTTCCAGGAATTAGATGAATTCTAAACTCTACTTCCCTATCTGGCGGTAATCCTGGTAGTTCTTCTGGGAATACATCCGGGTATTCTGATACTACAGGAACTTACGTAAGTTCCTTACCTTTAGTGTTAATGATTACCGAAATCATATACACTATACCTTGTTTTCGTTCATAACTAGCAACTTTCATTACTGAAATGAACTTCATTGGTTTACGCGGCTTATCTCCTGAAATCAAAATTACTTCTCCTATGGGTGTATGAATTTCTATGGAATTCTTATCACAGAGGATTCGAGCACGGTTGGCTACTAACCAATCCATTCCTAATACCACATCAAATCCAGCTAAATTCATAGGCAGCAGGTTTACAAAAAATTTGTGGCCTGAAAGTTCTATCTTCCCTTCTTGGAGAACCTTATCTATTTTAACAGAATTACCATCCGCTATTTCTACCATATAAATATGCCTAAGTTTGGTTAAAGGTTGCTTAAGAGCTTGGCAGAATGAAGTATTTAAAAAAATTTGGTTTGCACCAGAGTCAAATAATACTTTTGCATAAACGTAATGCACAAGAAACGTACCAGCTATCACATCCGGAATCAGATCGGCTTCCTGTGTGGTCAGCTGGAAAGCTCTTGCATTCTTTTTATTAGTTCCTTCAGCTGCTTTTGCCTTGTTGTCCGCTGGCTTGACCAGTTTAGGGCATTCCGATCTAAAATGCCCAGCTTCTCCGCAATTGAAGCAGATCATGGATTTCTTCCTGCAATTCTCCTCTTGATGCCCCGGAATTTTGCAGAAATTACAGTACCCCTTACATTTTCCAAGGTGTTTTCTCTTACAGGTACTGCAGAATGGAGCATTGGAGGATTGCCCGATTCCCTTTCTCTTGAAGTTACTAGCATTACTACCCCCACGGAAACCTTGAGTAATCTTTTGGGCCAATTCCTTTTTCCTGTTCTCTTCTCTAGTGCGCACCAGCCCGTCGGTTAAGGTGTTGGCTAATTCCACCACATCGTCAATTGTGCGGGGTCTCGCAGCTTTGACTATGTCGCGAATCTCGCTAATTAGTCACCAGATATAGCGAGAAATAAGCACCGGTTCTGGCGAGGCCAGAGTTGGTACAATTCTAGCATACTCAAAATATTTCAAAGTATACCCCCGACAATCAACATCCACCATCCGGTGATTCAGGAACTTATTTGTCATTTGTTCCTTTTCGTAGGCGGGACAAAATTTCCTTTCCACCAATTCCCTAAATTCCTCCCAGCTCATGGCGTAAGCCACATCACTTCCTTTGGCTTGTAGCACCGTGTTCCACCATTCTAACGCTTCTTCTTTAAAAAGGTGGGATGCATACATAACCTTGTCTTCCTCTACACATTTACTGATTTTGATTACTGCTTCGGTCTTTTCTAACCAACGCAGCGAGGCAGTTGCCCCTTCATTGCCTGCAAATTCGACTGGCTTACATGCAAGAAATTCTTTATAAGTGCAACCAGGGGTTGCAACTTTCATTTTCTTGAGTATTGGGGCCTGAACCACATTATTATTATTTCCGCCTCCATTTACATTGTTACTGAAATTATCATCACGTGTGCGTTTGTTATTGTTGGCTTGCGAAGGTTCAACAGGGTTTTTAACGGCAGCAGCAATCGTCGGGATAGCATTGGCTATTCCCTGAGCAACAATATTTTCTATATCTTGCCTATTAAGAAAATGGTCTTCATTATTTTGTTCGGATTGCTTAACTTCATTTACCGGTTGGTTGTCCGTTTTTTCCATCTGAATCATTTAACGATATATATATTATTATTATCACATAATGAATAGTAATCAAACACAATAAAACAATCACACGTAATCATGACAACACGTATAGCCAAAATTATCGACCTTGATACTTTCATATATTTTTATAATAGTATGCATCCGTACATACCACATATTTACAGATGTTTTATTTTAGTTATTATTATACAATATTATATTATTGGATATTTTATATATGTCACACCCCCAAATTCCACCATGCGGAGCATCACCGCTTGGAGGCGTGACATGACCAGGATCGAGCCACCAATCATATTGAACAACATAATTAAGTAATTTAAACCAACCACAATACAATTGGTGACCATAAGACAGTAAACAGTTTTAAGTTAACAGCGGAAGCATAAAACGTAAGTTCAAAACATAAGTTCGCAGTTCATAAGTTTTAAAGACCCAAAACATAAGTTTCATAAGATCATAAAGTTTATTTATTAAGTACGGCACATAACAGTTCGCATCCCACAACGACCTCCTCCTTGTGCAAGCTCCATAGTATCTAACGACCTGCAAAGCATGTAATAACGAGTCAACAACAAAGTTGAGTGAGTTCACGGTTGGTTGTCCATTTTAGAGTTGTTTCCAAAAACGTAGTTTAATCTTAATCGGCTTTCCAGCCGTGGGGGTTACCCCATAGTTCGAAAACGTTTATCAGTTAACCATCCCATGTCCACCTTCCCTGGCTATCCAGCCCGGCACTCCGTCCGTGGGGGCTACCCCATTATTTAAACTACCAGACTCGTTTATCATATCGACTACTAACGAAAATTAATTATTCCCTAGCGTCGGTGTCTATCATCACCGACGTGCCATAGTCCATTAGTACACACCCGTCCAACTGGCACGGTGTGAGGTTTGTTAAACCTAATAGCGCTATTAACTAATGACCCGCTCGCCATAGCCTCGCCGATTAGTCGATACAAAGGGAGGGACTGCGTTGATAGAATTCTAGTCTAGTAAGTCTAATCCGTCCCAACAGGACGAGGAATTTACATTCCTGAACACGTCTCAAGGACGAGGAATCCCTATTCCTGAACCCATTCCCATTCCCACCGGGAATTTCCATGCTTTGTAGAAAAGTGTGAACTCACCTCGGTTGCTCGGTTTGACTCTCAAAAATAGCTAACAGTCAAGGTCGGTCAATCACGTCCTAGTATGATTACCACTTAGTTTACTAGTGACTTCAAATAAGCACAAAGTTCCTACATGCATCTATCACATAACATGCATCACTTTAACGGTTTATGCCCATATAAACTTCCCATCTATTCCCGTTCATAAGCAAACATACGACATTGCACATAACACTTTTATTGATATATAACATGTTAGATTATTCTCCGATAACCTACCCGACATTTAGACACGCAAATCACCACTTATGTCGTTTCAGCTTTATTCTTCAAAACTGGGCTGTATTCGGGGATTTTAATAAAATAGTTAACTTATTCCAAAAATTCCCATATTTTTACAGAGGGTCTTAAACGATCCCAATATTATTGTGTACAAATCTCGGGATCCAATTCATTACCAATATGTAAAAAAAAAATCGATTATCGGACTGCAATCAGATTCATCACTTTCTGAATGCAGTCCACGGAATAATTCATTAAAAATTCATCGTAAGTCCGAATTACGAAATTCCAGTGGGAGAATTACAAATACATCAGTGGTCATCTACTGTACAAATTTCATGAGCTGATTCATCAAAGATTTCCAGTTATCACTAAAAACATATCACCCATTTACTGCAGCAAAAACTCAGCTTTAGTTGCTGTTACAAAAAGGGTCTTTAAAAATAGTAAACGAAGTCCAAAAATTATGATTCCAGTGCCATTAGATCTGTTTTTCGAAAATACATAATTTAGGCTTTAGAAATTCAGTTTTTCGATTTATTATGATCTGTTTACAGCCTGTTGAAGTTGGCTGAAAATGTAATTCAGCATGTTTCTTTAGAGTTTAAATGTTACTAAAACGTATCAACAAATGTTCTAACAACGGGTTTATTAAGAAATCAACCATCAAACATCATGCATGCTTTAACCAACCCTAAACCAACCATATTTCATCTTTATACGAACTTCAAGTAAAGCTTTATGTTCCTCTTTTTGTTTAACCCCTTTTTGTGTTCTAGATCTTTAGTGTTTTAAACATAAGTATCATACTACAAATTTTAGCCCTAAAAACAAGATGAACAAGGGTGCACAAGGAACTTACTACTAGCACAAGGCTAGGGTAGAATCTAGTGAAGAAGGTGATGAGAAAAAGATGATGAACAAGCAAGAACAAGGCTCCTTTGAAGCACCACAAGATGCAAGCTCCTATAACCCTTCTTCTACACTTGAATGAGACTTGAAGATAGATGAAGGTGGTGGTTTAGTGGTGGTGATGGTGGTGGTTTGGGGAGGGCCGAGAGAAGGGAGAGAGAGCTTGAGGGAGTAGAGTGATGAAATGAGTTATGAGATATCAAATGATTTGGAGATCTAGTGCACCTTACATAATCTCTTACACTCAAATATTATGGAAGGCAAATCAAGCAAGATCTCATGAAATATTGAAATAAAATCTTGGTGGGGTCCCCCACATGGGACCGTGAATCTTGATGGGGGGGGGGTAAATTGTAACATTTGATTTATAGTGGGTAAATATTTAGGACGTTATGTGCAATATCTAGTGTTATATGTGTATGGTACATTACATAATGTGTTGGGATATTCGGGGACCATAACTAGTCCAAAAATAATAAAACAATGTGTCTGACAAAATTCTGGTGTCCCGGGTAATGTCCGGTTATTTCTGTTAAAGTGTTTAATTATTCCGTAAAGTGTCTTATATATATATTTTTTGTAACACAATTAATTCCTAACACTTAGGAAAATATTCAGGACTATTTAGTAAATTTTCTGCACATGACTAGTAGGTTAACAAGCACATATAAGTATGACACAGTAATCAGGAAACAGTTAAGTAATTCAACACAGTCACTAAGCACTTTAATTAACATTTAATTAATCGTACGGATACATGAAATTTTGAGAGTTGTCACATTCTCCCCCTGTTAAGAAAAATTTCGTCCCGAAATTTAGCTTGTGGTTACTGAGGAAGCTAGTTATATTGCGTTGGTTTCCTGGTTTTCCTGGGTGTCACATCATCCCCCCGTTGGTTTGGAATTTCGTCCCGAAGTTCTGCAGTAGCTTCAGCCTCAGTAGTGGTTGCACTTTTCTTAAACAGCTGGGGATACTTGAGTTTCATTTGGTCTTCTCGTTCCCGGGTATACTCTGGGCCACGACGGGAATTCCAACAGACTCGAACGAGAGGTATCCTGGTACGCTTGAGAATCTTAACATCTCGATCAGTAATCTCTACTGGTTCCTCGACGAATCGCAGCTGGTCATCGATAGTGAGTTCCTTGAGAGGAACTATGAGGGTTTCATCTGACAGACACTTCTTCAGATTGGACACATGGAAAACATTGTGAACTCCGCTGAGTTCTTCAGGAAGATTCAACCTGTAGGCCACCTTGCCAATTTTCTCAATGATTTCGAACGGTCCGATATAACGCGGATTGAGCTTGCCTTGTTTGCCAAAACGAACTACACCTTTCTAAGGTGAGACTTTGAGTAGCACTCGATCCCCAACCTGGAACTCGAGTGGTTTCCTTCGCTGATCTGCATAGCTTTTATGATGGTCCCGAGCTGCCGCCATTCGCTGTTGTATCTGAGCAATCCTTTCTGTTGTATCTACTACGAGTTCTGGGCCAGTGATTTGACTATCACCAACTTCTGCCCAACAGAGAGGTGATTGGCATTTACGTCCGTACAATGCCTCAAATGGAGCGGCTTGGATACTGGTGTGGTAACTGTTGTTATACGAAAACTCCACTAACGGGAGGTGTTTTTCCCAACCATTACCAAAATCGATTACACACGCCCTAAGCATGTCTTCAAAGGTCTGGATGGTGCGTTCAGATTGCCCATCAGTCTATGGGTGATAAGCGGTGCTCATATCTAAACGTGAGCCAAAAGACTTGTGCATGGTTTGCCACAGTTCAGAAGTAAAACGCGCGTCACGATCAGAAATGATGGAGGTTGGCACTCTGTGCCTTGATACTACTTCCTTTAGGTAGATGTCTACTAGAGTAGAAAACTTATCCGTTTCCTTGATAGCCAGAAAATGTGCAGACTTGGTCAGTCGATCCACGATCACCCAAATGGTATCGTTTCCGCGTTGAGATCTGGGCAGGCCAGTAACGAAATCCATGGAAATTTGCACCCATTTAGGTATCTCTGGTTGTTGAAGTAGGCCTGATGGTTTCTGATATTCAGTCTTGACTCTCGCACAAGTCAAACATTTGCTAACATAGGTTGCTATGTGGGCTTTCATGCTAGGCCACCAGTATGTAATCTTTAGGTCGTGGTACATCTTATCCGAACCAGGATGTACCGAATAACGAGACTTATGTGCTTCATCCATCACAAGCTTGCGTAAGCCTCCATAAAGCGGAACCCAGATGCGTCCGTTAATATACTAGGCGCCGTCTCCCTTTTGTTCTAGCCGCTGCCTCGATCCTCGTAGGGACTCAGCCCTGATGCTCTCTGCTTTCAACGCTTCAACCTAAGCATCTCGTATTTGGGCAGGAAGACTAGAGTGAATGGTAAGCTGTAACGCACGTACACGCTTAGGTATAGTATCCTTTCGACTGAGGGAGTCGGCCACAACATTGGCCTTGCCCGGATGGTACTTGATCGTGCATTCGTAATCATTTAAGAGCTCGACCCATCGACGTTGTCGCATGTTTAACTCCTTTTGCTTGAAGATATGCTCGAGACTCCTGAGATCGGTGTAAATGGTGCACTTGGTACCGTACAGGTAATGTCTCCATATCTTAAGCGCGAAAACAACTGCTCCCAGCTCCAAGTCGTGTGTAGTGTAGTTCCTTTCGTGAACCTTAAGTTGGCGCGATGCGTAGGCAATGACCTTGTCACGTTGCATCAACACGCAACCCAGTCCTTGGATGGAAGCGTCGCAATAAACCACAAAATCATCTGTGCCTTCAGGCAATGAGAGGATAGGCGTGCTACAAAGTCTGTCTTTTAAGTGCTGAAATGCAGATTCCTGTGCATCACCCCAACGATAGGTGATACCCTTTTGTGTTAGTGAAGTGAGAGGTTGCGCAATCCTTGAGAAATCCTTGATAAACCTTCTATAATATCCTGCCAAACCCAAGAATTGGCGGATTTCTGTTGGTGTACGGGGTGCAGGCCAGTTCTTGATCGAGTCAACCTTGGACGGATCAACATGAATCCCATCCTTGTTTACCACATGGCCTAGAAAGTGGACTTCGCGAAGCCAGAAGTCACATTCGAAAACTTGGCATACAACTGCTCTTTTCGAAGAAGTTCCAGAATAAATCTCAGATGTTGCTCGTGTTCCTCCTGACTCTTAGAATAGATCAGGATATCATCGATGAAAACAATAACGAACTTATCCAGGTAAGGTTTGCATACTCGGTTCATGAGATCCATGAAGACCGCTGGTGCATTCGTTAATCCGAAAGGCATAACCAAAAACTTGTAATGGCCGTAATGAGTTCTGAATGCTGTTTTGGAGACGTCCTCCTCCCGGACTCTCAGTTGATGGTAGCCTGACCTCAGGTCAATCTTGGAATAGAAACTCGACCCTTCCAACTGGTCAATAGGTCATCAATGCGTGGAAGAGGATAACGATTCTTCACGGTCACCTTGTTAAGTTCGCGATAGTCAATACACATTCTAAAAGTACCGTCCTTCTTCTTCACAAACAAGACTGGAGCTCCCCAGGGCGAATAGCTAGGACGTATAAAACCCTTTTCCAAGAGTTCTTGTAGTTGCGCGGACAGTTCTTCAAGTTCTGACGGAGCAAGTCGATAAGGTGCACGAGCTATTGGTGCTGCTCCAGGAGCTAGCTCGATTTGAAACTCGACTTGACGATGAGGCGGAAGACCAGGTAATTCCTCAGGGAATACCTCAGGAAAATCACGTACTATGGGTATGTTTTCTATCTTCCTTTCTTCCGAGGATGTATCAGAAATGAGGGCTAGGATGGCGGTGTGGCCCTTTCGCAAACACTTCTGGGCCTTAAGGAAAGAGATGATGCCCACAACAGCACCACTCTTGTCGCCATGAATCACGAGGGGTTCTTTGCCAGAATGCGGACGATTTTCTCCTTGCAAACAATCTCCGCTTGATGATGAGATAGCCAATCCATCCCAATAACGACGTCGAAACTACCAAGTGTGATAGGAATAAGATCGATAGGGTAGGTCTGACCAGCTAGGACGAGGTTACAACCCTTAACTATGTGTGTGGCCTCGAGACTTTTATTGTTTTCTAGCTCTACCGTGTGTTTGGTGGTCAAAAGTGTTGGGGTGCGCTTAAGCATTTGGCTAACTTTTAAGGACACATAACTAGTATCGGCACCCAAATCAATTAAAATAGAAACAAGGAAATTGTCTGGTAGGAACTTACCCGCCACAACGTTGGGGTTGTTTCTTTTTTCCTCTTGTCCATTCAGGAACTCATGCTCACCAGTCCTGCGGTTATCCTTATTGTCTTCGTTATTGTTCCCGTTGCCCTGGTTGTGGCTGTTGTCACGATTCTGCCTCATCAGCGGACAGTTCCTCTTGAAGTGGTTTTCAGTACCACATCGAAAACACCCCTTCTTGCTACCATGCTGCTGCTGCTGGTTCCGGTTTGCAGGATATGGGCTCCTGCAGTCTCTAGCCATATGTCCCATCTTCTTGCACTGATGACAACACGATCCCGCACATGACCCGCTGTGGTGCCGTTGGCACTTGCAGCATCTCGGTTTATTCCCTAGGTATCCCCCCTGATTTTGGTAGTTCAGCCTGAGTTTCCTGTGCGGTTCCTGTTGTATAGAGCTAGGACCCTCACCTTGGTGATTACCCCAAATATACTTGTTACTAATAAGAGCATTTGTATTAGAAGAGTTACGCTTGGGCAACTTGCCCTCTTCCACCGCCTGACCAGTGAGTTGGTGCGCCAAACGAACGACTTGCTGGATTGTGGGAAGGTTGGCCGCACTTACACACCCTTGGATTTCCGGGACTAAGCCTCTGAGGTATAGCTTGATTCGCCTAGATATGGGTTGTGACATGTTAGGACATAAGGCAGCCAAGTCGTTGGACCTCTTTGTGTATGCCTCAATCTCTGATCCTTCCATCTTCAGGCCATAATACTCTATTTCAAGTTCCAGGATGTCGTCCAAGTGGCAGAATTCTTCCTTAATCAAATCCTTGAAGTCGCTCCAAAAGGTGGCATTCGCGTCTGCCAATCCGAGCATCTGAACTTGTGCGTTCCACCAAGAATACGCTTCCCCTTGCAACATGCCAGTAGCGTACTCTACTCGTTTGCTGGCAGGGCTTTCACTTTCTTTGAATGTATATTCGATTCTTCGGATCCAGTGTAAAAGGTCGATTGCTCCTCCAGTGCAGTCGAAAGTGGGAGGTTTGCATTCCAAGAACGCCTTGTAAGTGCCTATGCGTGATTGGGTGTGCATGGGTTGACTCCCTGATTGGGTTGCTAAGGCTTCAGCAATCCGTTCGTTAATCAAGGTCGTCAGCTGACCCTGGGTCATGTCGAGACATCTACCCATGACCTTCACATCGAAGGAACACACATAAGAAAGGTGTCGCAAGGTGCGTAAGTGTGGAGTGACAGAAGAGAGTAAGCACACAAGGTTCAAATAGCAGTTATCACATTAACTAATGCATACCATGAACAATGTACCATGTAACTTAACAAGTAGGTAATATAAACATAAACCGTATCACCTAGGATGTTAAGTCTTGCACGTGGAGCGAAGCGTCGTTGTGGATCGTTGAGCACTGTACAGGTTATAGTCTGGTTTTATCAAAAAGTTTTCCCCCTTTTTAAAACCAAATTCACTATAACCAATGGCTCTGATACCAATCTGTCACACCCCCAAATTCCACCATGCGGAGCGTCACCGCTTGGAGGCGTGACATGACCAGCATCGAGCCACCAATCTTATTGAACAACGTAATAAAGTAATTTAAACCAACCACAATACAATTGGTGACCATAAGACAGTAACCAGTTTTAAGTTAACAGCGGAAGCATAAAACGTAAGTTCAAAACATAAGTTCGCAGTTCATAAGTTTTAAAGACCCAAAACATAAGTTTCATAAGATCATAAAGTTTATTTATTAAGTACGGCACATAACAGTTCTCATCCCACAACGACCTCCTCCTTGTGCAAGCTCCATAGTATCTAACGACCTGCAAAGCATGTAATAACGAGTCAACAACAAAGTTGAGTGAGTTCACGGTTGGTTGTCCATTTTAGAGTTGTTTCCAAAAACGTAGTTTAATCTTAATCGGCTTTCCAGCCGTGGGGGTTACCCCATAGTTCGAAAACGTTTATCAGTTAACCATCCCAAGTCCACCTTCCCTGGCTATCCAGCCCGGCACTCCGGCCGTGGGGGCTACCCCATTATTTAAACTACCAGACTCGTTTATCATATCGACTACTAACGAAAATTAATTGTGCCCTAGCGTCGGTGTCTATCATCACCGATGTGCCATAGTCCATTAGTACACACCCGTCCAACCGGTACGGTGTGAGGTTTGTTAAACCTAATAGCGCTATTAACTAATGACCCGCTCGCCATAGCCTTGGCGATTAGTCGATACAAAGGGAGGGACTGCGTTGATAGAGTTCTAGTCTAGTAAGTCTAATCCGTCCCAACAGGACGAGGAATTTACATTCCTGAACACGTCTCAAGGACGAGGAATCCCTATTCCTGAACCCATTCCCATTCCCACCGGGAATTTCCATGCTTTGTAGAAAAGTTTGAATTCACCTCGGTTGCTCGGTTTGACTGTCAAAAATAGCTAACAGTCAAGGTCAGTCAATCACGTCCTAGTATGATTACCACTTAGTTTATTAGTGACTTCAAATAAGCACAAAGTTCCTACATGCATCTATCACATAACATGCATCACTTTAACGGTTTATGCCCATATAAACTTCCCATCTATTCCCGTTCATAAGCAAACATACGACATTGCACATAACACTTTTATTGACATATAACATGTTAGATTATTCTCCGATAACCTACCTGACATTTAGACACGCAAATCACCACTTATGTCGTTTCAGCTTTATTCTTCAAAACTGGGCTGTTTTCGGGGATTTTAATAAAATAGTTAACTTATTCCAAAAATTCCCAAATTTATACAGAGGGTCTTAAACGATCCAAATATTATTGTGTACAAATCTCGAGATCCAATTCATTACCAATATTTTATAAAAATTCGTTTATCGGACTGCAATCAGATTCATCACTTTCTGAATGCAGTCCACGGAATAATTCATTAAAAATTCATCGTAAGGCCGATTTACGAATTCCAGTGGGAGAATTACAAATACATCAGTGGTCATCTACTGTACAAATTTCATGAGCTGATTCAACATAGATTTCTAGTTATGACTAAAAACATATCACCCATTTACTGCAGCAAAAACTCAGCTTTAGCTGCTGTTACAAAAAGGGTCTTTAAAAATAGTAAACGAAGTCCAAAAATTATGATTCCAGTGCCATTAGATCTGTTTTTCGAAAATACATAATTTAGGCTTCAGAAATTCAGCTTTTCGATTTATTATGATCTGTTTACAGCCTGTTGAAATTGGCTGAAAATGTAATTCAACATGTTTCTTTAGAGTTTAAATGTTACTAAAACGTATCAACAAATGTTCTAACAATGGGTTTATCAAGAAATCAACCATCAAACATCATGCATGCTTTAACCAACCCTAAACCAACCATATTTCATCTTTATACAAACTTCAAGTAAAGCTTTATGTTCCTCTTTTTGTTTAACCCCTTTTTGTGTTCTAGATCTTTAGTGTTTTAAACATAAGTATCATACTACAAATTTTAGCCATAAAAACAAGATGAACAAGGGTGCACAAGGAACTTACTACTAGCACAAGGCTAGGGTAGAATCTAGTGAAGAAGGTGATGAGAAAAAGATGATGAATAAGCAAGAACAAGGCTCCTTTGAAGCACCACAAGATGCAAGCTCCTATAACCCTTCTTCTACACTTGAATGAGACTTGAAGATAGATGAAGGTAGTGGTTTAGTGGTGGTGATGGTGGCGGTTTGGGGAGGGCCGAGAGAAGGGAGAGAGAGCTTGAGGGAGTAGAGTGATGAAATGAGTTATGAGATATCAAATGATTTGGAGATCTAGTGCACCTTACATAATCTCTTACACTCAAATATTATGGAAGGCAAATCAAGCAAGATCTCATGAAATATTGAAATAAAATCTTGGTGGGGTTCCCACATGGGGCCGTGAATCTTGATGGGGGGGGGGGGTAAATTGTAACATTTGATTTATAGTGGGTAAATATTTAGGACGTTATGTGCAATATCTAGTGTTATATGTGTATGGTACATTACATAATGTGTTGGGATATTCGGGGACCATAACTAGTCCAAAAATAATAAAACAATGTCTCTGACAAAATTCTGGTGTCCCGGGTAATGTCCGGTTGTTCGGTCAGATATTGTTCCGTTAAAGTGTTTAATTATTCCGTAAAGTGTCTTATATATATATTTTTTGTAACACAATTAATTCCTAACACTTAGGAAAATATTCAGGACTATTTAGTAAATTTTCTGCACATGACTAGTAGGTTAACAAGCACATATAAGTATGACACAGTAATCAGGAAACAGTTAAGTAATTCAACACAGTCACTAAGCACTTTAATTAACATTTAATTAATCGTACGGATACATGAAATTTTGAGAGTTGTCACGATATATATATATATATATATATATATATATATATATATATTATATTTTTTTCCACATAATATTATTATACAATCACACAACCACAGTTAGCTAGCCTTTCAGAAACGACGCTCCTTCTCGTCGTATTTCCAGGTGATGTTTTCCCCCTCTTCCCAAATCCGGTTGCCCGCATCCACCAGCTCCTCGCCGTAGCGGCGTAACTCGGCAACATTTTCTGCGCTCATAGGTGGGAATGGTTCAGGTTCAGGATCAAACTGGAGAAAGTAAACATTGGGGTTATTCATGAAATTCTAAAAATGCCAGTCGCTCGTCCACCACTCTTCCAGCTGGCCTGTAATAGGTTGTGGGTTGACAATAGGGTCCAGAATAGCAGGTTCAAGGTTAATTGGAAGTTGTGATTGGGTAGGGAAATTGAAAAGGTTTTCATCAGCAGGTCCGATGAGGTCACAATTTGCAAGTTTTCGATCCAGTTCTTCCCAAGGTGGCATCTCCTGGGCTTGACCGAAGCTTTCCCCTACTTCCTTTCCTTTTCCCTTGTCTTTCGGATCCTCAGTTTTCTTCACCTTCTCGGCAGGTGGCTTTTTCCTTCGTCTGCTTTTCCACTCCAAAATTCTCCTCCTCTTTTTAGGCTTTGGTTTCTCATGCGGCTGGGCCTGGAACATTATTGGCTCCTCAGTATCTGCTTGATAGCCGGATAGGGTCCCGGTTGTATCCATATCGGTGGTATGGATAGTAAAGTTTCGGAGTGCCTCTGACACTTCATTCATTCTGTTGGCACACATGAAGAAACACACAAAATTTTAAGTTAAAATTTTATTTATTAAATTAAATTCTCACAGAATCACAAAATGGCAATCTGAAAAATTAAGTATTTCTAAATACTTAATTGGCTTAAATCAGTGGCTCTGATACCACCTTTTTCTGTCACGGCCCTGTCACACCCCTTTCTGCGGCGGAAGCACGAGGTGTGATCATGAAAGGTTTTCATTGCATACGAAGAGTAAACATGCTACATGCTCGTAAAATAACATTAAATACCATAATTTGAAAACATAAGTTTAGCGTTTATATCGCTAGACAGCATAAAACATTGTCTTAAAAGTTTACAACTTTATTTAAAGTTAAACACAAGCGACATCCACGAGCATAAGCAAGACCACGCGCACATCCTTCCTAGTTACCTGAAATACATGTGAGTTTTTGGAAAAACGTCAACATAAAGTTGGTGTGAATTCATGCAGTTTTGTATTTCATGTTTGTATACTTTGTATGAAAACATAGTTTGTGAGTAAATCAAGTTTTCATATATAAATCCAGTTTCATGTGTACACCACGTACACATGTATAATTCAATTTCTTCTTGAGTACCCCACGTACTCAAGTATAATTCTCATTTTCTTGAGTACCCCACGTACTTTAAGTATAATTCAATCTTTTCTTGAGTACCCCACGTACTCAAGTATTCATCAATTTTTAGTATGGTATGAATTTCATGTAATTAAAATATTCCTGTAAATATCAGGATTGTTAATGGGTTGCAAAGCCATTAACATGTGACACGACATAGGAAGTCACCAAACCTAAGGCATTTAATTGGTATATTCTGAGACACAAAAGCACTACTCGATTCTCGCCCTCACCGAGAGTGTGGCTGCCAGGCACCCGTTAGATCTAACCTTTTGTTCTGCGGTCTAAGTATGTACACGATTAATGGTGCTTCTGTACCCTATTCGTGACACTATTTCTCATAACGCATCCTACTTGGTTCTCGTCCTCACCAAGCGCGTTTCTTGTTATCATTTCTCATAGCGCCTCATACTTGGTTCTCGTTCTCACCAAGTGCGCTTCTCATATTCTTATATTTCGTCACACTTGGTTCTCGTTCTCACCAAGTGTACTTCTTGTATTTATATCATACCAATTATAAATTTTGTACATTTGTACATGTATTTCACCCCCGAAGTTATAAAAACTGAAAACAGTTAAAGAGAAAAGGGGGAGCATGAACTCACAACTTTGCGTTCCTTGCGTCGTAAACTTCACCGGATTTGCTTAATTAACGTCGTAACCTATACGCGTTTTCTTAACGTTAGTCACTAGACTTGCGTCGCACAAGTACAGTCACTCTCTTTGGTGTATATACTCTTGTGTTAAAAATATTCTTATATTTTTAACTACGTATCTTACTTATATTATTTTCTCTAAAATTAATATAAGTGTCTCGTGTTTTGCACTTTGCACCCGAATTATGTATCTTGTATGTTGTATGTGTATTTTTATGTTTATACTCCTCATGAGTATTTAGTGTATTTTTAAGTCTTAATACACTAGCACGTATAACACATACTATATACACTTAGCACAAAAGCTGGTGATAACATAATATATATTTTTCTCTCAAAATATATATACATAATATCCATTTTTATTTTTGAAGAAATCACCATTTCTTATCATCAAAAATTAGGGAAACCTTGGTAATGTTTTGAGGTATATTTTTAGGGGATAAGTTTCTCAAAAACTTATATTTTTCTAAGTGTCAAAATTTATAAAAATTTTGACAGAGTTTCCCCTAAAAATGGAGGTTTCCCATGTTTTCAAAACATGTGTTTATTTTCTTTTAAATCGTCAACAATCATCAACAACAATTAACAACAATACACATCAGCAATAATCACTAATTTCTCCATTTCATGAACTTGAATATTTACCAAAAATGTGTAGTAACTTACTAGCACATTTAATAAGTCTTGTTATCTTTAAAAATAAGTTTAATTTCTTAAAAACTTTATTTTTAAAGGATTTGAAGTTTCACAACTTCTAGTCGGTTTTTACGAAAATTATTTCTTTGTTAAAACCTTTGTTACACAAGTGTCCACACACTTGTTTGTTCATAAAAACACCTCTACTTCATGAAAGAACCGGTTTTAAAACATGGTTTTGTCTTACAGTTGGTCTTTCGAAAATACCACTCGTAGATCTTTAGATCTACATGTTTAGAGTCTTATTTTACAAGAAAAATTATATTTACACAAGTTCATGTTTATTGTGTGGTAGAGTTTCATTATTTAACCCTTTGTATACTTAAACATACTCTATGTCATGATCCATGATCACGACTAATCCGGGTTAGATGATGATCCGAGCTACCACAACATAGATCGGCCCTAAATAGTTACACAAAACAAGTCTTACAAGTTTTACACAACATCATAGCTTTTAACCATCATTTTTAACATTTTAGTAGACTTTTAGTATGTCAACTTGCATGTTCTAGACTTTTAACCGACAAAGTTCATTTTAACCACTTTAGTATAGATCAAGAAGGTGTTTAGAGTCACTTACTACTAGCTCAAGGCTAGGGAAGTTCAAAAGTGCAAATGAGGTGGATAAAAGCAATTGGTGAAGGTCCTTCAATTTCCGTGAGCACCGAGCCTCGTTAGTGACCTTCTTACACCTTAATAGCACCTTAGAATAGAAGATGGAAGCTTGAAAAGGATGGTGGTGTGGTGGGTGTTCTTGGCCGTGACCAAGCAAGAGAGGAAGGGAGGAAGTGTGTGTGTTGGTGTGTGAAAGAATGAGAAGTTAGGACCCTTGGTGTTAACTTATATCCAAATGTTGGGTTTAACTCTTGTATAATATGCCTTAGATAGTACAAACACGATCTAATAAAATATGAGATCAAAATCCCATGTGGGATCCTTGTTTCCCAACCGTCCAACAAAGGGGGGGGGGGGTGCTAGTTTGATTTCAATTGGTGGTTACATGTTCTAGTTAAGTCTAGTTAGGACTTTATGTAGGTTATTAGTGTGTAGTGTAATATAAAGGGTGTTAGGGTATTCGAGGACCCTAACTAGCTTAGAAAAATAAAAACAATGCTTCTAGCATTATTTTGGTGTTCCGGGTATTGTCCGGTTGTTCGGTTAGATACCGATTTGTTAAAGCGCTAAATTACACTTTTTAGCGTCTTTTAAGTACCTTTCTTGTACTCTTTCAATTCCCAACACTTAGGGAAATATTCTGGATGATATAACGATATTTCTGCATAATATTCATATGTTTAAATGCTGATTTATTGTTGAATTATATAATTTCTGCACTTAAAGTGCGTTTCGGGTGCTTTTTAGTGCTTATTTTTGCTTTCGTATTGCATATATATTAAACCCTTGTATGTATTCTTAGGTTTTAATGCACTTTTGTCGTCGGACCTACACCTAGGCCTCAATTCTAATGTCTGACTGCTTTCTGCAGTTCAGTTGACACAGTATGTCTTACCGGTGAGTTTACTATTATTTCTGACGCAACGCTCTCGTTTATGCATAAAGCAATATTTTGTAGTATACAACGTGCATGAATTCACTTGTTTAGTATGTAATCAGATATTGCTGACAATTAAGCACATAATTTCAGTCATTAAGCAATAATTAATGTGTACGGAAATTACCGGTTTGGGCCAGTTGTCACAGTCTCCCCCCGTTAAAAGAATTTCGTCCTGAAATTCAGGCTGAACTCACTCTCGCTGGAGTCTTCTTGAATAGGTGGGGATACTTTTTCTTGAACTGGTCTTCACGTTCCCATGTGTACTCGGGTCCGTGCTTAGAGCTCCAACGTACTTTGACAAGCTTCACACTGCTCCTCCTGGTCTTGTTGACTTTCCAGTCGGTAACCTCAACGGGTTGCTCTGTAAATCGGAGGGCTTCATCAATATGCACTTCATCCATAGGGATGATCACGTTTTCTTGTGTTGGACTCTTCTTCAGGTTGGATACATGAAACGTATCATGTACTCCATTAAGTTCTTCCGGTAACTCCAACTTGTATGCCACGGTACCAATTCTTTTCAATATTCTGAATGGTCCGATGTATCGTGGATTCAGCTTTCCACGCTTTCCAAATCTGACTACGCCCTTCCATGGTGAGACTTTTAACAACACTTTGTCTCCCACCTTGAATTCTACTGATTTCCTTTTCAGATCGGCGTAGATCTTTTGTCGTTCTCGAGCCGCCTTAATGCGCTCTCGGATCTGCGCAATCTTGTCGGTTGTATCTTGTACAAGTTCAGGACCAACCATACGCTTATCTCCGGCATCTGCCCAACATAAGGGCGATCGGCATTTGCGGCCATACAGAGCTTCGAACGGCGCGGCTTTTATGCTCGTATGATAACTGTTATTGTAGGAAAACTCAACTAAAGGTAGATGAGTATCCCAGCTGCCGCCTAGATCCATGACACATGCGCGAAGCATATCTTCTAGCGTTTGTATAGTCCGTTCGCTCTGGCCGTCTGTTTGCGGATGGAATGCCGTGCTTAGATCTAACTGAGATCCAAAGGCTTCCTGAAATGATTGCCAGATTCTTGAGACAAAGCGTCCATCTCTGTCTGAAATGATTGAGATTGGCACTCCATGACGTGCCACAATTTCTCTTAAGTATATTTCAGCAAGCTTTCCAGTGCTGTCTTTTTCTCGGATCGGTAGGAAGTGCGCAGACTTTGTTAACCGATCAACTATTACCCATATCATATCGTGCCCTCTCGGGGTCCTGGGTAATTTCGTTATGAAGTCCATCGAGATTTGTTCCCACTTCCACACGGGAATTTCTGGTTGTTGTAGTAGGCCGGACGGTTTCTGATATTCTGCCTTAACCTTGGCACAGGTTAGGCATTTTCCAACATAAACAACAACGTTGCTTTTAAGTCTCGGCCACCAGTAATACTCTTTCAAGTCTTGATACATCTTGTCCGATCCTGGATGGATCGAATATCTCGATTTGTGGGCTTCATTAAGGATGACCTCTCCTATGTCACCATAGAGTGGAACCCAAATACGCTTCTTGAAGTATAAGGCTCCCTCTTCGTTTGGCACCATGTATTTTAGCATACCCCGTAGGTATTCAGCTTTACGGTTCTCTTCTTTAAGAGCTTCTTGTTGTTCATCTCGAATGCGTGCAGTGAGGTTCGTTCGAATCGTCATTTCCAATGCTCGAACCCTTAGGGTCTTAACCCTTTCTTTTCGGCTCAACGCGTCCGCTACAACGTTCGCCTTTCCAGGATGGTACTTAATCTCCCAGTCATAATCGTTTAGCAGCTCAACCCAACGTCGCTGGCGCATATTCAATTCCTTCTGATCAAATATGTGTTGTAAGCTTTTGTGATCTGTGAAGATTGTACATCGAGTACCATATAAATAATGTCGCCAAATCTTCAAGGCGAATACCACAGCGCCCAGCTCCAGGTCGTGAGTGGTATAATTTCTCTCGTGAACCTTCAGTTGTCTTGAAGCATAAGCGATGACTTTTTGGCGTTGCATGAGCACGCAACCCAAGCCTTGTCGTGAGGCGTCGCAGTATACCACGAAGTCTTCAGTGCCTTCGGGTAATGATAGTATTGGTGCATCGCAGAGCTTGTTTTTAAGTAACTGGAAGGCTTCTTCTTGTTTGTAACCCCAGTCGTATTTCTTGTCTTTCTGAGTAAGGGTCGTTAGCGGTTGAGCTATTTTTGAGAAATTCTCGATGAATCGCCGATAATAGCCCGCTAAGCCCAAAAATTGTCGAACTTCAGTTGGGGTCTTGGGAGCTTCCCAATTCTTTATTGCTTCAATCTTGGACGGGTCTACATGAATGCCCTTCACATTCACCACGTGACCAAGAAATTGTACTTCGCGAATCCAGAATTCGCATTTTGAGAACTTTGTATAAAGCTTCTCTTTCTTCAGTAATTCCAAGCTGGTTCTGAGATGTTGCTCGTGCTCTTCTTTCGTTCGCGAGTAAATCAGGATATCATCGATAAATACAATCACGAATTTATCGAGATATGGTTTACATACGTGGTTCATCAGGTCCATAAAGACCACTGGTGCATTCGTCAGCCCAAACGGCATCACAAGAAATTCGTAGTGCCCATATCGCGTTCTGAATGCAGTCTTTGGCACGCTTTCTTCTTGGATTCTCAGCTGATGGTATCCAGATCGAAGGTCGATCTTGGAATAGTAGCTTGATCCTTGCAGTTGATCAAATAAGTCATCAATCCTCGGTAACGGATACCGATTCTTGATCGTGAGCTTGTTCAGTTCCCTGTAATCGATACACATCCGCAGTGATCCATCCTTCTTCTTCACGAATAATACTGGAGCTCCCCAGGGTGAGAAGCTTGGCCTTATGAATCCTTTATACAACAACTCCTGAAGTTGTGTAGATAATTCTTGCATTTCGGATGGTGCAATTCGATAGGGAGCCTTGGCTACAGGAGCGGCTCCTGGAACCAAGTCTATGTGGAATTCGACTTGTCGTTGCGGAGGTAGTCCTGGCAGATCTTCAGGGAACACATCAGGAAATTCCTTCGCTACAGGAATGTCTTCAAGTTTTGGCTCCACAGCCTTCTTGTCTATAACGTGTGCTAGGAAAGCGACACATCCTTTCCTTAAGCACTTTTGTGCCTTCATACAACTGATGATTCGGAGAGGCGCGTCTCGTTTTTCTCCATGCACGATGAGAGTTTCATCATTCGCTAAAGGGATGCGAATGATTTTCTCATGACAAATAACTTCAGCTTTGTTCTTGGACAACCAGTCCATCCCGACTACTACATCGAAGCTACCCAATTGAATAGGTAGGAGGTCGATGCTAAATCTTCGTTCACCAAGTTCTAGTGTGCAGCCTCTCACAACTTCGCTCGATTCAATGAGTTTACCATTGGCTAGTTCTATGGAATAAGGAATTTCTAATCTACTAGATTCTATTCCGAGTATGCGTTTAAATTCCACAGACATGAAGCTATAATCGGCGCCAGTGTCAAATAATATGGATGCAAAGTGATTGTTAATGGGAAACGTACCGGTGACCACGTTAGGATCCTCGCGTGCGTTCTTTGCTCCAATCACAAATGCTCTAGCCTGAGCATTGCTTCTCTCTGGGCAGTTCTTCATGAAATGATCTTTGCTTCCACACTTGAAGCATCCTTGGTTCTGCCCTTTCCCGTTACCAGCACCATTTCCATTTCCACCATTGTTCCTATCATCAGCCCCATTACGATTTCCATTCCCGTTCCTCTTACTCCAACAGTCTTCAGTGCGGTGACCCAACTTTCCACACTTGTCACACTTTGAGATGCGACAAGCTCCCTCGTGATGGCGTTTACACTGATGGCATTTGGTCAAGGTGCCCAGGTATCCCTTTGCTGGAGCGTCGTTCATGGCTGCAAGAGATTTCGCCTCCTGAGGTGGGTTGGGGTCACGCTTCTTGTTGGAACACTTGTTGTTACGAATTGCTTGGTTCAGATTCGAATGCTTTCTCTTTTTGTCACCGGACGACTCAGCATGTGTCTCGGTCTTCTCTGTTGGGTTCAGAGATAACTTCTTCATACGAACACAATCTTCGGTCAGGCTGACAGCCAGAGTTACAGCCTCAGTGATTGCTTGTGGTTTGGCCGACGTCACCATGCCACGAAACTCTGGGGCCAGTCCCCAAATGTAGCGTTCAACGCGCTTGAATTCGGGAGTCACCATGTAGGGAAGCACTCTTGACAGATCGTGGAACCTTCGAGTGTAACCATTGATGTCAGCACCTTCCATAGTCAAGTGCCAGAACTCCATTTCCAGCCTTTGGAGTTCAGCGCGAGAGCAATACTTCTCTCTCATTCTTTCCTTCAGTTCCTCCCAAGTTAAGCCATAAGCGGCATCATCACTCAAGGTTTGGGCTTGCAGGTTCCACCAAGTCAGAGCTTCATCGACAAACAATCTGGTAGCAAAAGTGACTTGCTGATCCGCAGTGCACTTGCTCATGCGGATAGTAGCTTCAGTCTTCTCCGTCCAGCGTACGAAGGCTACTGCTTGAAAGTGCAGCCTTGAGCTGCATTGCCTCCAGATGAATCTCCGTTCCCATTACGTCTAGTGTAGCTTGGGCCACCACTGTCTTGAGTACGGTTCGCCTCGTACTGGGCGATAGCAGCGGAGATCCTTTCTTCCAGTAGAGCGTTCAGTTCTACAGCAGTTCTTGGCAGTGGGGGAAGAGGAGGTTGGTCACGAGCGTTCACAGCTCTTCTGGGTGCCATGTTCTGACGAACACAACCCAATAGGTTTAGGCATTTGTTTGATATCGTCATACTAGACAGTAGTAGTATATATATTCACAGGTATATACCACATAAGTGACGTCAAACAACTATTACTCTAGCAGAGTACTTAGTAGGCTTGCACTGAGGGAATCTATACGTGACAAGGCTTGCTGTGGTTTCTGTGCACTGAATCCCATATTTATGTATGCATCCATAATTACGTAACTCCTTGCACAGTCCGCACAGTTCGTTTCATCCTCGTATTTCTTCCTTCAGATAGGCCATCGCTTTCAGGTAAAGTCACATATACTCGTGACATTCTACCTCTAGTACATGCTAATTATCACACATAATTGCAAGTAATTTCTAGTCAATGATAAGTGCTACTCAAGTGCACTCTAAGTCTTATAGTGACTTTTCTAGACTCATGTAGTCAGTTTCAGGTAGTGGATGTCGCGGGACGTTTTATGCAATGAAAACTCTTTGAAAATTGTTTTCGTGAAAGGATCCTAGAGACTGTAGACTAGACTCGAGAAGGAATCCTGGTTCACTACAATCGCAGCTCTGATACCAATCTGTCACACCCCTTTCTGCAGCGGAAGCACGAGGTGTGATCATGAAAGGTTCTCATTGCATACGAAGAGTAAACATGCTACATGCTCGTAAAATAACATCAAGTACCATAATTTGAAAACATAAGTTTAGCGTTTATATCGCTAGACAGCATAAAACACTGTCTTAAAAGTTTACAACTTTATTTAAAGTTAAACACAAGCGACATCCACGAGCATAAGCAAGACCACGCGCACATCCTTCCTAGTTACCTGAAATACATGTGAGTTTTTGGAAAAACGTCAACATAAAGTTGGTGTGAATTCATGCAGTTTTGTATTTCATGTTTGTATACTTTGTATGAAAACATAGTTTGTGAGTAAATCAAGTTTTCATATATAAATCAAGTTTCATGTGTACACCACGTACACATGTATAATTCAATTTCTTCTTGAGTACCCCACGTACTCAAGTATAATTCTCATTTTCTTGAGTACCCCACGTACTTTAAGTATAATTCAATCTTTTCTTGAGTACCCCACGTACTCAAGTATTCATCAATTTTTAGTATGGTATGAATTTCATGTAATTAAAATATTCCTGTAAATATCAGGATTGTTAATGGGTTGCAAAGCCATTAACATGTGACACGACATAGGAAGTCACCAAACCTAAGGCATTTAATTGGTATATTCTGAAACACAAAAGCACTACTCGATTCTCGCCCTCACCGAGAGTGTGGCTGCCAGGCACCCATTAGATCTAACCTTTTGTTCTGCGGTCTAAGTATGTACACGATTAATGGTGCTTCAGTACCCTATTCGTGACACTATTTCTCATAACGCATCCTACTTGGTTCTCGTCCTCACCAAGCGCGTTTCTTGTTATCATTTCTCATAGCGCCTCATACTTGGTTCTCGTTCTCACCAAGTGCGCTTCTCATATTCTTATATTTCGTCACACTTGGTTCTCGTTCTCACCAAGTGTACTTCTTGTATTTATATCATACCAATTATAAATTTTGTACATTTGTACATGTATTTCACCCCCGAAGTTATAAAAACTGAAAACAGTTAAAGAGAAAAGGGGGAGCATGAACTCACAACTTTGCGTTCCTTGCGTCGTAAACTTCACCGGATTTGCTTAATTAACGTCGTAACCTATACGCGTTTTCTTAACGTTAGTCACTAGACTTGCGTCGCACAAATACAGTCACTCTCTTTGGTGTATATACTCTTGTGTTAAAAATATTCCTATATTTTTAACTACGTATCTTACTTATATTATTTTCTCTAAAATTAATATAAGTGTCTCGTGTTTTGCACTTTGCACCCGAATTATGTATCTTGTATGTTGTATGTGTATTTTTATGTTTATACTCCTCATGAGTATTTAGTGTATTTTTAAGTCTTAATACACTAGCACGTATAACACATACTATATACACTTAGCACAAAAGCTGGTGATAACATAATATATATTTTTCTCTCAAAATATATATACATAATATCCATTTTTATTTTTGAAGAAATCACCATTTCTTATCATCAAAAATTAGGGAAACCTTGGTAATGTTTTGAGGTATATTTTTAGGGGATAAGTTTCTCAAAAACTTATATTTTTCTAAGTGTCAAAATTTATAAAAATTTTGACAGAGTTTCCCCTAAAAATGGAGGTTTCCCATGTTTTCAAAACATGTGTTTATTTTCTTTTAAATCGTCAACAATCATCAACAACAATTAACAACAATACACATCAGCAATAATCACTAATTTCTCCATTTCATGAACTTGAATATTTACCAAAAATGTGTAGTAACTTACTAGCACATTTAATAAGTCTTGTTATCTTTAAAAATAAGTTTAATTTCTTAAAAACTTTATTTTTAAAGGATTTGAAGTTTCACAACTTCTAGTCGGTTTTTACGAAAATTATTTCTTTGTTAAAACCTTTGTTACACAAGTGTCCACACACTTGTTTGTTCATAAAAACACCTCTACTTCATGAAAGAACCGGTTTTAAAACATGGTTTTGTCTTACAGTTGGTCTTTCGAAAATACCACTCGTAGATCTTTAGATCTACATGTTTAGAGTCTTATTTTACAAGAAAAATTATATTTACACAAGTTCATGTTTATTGTGTGGTAGAGTTTCATTATTTAACCCTTTGTATACTTAAACATACTCTATGTCATGATCCATGATCACGACTAATCCGGGTTAGATGATGATCCGAGCTACCACAACATAGATCGGCCCTAAATAGTTACACAAAACAAGTCTTACAAGTTTTACACAACATCATAGCTTTTAACCATCATTTTTAACATTTTAGTAGACTTTTAGTATGTCAACTTGCATGTTCTAGACTTTTAACCGACAAAGTTCATTTTAACCACTTTAGTATAGATCAAGAAGGTGTTTAGAGTCACTTACTACTAGCTCAAGGCTAGGGAAGTTCAAAAGTGCAAATGAGGTGGATAAAAGCAATTGGTGAAGGTCCTTCAATTTCCGTGAGCACCGAGCCTCGTTAGTGACCTTCTTACACCTTAATAGCACCTTAGAATAGAAGATGGAAGCTTGAAAAGGATGGTGGTGTGGTGGGTGTTCTTGGCCGTGACCAAGCAAGAGAGGAAGGGAGGAAGTGTGTGTGTTGGTGTGTGAAAGAATGAGAAGTTAGGACCCTTGGTGTTAACTTATATCCAAATGTTGGGTTTAACTCTTGTATAATATGCCTTAGATAGTACAAACATGATCTAATAAAATATGAGATCAAAATCCCATGTGGGATCCTTGTTTCCCAACCGTCCAACAAAGGGGGGGGGGGTGCTAGTTTGATTTCAATTGGTGGTTACATGTTCTAGTTAAGTCTAGTTAGGACTTTATGTAGGTTATTAGTGTGTAGTGTAATATAAAGGGTGTTAGGGTATTCGAGGACCCTAACTAGCTTAGAAAAATAAAAACAATGCTTCTAGCATTATTTTGGTGTTCCGGGTATTGTCCGGTTGCTCGGTTAGATACCGATTTGTTAAAGCACTAAATTACACTTTTTAGCGTCTTTTAAGTACCTTTCTTGTACTCTTTCAATTCCCAACACTTAGGGAAATATTCTGGATGATATAACGACATTTCTGCATAATATTCATATGTTTAAATGCTGATTTATTGCTGAATTATATAATTTCTGCACTTAAAGTGCGTTTCGGGTGCTTTTTAGTGCTTATTTTTGCTTTCGTATTGCATATATATTAAACCCTTGTATGTATTCTTGGGTTTTAATGCACTTTTGTCGTCGGACCTACACATAGGCCTCAATTCTAAAGTCTGACTGCTTTCTGCAGTTCAGTTGACACAGCCTGTCTTACCGGTGAGTTTACTATTATTTCTGACGCAACGCTCTCGTTTATGCATAAAGCAATATTTTGTAGTATACAACGTGCATGAATTCACTTGTTTAGTATGTAATCAGATATTGCTGACAATTAAGCACATAATTGCAGTCATTAAACAATAATTAATGTGTACGGAAATTACCGGTTTGGGCCAGTTGTCACAGGCCCCCGATCCAGTTTCCTTGTTCGATTGTCACGAGACAGAAAACCCATGGTATTTAATTTTGGCAGCGGAAATTTTAACAGGATCTTTTAAAACTGAAAACACCCGATTATTTTATTTCAAGTTTCGGGATAAACCCTGTAGTTTATAATAGAGGAATTTCACTGGGAAATTTCCTGGTTACAAAAACATGTTCATTTATTTACTGAGCCACTTTATCCAAGCTGGTAGTGCAATGCGGCACTTTTCCTTGTTCACAGTAAATCACCTGAAACATGTTTAAAAAGATTTTATCAGCGGGGAAATACTGACTAGTCATTCAATTTGCATAAAACGACACATTGTCATAGATTATAGTATTAAGAGCGATTACAGTTGCCTCTATCTTATAATTAGCTGGTCCAGTTGTCACTCGACCGGATCTATGACTGTGGTCATATCACTATTGGGTCCTTTCAACCAAAAGTGACGTGTATCACTATTTAGGTCCTTTCACCTAAAAGTGATAAAACAGTAGTCATTGTGCACAATACCCCACTTACTGCCAGTAATTCAAGATAACAAAGACTTAATCCCTGTAACATATAACTGGAAAACATTTGGGTATTGTAAAGCACTTTTGCTAAAAAGAGAATAACTCACATTGCAAGTTTAATTGGACAGAGTTTTGCCTACTGATTTAGCCTCGTAACCTAGTTAAATAACAATGCACACGAAACTAGGTTAGTAACTTAATACAACATTTACGATAAGCTCACGAAATCAAAACCCTCATGACGAATGACAAAGTATAGCCCGAATTCGGGCAGCACTTAAACATCCATCAGATCGGTTTCAATCGATCGGACATTATATCGTAGCAGTGATCGAGTTATTACCCCGTAATCGTAGCAGCGTTTCCCTACTTTGGACGTGAATTTTAAGCAGAAAGATGGTGATTTTGATGAATTTCTCGAGCACAGACGAAATGCCCATGCACATCCTATTTTTAGCTGAAAATTGGGTTTGTCTCGGCCCGTGTAAACTCGAATAACATCTTACGCGGCCCGCGAGGGCCACCCTAGCTACTGCTAGGGCTGCCGTGTCACGGTGTAGGTCTGCCACGTGTCAGACACGTGGCCTTGATCGTTATCCAGAGATTAGCCTAGCTACCGCACCCCGCGTAGACTATCCTTAAGTCTTACGTGGCCCGCGACAGACCAATAAAATTTAATTTCTTGATTTTTCACAAGGATTAGGGTTTTAGGGGTCCGGGTTTCTACTTACGGAGCGTTTTAAGACAATTTCGTGCAGGTCCTTACACTCTCTATGTATCAATACACACATACACATATATGCACAAACTTCCTTTTTTCTTTTATTAATTCAAGTTTTCATATGTACAACATCAGCCCCTTAAGTTTGGGCGAATGAGTATTTGGCATTTACTTATCCATTTCCATTTACAAGCCTTATACATTAACTAGGTTAATGTTCTTAGTCAACATGTCCCATTCTAATCTAATTATTTGCTAATATACTATTTAATATTTATTGGGTTGGTTTCATACCGAGGATTTTATTTAAAAGCGAGGTAAATAAAGTATGTGCATTTTTGGGGTGTTACACAAATGATGTGTTCCCAGAGGAATTTTTTTAATGTTGTCTAGCAAATTCAGCATTTAAACACATTAATATCATGCAGAAATATGGTTAAATGGTCCTGAATACTTTCCTAAGTGTCGGAAATCAAAACTGTCACAAAAGGTAACATAAAGCACACTAAGCTACGTAATTTAGCACCTTAACGAACCGGTAACCAACCGAACAACCGGACACTACCCGAAACACCAAATTTCACTAGAAGCACTGTTTTAACATTACCAAGCTAGATATGATCCCCGAACATCATAACACACTAAATAAATATCTAGTAACTAAACATCTAACTAGAAACTTGCATTTCAGCTAAATAACTAACTATATGGTTATAACCTACATCTATACCCCCCCCCCCCCCACCTAGTAATCGTCCAATATGGCCCCCACCATGAGATTTTCTTTCAATTTAATATTGGATCTTGTTGGTGCTTTATGGACATAATAACCAATGGAGAAACTAATGATATGGATTTTTAAGTAACCCACTAGCATCATAACTCCCATTCTTTCACACAACATAACACACTTCACTCTTTCTCTTCTCTTCTTCTTGGCTTCGGACGTAACCCAACAACAACACAACCACCATCATCATTCATCTTCATCCAATTCCAAGCATACACAAAGGTGTTAGAAGGTGCATACGGAAGCTAGGAGCATTCGGAAGCTCAAGGACCTTCACCATTTGCTTTTATCCACCTCCTTTCTTCTCTTGATCATCCCTAGCCTTGAGCTAGTGGTAAGAACACTAATCTCTTCATTTTACATCTTATTTAAGTGGTTAAAAGATGATACATGTTGATTATCATAAAGAACACTAAGAAACAAGAGAATGAAACATGAACATAAGCTTAAATCATGAAGAAATCTTGATGTTTATGTGTTGTTATACTTGTTGATTGTTGTTTACTTATGTAAATGATGTAGATCATCATATGATCTTGCTAGATCATGATTAAAAACATAATCTAGCAAGATGAGAGGATGAAAGTGTTAAAGGTTCATATATCATCCTCATGAAAAACATGAACTTGAAAGAATATATTGTTTTCTTGCAAAATGATGATTAAAGTGAGTTGTAAGTCTTGTAAATCTAAGATTACAAGAATGATTTTTCAAGAAACCAAGTTAAAAATACAAGTTTTACTAAATCTTGGTTCTTAAATAAATAACCCTCATTTTTGGTGGTTAATAAAGTGTAGAAGCACATATGTGACAAGAAAAATCCATGAAGAAATATTTTTAGAAAATATGATTATAAGTTGTAAAGATCTAGATTCTTCAAAAATGATGTTTTTAAAGAATCAACCACACTTTAAAGGGGTAACTAGGCTTACTAAACACACTCGTAAGTTACAACAAATTTTTATAAATTTTCAAGTTCATGAAGTGGTAGATTATGCTTGTTTTTGGCTAAATTGGTAAGTGTAGATTGTTTATTGTTGATTGTTGATTGACTGCATTGATTTACAAAAGAAAATGATATGCTTTGAAAGCATGAAAACCTCCATTTTTAGGGGAAAGTATGGCAAAAATTTTCTAAAAATCTAACACTTAGAAAAAAAATTTTGAACAAATATTTACAAGTATATTTCAAACCATGGATTTTCACATAAAGTTTGCCATAATTTTTGTTACAAAAATTACAAATATTAGAGGTTGGTTTTTATAAATAAAAGTGACTAAATATGTATTTAGGGAAATATATATTTAGATGTCACCATGTGTGTGATTATTTGTACATTATGTGTATTAGTTATTTTATTTTAGGACTTAAAATAATATAACTCATCAAAATACAAAAAAAAAAAAAAAAAAAATTATTGCAATCCAAAATATTACCAAAAATTCCAAGGAATAAATATACAAAGAATACCTAAAATATTGGCGAAACCGAACTAAGGAATATAACTCACAAAAATATTCCGGAAAATTTATTCACAAGTATATTTTGGTAAATAATATTTTGGACATCAAGTGAATGAAAATGTGATTTGACAATTATTACAAATTTATATCATATTTTTGACAAGAAGAAAATATATTATTTTAGGTGAATAGAAATATATTTTCTTGGCATTAATAGAAGATATATTGTTTTTGGAGGAAATATATATTTTCTCAAACAAACATGAAGTATATTATTTTTGAGTGAAAAATAAGTTTATGTATATATTTTCCAAGTTAGATTTGAAAATACATTATTTTTGGAACTTATATGGAAATACAAATATTTTTGCCAAGGGTAAATTATAAATAATTTTTCTAAGTAATATTTCTTAAAATATATATTTTGGAAATATATATTGATGTATTTTTACTAGAGATATTATTCCGGAAAAATTAAGTATAGGAATACTTAATAAATACAAGAAAATACGTATTCTCAGACGTATAAATACACCCCGGAATACGACACCAATACATGGAAAAAATATACAAGTATAAGAATACAAATACAAATACACCCATCCTTGGGAAGGATATACATGTTTAAATACTTGAAAGGTAACAAGTTAAAATATATCATTTTAACAATTATTCCAAAATTTAATAAATATAATTTAAGTTAAAATATTTATTATTTTAACGAATAATCATATAACTTGGAATAAATGAAGACACAATGAAACGTAACTCAAAGGCACTAATTAATACTAAGTCAAGGCACGACCCGCTCGTCTAATAGATCATAGTACGTTGTAGGTAGTCGTGTACATCTGAAGGAGCTTTGAGTTACTGTGATTACGAAGAACGCAAAACCGTGAGTTCATGTTCCCCTTTTTCTTTTAACTGTTTTCAGTTTTATAACTTCGGGGGTGAAGTACATGTTACAAACTGTTTACAAACGTTTATATGTGGTATGGTTAGCTAAGGAAGGGTACTGCTAGATCATGTGAGTGGTGGGTATAACGCTTAAGACCATTAATCCTCATTGTAGGACCGAGGGACATGAGTGATAGATCTATTTGGGTGTAGCGAGCCCACACCCATGTGGACCAGGGTGGCCCATGAGGTGACTATGTCTTATTGCCTGTAACACCACGTAAAAACGTGTCCAATTATGTATAGACACGTGTCCTAAACTCTAGATATATGAAAGATTGAGTTTGAAGGACTAAAGTTGACAAACAGTGAAAATATGAAACCACAGGGACTAAAAGTGTCAACATGCCAAACTTGAGCCTCTGAATGACCATACATGAAGAATATATTCTTAAACTAGTGATTAATTGGATATAAAAAGTCGTTCATGAAAATAATCAGAAGATTATAAATAACAAGGGTTAAACGTTTCAACATGTTAATTCTTACCTCTGAGTGACCTTTTAACGAACCCGAGGCTTTGAAATATTCAAATATACTCTCAAGAATAAGTTGTATAAATTTCATGAGGTTTCGAGATCGTTATACGTTGATTATGCAAATTCCCAAGAATTAGGGTTTAAAGTGTCAACGAGGCGAAACTTATGTTTTCGGTGATCAATTAACGAAAATGGGCCTAACGGAGTTTTGTTATACTCCCTTGATCATCTACAATCTAACTACAAGGGCCAATTACATTTAAAACGAAAGATATTGAGCTCATATAAGTACAGGGACTGATCTTGCCATAAAGGAAACTTGTTTGGCTGATATCATAGGTGGTCGCGTGACGCGACCATATGACCCCTCAGCCATCTAACAGCGCGACGGCCCTGTTTTGACAGCATGTTGTTGCCAGGTGCAGGTTACTTCCATTCCTTGAGCTCCAAACAAGTTTTGATCGATTCTATGGCTTGTTAATGGTTTTTAAAAACCACCAAGACACTTGTAGAGACCTGATTTCAATCCCTAACACCTGTGATGATCCTAGAGTATGCTCTTCAAGTATAAATAGGTCTCTATGTTGATCAAATCAAGTGCTCATTTCACTCAAACATCACTCTCAACTCTCTAGCTTGAGTTCTGGACCTTTCTGGAGTTAGCAAGCATTAGGAGAAGATTATCAAGTGTAGAAAAGATAGCTAGGACCATTAGTAAGAGTCTTAATACCTGCTTAGTCCTTTTAATTAGCTTAATTACCGAAAAGTCAAACGTATCGTAATTTAGCTTTGACTTTCGGTTTAATCACAAATGGTCCAGCCACTGACCAAAACGAAAGTGGTTATGGAACCATATTAAAGTAGGTGATTAACCCTTAAAAGGGCACCTCCTAATTATTTCGTTTGACTAGTTAATTGTCGGGTCAAACTAGTTTGACAAAAAGTCAAACTGGACAGAAAGTTTAAAAATGAATTAAATTAATAAAACAGAGGTTCTAAATTCTATTTTAACATTCTAATGACTTGGTAATTAATATTAGAACATGTTTTATCAATCCTAACCTGACAATTATCAGTCTAAGGTCAGTTTATAACCGAAAGTCGCAAAAGCTTGACTTTAGCTTTGACTTTCAGTTCTGACCCGTTCAAGCTTAATTCTTCCATGTTTTAAGCTTCCATTAGGACCACATTAATCAGTAGTATAACCCTCTGGAGTTATTTTGCTTGGTCCTTAGTAGTTTGAATTATATACACTTGTTTGTTAATATGCTTATAAATGCCGTAAATGCCCTTTTAACATATAAATGAGATTTTTAGAAATGTGAGAAGACAAAAACCTTTCCTACTGATATTTAAACTTGTCCAAAAAATTTGACATCAGTTCTTGGTCCCAAAAAAGGAGTTATGCCTGATATCGTAATTAGAAGATTTTTATTAATTAATTTACGATATCTTGCATAAGTCATGCTTAAACTTGGATTTTGAACCAAAGCTCATTACCTACTGTTAAGATATTATTTTTAAGGAATATTAAGATTTTTGGTGAGATTATAATCTGTTTAAATTATAGAGTTCATGTGTAATTCGGTAAATGACGATAATACCTTTTTCATGCATAAAATGAGAGTAACAAATGATTTAAATGCCAAACTTTTTCCTACTGATTTTATACATTAAATAAATTATTTTGAGCATTTAAAATTGATCAAACCTCAGATTTACATAAACATCTTGATAATCGTCAATTAGCGAGTTTACACTATGTAGGTGCATATTATGGTTTAAAACCATACTTAACATCTAAGACTTATTACCTACTGAATTTTTAAACAAATTTTAATATTATTACAGTAGGTATAAGTTATAAACTCTGGTTTCCAAAAATGTCCTTAAAAGCATATGCGAAATAACCAAAATGCCCTTTCGGGGCATAGTTTGGCCATAAATGGTAAACCTCACATATATGTAATATCTTACTGATGTAATGAGATAAATTAAATATTTTTACTGATTACTAAAGACCCGAACTTCAGTTGGTTATAAAATCTCTTTTATAAGCATTAAAATTACCAAAATGCCCTTACGGGACTTAAATTGCTTTTAAATACTTTTTGGGCATATATGTTAACATCTTACTGATGTATTAACATATTTTAAGCATTATAACAATCAAGACCTGTATATAATTCATTTGGTCACCCGTTACGCGTTTATGCGTTCGGATCGGTTTATGTGACTAGTTTACGTAAAATAGCCGAAACGGGTCTAACCTTATCATTAAATCCTCAAATTTCAGAATGTGTTTAGTTTACCCATATTATTCAAGTATCCAAACTTGACGGGTCTAAATCACATTCTATTCCGGTCTCCTTTTAATCTAACGTTTAGGACCGTAAAGTTTCTTTCTAGCTAACCGGTCTAAGTCTTTGACTTAACTAAAGACCCGTTAGCATCCTAATAGGTTATTAAACCTTCTACACAGATTAAGTAGCGTCCAGTAGAAGGTACCATCATAAAGCTTTAGGATTTACGGCTGAGTTATCTTCACTTTAAGCTCAGGTAAATACTTTTAACTTATTTTCCCTTATATGGGCTTGGGATATGGTATTATAATAATACCACTTGGTCGGGTATGAAATCATTTAATCGGATTATGATTAATAAATTTACATAACCCGATTTAATCTGTCTTATTTGATAACATAAACATTGGGGGTTAATTCGACCGTGTCCTGGATAAAAACAGCTCATTTCGTTTGAAAATGGCCACGACCTATGCACGGGGTGTAGGCATACACCTGACAGATGCAAATGCTAAGATATAAACCCACATGTTGGGGATAACTCCTTTGTGGGTTCTATAAGTGGTGAGTCAGTTAATCATGACCGGCTTCCAACCGACCCCAATTGTAAGACAAACATGTAAATCTGTATACAAGATTATCTTTAATAATTGTCCCAAGTTATAAATGATTTGTGCCATGTGCACTTAAATCAATTTTCATAAATATTTTCAAAAGAGTTAGTTAATTGTATTTACCAATGTAAACTGACGTATTTTCTTAAAGACTGATTGACAGGTACCTCTCGTACTAGGCTGGAGCTATTAGGTGTCATAAGAGGATCTTGCAAATCCATAGATACCCGAAGTCTGTTATTTTGTTTCTTTGTAATTATTTATGATCCGCCCGTGGATCTTATTACATTCCAGTCTGTATATTCTTTCACTCGGACACTCAGACATTATAGTTTGTAATAGTTTATTCACCAAGCCTTCCGCTGTGCTATTATATTGTGTGTATTGTCAATGATGATATCAACTACGTCACGATGCTCCCCGCCGGGCCCACCGGTAATATGTGGAAATATCGGGGTGTGACAGGTTGGTATCAGAGCCAACATTGAGTGAATTAACACTAACCTTTTGTGTTTAATCTCAATGACACAATAAGCACATTCCTTAGACTTCCGAGTCTAGGCTAATGACCAAGGATTTATTCTTAACTTTCCTTTTATTGTTTATATTATATTTACTTGTTTTGACAGGTTATCAAATTGGAAATTTCCGCCACGTGTGAGAGGCAGAGGAAAGGGACCAATGAGAGGAGGGCCATCAGGCCACGCGGGACCATCCCATCGACGTACCCCGTCGGCGACTTTCTCTAGTTCCGACTCTCGGGACCATTGGAGTCATAACTTCGAGCCAGCGAGACATTCTGTTTCGCTGGGATCCTCACCATCCGACCCTCCATACTTTGGACAACCCATTCCCGATAAACCCCAACATTCCCAACATTCTCTAGAATCACACCATTCGAACCAATCTCACCACTCCCTTCACTCCGATTCCATTTATTCCCCAGGTTAATTCAATCCCAATGAATATGTCAACAATCTTTTTGGTTTCAACCCTTTAGGACCTCAAGATCACTTCTCCCAGGAGATTGAAATGGACGACGACCCCAACCCTGAAATGAAAACCGGAACACCGAGCCACCCTATCAGTATCTCAAGCGGTTCTTCGTACCAAGGATCGCCGTACCATGGGCCCGATCCATTTAAGGAATGGTGGTCAAGGTATGAATGGGAATTCACCCCTTCATATCATAACTCTCCTGCTCAACCTCCTTTAAATGATCTGCAACTTCAAGCAGTTACCCCACCATCTATACCAGTTGAGGAACCACCTCAACCGCCTCCCGAGCCGCCAAGGAGAAGGAGAAATGCTCGAATGTCTGTACGTGGGGGACCACGGTTCGTATCCCCTCATGGTTCAAGTTCTTACCCTCCTATTCCCGAGGACCCCCAAATGGGTGGACCCTCGCATGCGGTGCCGGAAGTCAATCCTCTGCCAGTTTCTCATGCACCACCGCCACCGCCAGTGGGTTTTGACAACCCGATACCAACAAACCCAGGTTCGTCTGGGTATAACCCATCTGGGTATCTAACCACTGTGGAATATGGAGCCCATGACCCATACCTTACTGCAGCACAATACAATGCACTTTATCCTTCTTCTTACCCACCAGTTTACCTAACTGGATATCCAGTGCAAGGGTATCAATACCCACCATATCATCAACCTCCTCCTCCCCAACAGGAGCAAACTCAGGAGATTCTACAAAGGTTAGACCGGGTTGAACGTGAAGCCGATGAAACTAAGAAGAAGCATAATGGCTTTCTTAAGGGCCTTGCGAACCTTATTAAAGGCAAGAAGATGTAGGAAGTTGTTATTTTATTTTGTATTGTCTTTTAATCAAGTCCCTGCAAGGACATTATTTTATTTTCAGTACCAAGTCCCTGCGTGGACTTACTTTCTATTTCTGTAGCCCCTGCGTGGGCAGTGTGTTGTTTCAAGTCCCGTTTAGGGCATCGTTGTACTAGTTTCGTGATTTAATGAAGTTATTTTCGATTTTCAAATATGTATTTTATTACATCATCATGCTATATCATTTCAAATTTAATTAATCTGCCAAAGAAATTCTTAGAGGTATAACCTAGCCAAAAATATTAATGGCTATGATGGTACAACCTTTTTAAGAAAATAACTCCCTGTTAACATCTGAAAACATGTTAACATTCCTGGTTGTGCGATACGAAAAACCACACAAGCTTCCAAATGTACTTGGACTTTCCCAAGTCACTATCATAGCCTATATGATGTATATGAATCATGGCAAATAAACATCAAAATGATGTATACACCTAAAACATCCATTTGAGATGTACGCTTACAAGCAAAGGTATAATAATGACAATGACAGTTATACTTTATAAACTTCTTGTCAAAAGGGCGACGAACTATGTTCGACCCTTAAAGATCACTGATCCAGGAGATCATTGATTATAGTTTAATCATCCCTGTGACATGGCCTCTTGTGCTGTCTAAATGTCCTTCGAGACGAGCCTTGTGCTAAATTAAAATGTCTATCATGACATTGAGAGATGTGATTTATATTCCCCTGTCTAATAAAAATATAAAGAATTATATCTCATTGATTATTATTACCTTCTTAAAATGGTCTATATGGTTTAATAATACCATGACCATCTAATCATCAATGTGATGATTTATTGCATCATTTAAATATAATATTATTGTTTAATATAGTACCCAAATCATGGCTGGATCTGAAGAAGTAAACAGCCGTCCACGGGAAGAAAACAATAATGAGACCAGAATAAATCTTACAAACGCTGAACTGCAAGCCATGATTGACACCGCAGTTGCTCAAGCGGTGGATAAGATATTCAAGGAACCGAGTCATGTTCGGTCCAAAACTCACACAAAACCCTTATCACAGTCGCATGCATCAAGAAGGGATGAATCTCAGCATTCATCCAATCAAAGATCTGAGCCTCAGAAAGTGGTGTTAAATCAGACTCCTAAGTACAAAAAGAGTTGTACCTATAATTACTTCGTCTCCTGTAAACCGAGGGATTTTACAGGAGAAAAGGGAGCAATCGACTGCATGAACTGGTTAGACGAAATGGAGACTGTGATTGACATCAGTGGATGTGCTAAGGAAGACATAGTTATGTTTGTGTCTCAATCTTTCAAGGGCGATGCCCTCACTTGGTGGAAAGCATTAGTACAGTCCACTGGAAAGGTTCATTTGTATAACCTTTCATGGAGCAAGTTTGTGTATCTTTTGAAAGATACATATTGTCCTCAGCATGAAGTTGAGAGGATTGAAATTGACTTCCTCACCTTGGTGATGAAGGATTTAGACTGTAGGTCCTATGTGACCAGTTTCAACTCGATGTCAAGGCTTGTACCATATTTAGTCATTCCTGAACCCAAACGCATTGTGCGTTTCATCGGAGGTTTAGCTCCTGAAGTGAAAGGAAACGTCAAGGCTTCTAAGCCTACTACGTATAGATCTGCTATGGATCTATCTTTATCTCTTACTCTTGATATTGTGAGGAGTAGAGCCAAGAGAACTACCGATGACGGGAAGAGGAAGAGGGAGGAAGACAAGTCCTCTCAATCAAACAAAAATAACAAAGGGAACTTTGGTTTTAAGAAAGGGCAGTCGAATGACAAACCCAGGTGCAAGACCTGCAACAAAAGGCACTTTAGAAAGTGCAACCAAGACCCACAAGCTAAACCATGTGGGATTTGCAAGAAGAAGGGGCACAAAACGGTGGAGTGCCGGAACATTAAGGATGCAACTTGTTATGGTTGCAACGAGAAGGGGCACATCAAGACAAATTGCCCCATGAATACCAAGAAGCCCGAGGAGGCAAAGAAAAACAACGCAAGAGTTTTCCAGATGAATGCAAGGGAAGCAGTGAACGACGAGAATGTCATAACAGGTACCTTCCTCATTAATAATAATTATGCTAGAGTCTTATTTGATTCAGGTGCTGATAAGTCTTTTGTAGACCATAAGTTTTGTAAGTCACTGAATCTGCCTATTAAGACTCTAGACTTAAAATATGAGGTAGAGCTTGCTGATGGTACCTTAGAAACAGCCTCAACTCTTCTTGATGGATGTTTCATATCCATTAAGAATCATTCTATCCCGCTATCCCTCCTGCCAATGAAATTGGCTGGGTTTGATATAGTTTTGGGCATGGATTGGTTGTCGCATAACCAAGCCCAAATCGCCTGTGATAAAAAGCTAGTTATTATCAAAACCCCTTCTGGCGAATCCGTCACCATCCAAGGAGATACACATTATGGTCTGCCCAACAATGTGTCCATTCTCAAAGTATCGCAATGTCTGAAAAGCGGATGTGTCATCTATATGGCACAAGTGTCAGTAAACGACCCAAAGCCGAAGATTAAAGATATTCCAATTATATCCGAGTATCCTGATGTCTTTCCTGATGAATTACCTGGATTACCTCCTAAGAGGCAAGTAGAATTCAGGATAGATATTCTCCCAGGATCCGCACCAATTGCACGAGCTCCTTATCGTCTAGCGCCTACCGAAATGAAAGAGCTCAGGACCCAATTGGATGACCTACTAGAGAAAGGTTTCATTCAAGCCAGCTCTTCGCCTTGGGGAGCTCCAATATTGTTTGTGAAAAAGAAGGATGGATCAATGCGCTTATGCATTGATTACCGTGAGCTAAACAAGATAACAATCAAGAATCGATATCCCTTACCCAGGATCGACGACCTATTTGATCAGCTCCAAGGGGCGAGCTTCTTCTCTAAGATTGATTTGAGATCTTGGTATCATCAACTCAAGGTTAGAACTGAAGATGTTCCAAAAACGGCATTCAGAACGAGGTATGGACATTACGAGTTTTTAGTGATGCCTTTTGGGCTCACTAATGCACCAGCAACATTCATGGACCTCATGAATAGAGTCTGCAAACCCTACTTAGATAAGTTTGTCATCGTCTTCATAGATGACATACTCATATATTCTCGTAGCCAAGTTGATCACAAGAAGCACCTTCGATGTATCTTAGAATTGCTTTGACATGAGAAGTTGTATGCTAAATTCTCCAAGTGCGAATTCTGGCTTCGTGAAGTCTAATTCCTTGGACATGTTGTTAGTGAGCGCGGTATCCAAGTAGATCCCGCCAAGATAGAAGCCATTATGAATTGGGAAGCACCAAAGACGCCAACCGAAATTCGCAGTTTTCTGGGTCTAGCTAGATATTATAGAAGATTCATTGAGAACTTCTCAAGAATAGCTGCACCATTGACTTCTTTGACCCGTAAGAATGTAAAATTTGATTGGGGTCCAAGACAACAAGAATCCCTTGAGATTCTTAAGCAGAAATTGAGCAATGCTCCATTGTTGACATTGCCCAAAGGAACTGAAGAATTTGCCGTTTACTGTGTTGCGTCACACACCGGTATGGGGTGTGTACTTATGCAAAAAGGCAAGGTAATTGCCTATGCATCACGACAACTAAAGGTGCATGAAAATAATTACACCACCCACGACTTAGAATTGGGTGCCGTTGTATTCGCACTAAAGTTATGGAGACACTATTTGTATGGAACAAAATGTGTGATCTATTCAGATCAGAAAAGTGTCCAACATTTATTCAATCAAAAAGAGCTCAATATGAGACAGCGCCGCTGGATAGAAACTTTAAATGATTACGATTGTGAAATTCGCTACCATCCCGGCAAGGAGAATGTAGTCGCCGATGCCTTAAGCCGAAAAGAGAGAGTTAAACCTATCAGGATTAATGCTAAGAGCATTGAACTGAAGAATAGCCTGAGTGAAAGGCTATTAGCTGCACAGAAGGATGTTGTTTTGGAAGCTAACCTTCAAGATGAAAAGTTAGGTATAACTGCTGAACAATTAACACCTGGCAAGGATGGAATTCTCAGAATGAATGGAAGAATCTGGGTTCCCATTCATGGAGGACTTCGAGATGTAATCCTCCAGGAAGCTGACAACTCCAAATATTCAGTTCACCCTGGAGGTGACAAGATGTATCAGGATTTGAAAGCTAATTATTGGTGGATAGGGTTGAAGAAATCTATTGCCACCCATGTAGCTAAGTGCTTGACCTGTGCTCAGATTAAAGCAGAGCATCAAAAACCATCGGGTCTGCTTCAACAGCCAGAACTTCCCACATGGAAGTGGTAACTATGGACTTTATAACCAAGTTACCTAAGACAAGGCACGGAAATGATACCATATGGGTTATAGTTGATAGATTGACTAAGTCAGCACATTTCTTACCCATCAAGGAGACTCATAGCTCCGACAAGTTAGCCCAGTTGTACGTGGATAAGATTGTGTCTCTTCACGGAATGCCGGTGTCTATTATCTCTGATAGAGATACTAGATACACCTCTCACTTTTGGAAAAGTTTCCAACAATCTTTGGGCACTTGTTTGAATTTTAGTACTGCCTACCATCCTCAGACAGATGGACAGAGTGAGCGTACAATTCAAACTTTGGAAGACATGCTTCGTGCGTGTGTTATTGATTTTGGAGGTAGATGGGATGATCACCTACCCTTGATCACCAACTACCTCCCAAATCAAGACACTTGTAGAGTCCTGATTTCAATCCCTAACACCTGTGACGATCCTAGAGTATGCTCTTCAAGTATAAATAGGTCTCTATGTTGATCAAATCAAGTTCTCATTTCACTCAAACATCACTCTCAACTCTCTAGCTTGAGTTCTGGACTTTTCTGGAGTTAGCAAGCATTAGGAGAAGATTATCAAGTGTAGAAAAGATAGCAAGGACCATTAGTAAGAGTCTTAATACCTGCTTAGTCCTTTTAATTAGCTTAATTACCGAAAAGTCAAACGTATCGTAATTTAGCTTTGACTTTCGGTTTAATCACAAATGGTCCAACCACTGACCAAAATGAAAGTGGTTATGGAACCATATTAAAGTAGGTGATTAAGCCTTAAAAGGGCACCTCCTATTTATTTGGTTTGACTAGTTAATTGTCGGGTCAAACTAGTTTGACAAAAAGTCAAACTGGACAGAAAGTTTAAAAATGAATTAAATTAATAAAACAGAGGTTCTAAATTATATTTTAACATTCTAATGACTTGGTAATTAATATTAGAACATGTTTTATCAATCCTAACTTGACAATTATCAGTCTAAGGTCAGTTTATTACCGAAAGTCGCAAAAGCTTAACTTTTGCTTTGACTTTCAGTTCTGACCCGTTCAAGCTTAATTTTTCCATGTTTTAAGCTTCCATTAGGACCACATTACTCAGTAGTATAACCCTCTGGAGTTATATTGCTTGGTCCTTAGTAGTTTGAATTATATGCACTTGTTTGTTAATATGCTTATAAATGTCGTAAATGCCCTTTTGACATATAAATGAGATTTTTAGAAATGTGAGAGGACAAAAACCTTTGCTACTGATATTTAAACTTGTCTCGAAAATTTGACATCAGTTCTTGGTCCCAAATAGGAGTTATGCCCGATATCGTAATTAGAAGCTTTTTATTAATTAATTTGCGATATCTTGCATAAGACATGCTTAAACTTAGATTTTGAACCCAAGCTCATTACCTACTATTAAGATATTATTTTTAAGGAATATTAAGATTTTTGGTCAGATTATAATCTGTTTAAATTATAGAGTTCATGTGTAATTCGGTAAATGACGATAATACATTTTTCATGCATAAAATGAGAGTAACAAATGATTTAAATGCCAAACTTTTTCCTACTGATTTTATACATTAAATAAATTATTTTGAGCATTTAAAAATGATCAAAACCTCAGATTTACATAAACATCTTGATTATCGTCAATTAGCGAGTTTGCACTATTTAGGTGCATAGTATGGTTTAAAACCATACTTAACATCTAAGACTTATTACCTACTGAATTTTTAAACAAATTTGAATATTATTACAGTAGGTATAAGTTATACACTCAGGTTTCCAAAAATGTCCTTAAAAGCATATGTGAAATGACCAAAATGCCCTTTCGGGGCATAGTTTGGCCATAAATGGTAAACCTCACATATATGTAATATCTTACTGATGTAATGAGATAAATTAAATATTTTTACTGATTACTAAAGACCAGAACTTCAGTTGGTTAAAAAATCTCTTTTATAAGCATTAAAATTACCAAAATGCCCTTACGGGACTTAAATTGTTTTTAAATACTTTTTGGGCATATATGTTAACATCTTACTGATGTATTAACATATTTTAAGCATAATAACAATCAAGACCTGTATATAATTCATTTGGTCACCCGTTACGCGTTTATGCGTTCGGATCGGTTTTTGTGACTAGTTTACGTAAAATAGCCGAAACGGGTCTAACCTTATCATTAAATCCTCAAATTTCAGAATGTGTTTAGTTTACCCATATTATTCAACTATCCAAACTTGATGGGTCTAAATCGCATTCTATTCCGGTCTCCGTTTAATCTAACGTTTAGGACCGTAAAGTTTCTTTCTAGCTAACCGGTCTAAGTCTTTGACTTAACTAAAGACCCGTTAGCATCCTAATAGGTTATTAAACCTTCTACACAGATTAAGTAGCATCCAGTAGAAGGTACCATCATAAAGCTTTTGGATTTACGGCTGAGTTATCTTCACTTTAAGCTCAGGTAAATACTTTTAACTTATTTTCCCTTATACGGGCTTGGGATATGGTATTATAATAATACCACTTGGTCGGATATTAAATCATTTAATCGGATTGTGATTAATAAATTTACATAACCCGTTTTAATCTTTCTTGTTTGATAACATAAACATTGGGGGTTAATTCGACCGTGTCCTGGATATCCACAGCTCATTTCGTTTGAAAATGGCCACGACCTATGCACGGGGTGTAGGCATACACCTGACAGATGCAAATGCTAAGATATAAACCCACATGTTGGGGATAACTCCTTTGTGGGTTCTATAAGTGGTGAGTCAGTTAATCATGACCGGCTTCCAACTGGCCCCAATTGTAAGACAAACATGTAAATCTGTATACAAGATTATCTTTAATAATTGTCCCAAGTTATAAATGATTTGTGCCATGTGCACTTAAATCAATTTTCATAAATGTTTTCAAAAGAGTCAGTTAATTGTATTTACCAGTGTAAACTGACGTATTTTCTTAAAGACTGATTAACAGGTACTTCTCGTAATAGGCTGGAGCTATTAGGTGTCATAAGAGGATCTTGCAAATCCATAGATACCTGAAGTCTGTTATTTTGTTTCTTTGTAATTATTTATGATCCGCCTGTGGATCTTATTACATTCCAGTCTGTATATTCTTTCACTCGGACACTCAGACATTATGGTTTGTAATAGTTTATTCACCAAGCCTTCCGTTGTGCTATTATATTGTGTGTATTGTCAATGACGATATCATCTACGTCACGATAATCCCCGCCAGGCCCACCGGTAATTTGTGGAAATATCGGGGTGTGACATTGCCGGAGACAAATTTGCCAGGTTTGAGCCTTTCTACATCACGTCACACATATTAATGGCCTTGTAAACAATTAATGATCTGTTTTCCTTGTTGCTTTCATACCGGGATTTAAAAACATACATACATACTTACTTATAATGATTTCAAGGTTTATTCGAGCTCACACACTAAACACATGAACTCGCTCAACTTTTGTTGATGTTTTCAAACTACATGTATTTCAGGAAACTAAGTATGGATCTGGCGGGCGTTGAAGTTTTCAACTGTTGTTAGGAATAAAGGATGTCATCCGGTGTCGAATGGTTTGGAGTGTGTGCCCTATCCTGGATAGGATACATGTTTCAAAGCCTGATTTTTATAAATGTCTTTTGTCGAGTCCTTTTGGAACTCTAAAACAATTTGCATGGTTTGTAATTTGGATTTGAAGCCCATGTCTGGGATCTAAAACGATGTTGTTGTAATGCTTCAAAACTTAATCAATGGATGAACATCTTTGGTTTTATCATATAGCTGTTTGTTATGCTTGAATGCAATGATATTAAGCAAGTCACACATAATCACGCTTCCGTAAAAGTCAGGGTGTGGCGGTTTGGTATCAAAGCTTCGATTGTAGCGAACTAGGATTCTTTCTCGAGTCTAGACTACAATCATTAGGGCTCTCACGAAAATATTTTTACAACATGTTTTCATTGCATACACGAAACGCCCAGATCCAGGGAAACAAACATTTTTAAAACGGAAAGACACGAAACACGATTGCAAGGTTTACCTTTGTGGTTTAGTCTGGGGGACTAGGTGGTTTAGTCTGGGAGACTAGGTGGTTTGGTCTGGGGGACTAGGTGGTTTAGTCTGGGAGACTAGGTGGTTTGGTCTGGGAGACTAGGTGGTTTGGTCTGGGAGACTAGGTGGTTTGGTCTGGGAGACTAGGTGGTTTAGTCTGGGAGACTGGGTGGTTTAGTCTGGGAGACTAGGAAGGATACATGACTTCATTATACATTGTCTTTAATTGCATGCTAAATGATAGTGGTTAATATATGTGCATATGTTATGATTGTTCTGTTACAGACACTATGTCTTCATCCGAGAGCGGATTGTCCGATACTGATGATCCTATGGCTATTGTGTCCGATGATGAGATCGCACCAGAGCCAGAGATCTTTACCTCAGATACTGAGAGCGACCCAGATATGCTATCAGACTATGACGACGACGACTTCCAGCCGTTTACGTTGCCTGATTTTGGAGATGACTTACCGCGTGCTGATGGTATTCTAGACGAGGATCCTTTTGTTATTCCCATTCCAGTCCATGATCATTTTATCATCGAGCATCCCGATGGTGAGCATATTGTTGCACCGATCCTCGCTCCTATTCCTTTAGTGGTCATCCCTCCTGAGGATTGGCCTTTTGATGATCTGTTTGATGATGATTTTGATCTATTTGTTGATTGTCCTCCTGATGATGCCCATGGTGATGGAGAGCTAGATGAGGACATTGTTGCTAGTCCACTCCCCGAGATCCTTGTTATTGAGATTTCCTCTGACACTAGTTTGCACTCTATCTCAGATTCCTTTGAGTCTGTGACGTCTTCCTCCTTACAGGCAGTTGGATTGCGACACTGTGCCACTGATTCTGATGATGATACAGCCATGTCAGCTGCACCATCCCCTCCACACGATCCCGAGCTTGATCTTGAGTTAGATTTCATTCCTGTTGATCAGCCTGATGTTGCACCTGCTGATCCTGAGCCTTTACCTGATCATGACCCTATTCCTTTTGGCATACCTGACATTACACCCCTCCTACCTGATCCAGTTCCTGCACCCGTTGAGCCTGCTGTTGTTGAGCCATTCATTCCTCCACTTGCACCCGCACCCGCTGATGTTGCTCCTTTTCACCCTGTGGAGTCTGATGTTCATTGTGTTGATCTACCTATCATTTTCTTGCAGGACATACCCGCATCCCTTCCAGGGGATGGTACTTCAGGCCAACAGTCTAGTCATGACCCTCATGTTTCAGCAGCTTTACCACATATCCCTCAGTCTGCACCTTTTGCTCATTTTACTTCTTCACCACTTGATGAGCCATTCTGATGGTCCCCACCGTATTCCATGCCGATCTCAGATCCCTACCATCCCTCGCAATTAGTTGGTTATACACAGGATGAGTTACTTTATTCTCTTCAGCTTCTATTTGAAGTCATGAGTCGCAGAGTCTTGGAGCTTAAGTCAACACCACGTCCTTTACCGTGTCCTTGTCAGCCTGCTTTCGTTCCCCCTCATTCATCACCGCCTCCTTTTGCGCGTCCACCTGCTCCTCTTACTCCTTTCCCAGAGTTTGATGCTCGATTCCTCACCGTCGAGCAGCAGGTCCGTTATTTGCTTCGTCATGTGCACAAGCTCGAGGAGGAGCTCACACATGTTCTCAGTTTGATTTTCCTCCCTCCTCCTCCTCCGCCATCAGTACAGTAGGTTTTTGGTTTTATGCAGATGCATTACCCTTGATGAGAGCACCACTATTAAGCTGAGCTTGTGAAGCCTTTTGGAGATCACTTTTGAGTGTGTGACTTTTGTAGATTGGTAGACTTGTTGGACAAGGGTAGTGTGACCCTGTATTCCCTTTTGATATGATACACTTTGTAAAACATGTAACAATACTCTGTGGTCGATGATTAATAAAAGCTCAATCGTCATGTTTATGTTATGATTGTGCTGTTGTTTGATTATTTGATATGATGATTTATTATGTGTATGTACATACGATCTCTAGACAACTATATACATATCCTGAACAAATAAGACCTGACCAATCCGATCTCCTTCTTAAAAGATGCCTCCTCAAGAGATCATTCGGCTGGCCGAGGCAGAATTACAAGCGCACAGAATTAAAAGATGCCACCTAACGGTAATGTTTAAGTCACCGAAGACACATTACAATACGTTTGGACATTTCCGAGATTGCTTTGCTAATGCTTTCTGTGATGATGTTGCTTGGGTACAGGCTGTACCTACAAGAAGTTTTTGGACTGCAAGCCTCTGAACTTCGACGGCACTGGAGGTGCCGTAGCTTTTGTGAGATGGGTCGAGAATACGAATTATGTTTTGCGAATGAGCGGATGTACTCCAGAGCAACAAGTCACATACGTTTCTAGATTGTTTCAAGATGAGGCTCTGTCACGGTGGAACCTTCGGGTTCAGAAAATGGGCGAGGCTGCTGCGTATGCTTTGACCTGGGATGAGTTGAAAGAATTGATGCGTAAGGAGTATTGTTCTCAGATGGAAATCCAGAAGCTGGAAATTTAATTCTGGAACTTGAAGATGGAAGGTCCAAAGATAATGGAATATGTGCAAAGACTTCACGATTTGTCACGAGTTGTTCCATATCTGGTGGAACCAGAGTTTAAGAGGATAGGATGATTCATCTGGGGATTAGCGCCTCAAATTCTGAGCTTGATGACAACATCAACGCCTCCAACAACTATCGATGCGAGTAACTTAAGTGTGGCGCTCACCAAAGAAGCACTTAGATTGGAAAAACTCTCAACCCCTGACGAGAAAAAGGAGACCATTGTGGAGCCATCTGGGGATAAGAAGAGGAAGTTCGCAAATTTCAAGAAGGGTACTCGGGATAATAACAAAAACAAGGCCAAAAAGGGAAAAGAGTACATGGGTATCCTACCTAAGTGCGACAATTATCGACGTTATCATATCGGGCGATGTAAATATGGAAATTGTGCTAACTGTCGCTAAGTGGGGCATGTCAAGGAGACGTATAGGCAAGGTACTAAAGGTGGAAATGGAGGTCAATATGGTAGCGAAAATCTCGGAGGAAACAACGACAACAGCAACTATCAAAGCGGAAATGGCGACGATCAAGGACGTGGACAAGGGTGTTTTAACTGCGGCGATGTGAGGCATTTCAGGAAGTATTGCCCTAAAAATGTCACACCCTGACCACATAAAACAACAAAACGTGGCGGAAACATCAGGGAGTGTTGTAACAGAATCATTGTTTCACAACCATGGATCAAATGATTTCGTTTTATTAAATTATTGAACTCATTGGTTATTTCAATCCAAATAAATACAATTATTATCTTTCAAGTTTTAAAGTCGCTAAGGCACGAGTCCATCCTATGTATAGCATGTAACAACAATCATCACAAAGCAGTACCTGAAACATGTGTAAAAATAGGTATGTCAGCATAAAAATGCCTGTGAGATACATAGGTTTTGTTTATGCATGATTCATGACTTATAAGTTTAAAAGAATGTTTTAACAAAAAGTAGTCATGAACCTAAAAATATTTTCTTTATAAAAATCATGTGAAAATTTATGAGAAATTTGATGATATAAAAGAATGATGCATAAATAAATAATCAAGTAAAATGAGTTTATAAAATAATGTTTTGGATAAAATGTTTGAAGTATATATAAGAATATACTTTGGTTTTAAGAAAGTCGATTAGGTAATATATCAAAATATATTTCGGTTCCAAAATTGTTAAACAGATAGTATATTAAATATACTTTAGTAGTCAAAATAATCGTTTTGGTAGTATATCAAAAGTATACTTTGGATTTATAAATAACATATTAAACTATGTTTTAGTTGAATAAATAACATATTTAAATTATGTTTTGGTAGTTTAATAAAATATATGTTGTTTTGTACAATATCACACGTGAGAGTATATCAAACTATACTTTTGGGAGTATAATAAAATATACAATAAAAATGTGATTTAAGAATTCAATCAGACCTAGTGCATCAAAATACACCTCTGAGACTATAGGGATACAACAAAGGCAATCCCTATTTGGATGGAGAAACAAATTGGTTTCAGACATTCCATGACAACAGGAATGGGGTGTCAAATCCTATAGCACTATATCATACTACCAATCGGTCTGGTGAACAATAAATAAGTACAATTCAACAATTAATTTTATCATCTTTGAAAAATCAGTTTTTAAACCATAAATAATCATTCAGTTTGTCAAAAGATAAGTACTAATATGTATAATCAATTATACTTAGAAATCGTGAACATAACAAATAGGTACACATATTTCACCCCAAAACATATAAAACAGTAAAAGAGGGGACTATGTACTCACATGAGGGTGCTTTAGAAGTCTTGAACAACAACCAAGCAAAGCTTAGAGGGAGTACGGAAATCAAACTGCACCTAATATAGGTAACTAAACCGGGAGATAGGATAGAATGATGTTCTATAAATCAAATGAGTAATTGAACTCATATGGTATGATTTAATAGAGCTAACATTCTGATTTGAAAGCCTACTTAAGTGCTTTTGACCCGTTTCGACTCATTATGGTAGCATAAGCTACTATAACGTGTCGGTTGCGCAAAACTATGTTCGGATCGTTATCTATGAGCTATGTCAAGTCTTACATGCCCAATTATACCCTAACATGTTACTAATTCAGATTAGATGTCAAAAATATGTTTACATATGCACATTACTGATTTATGCTACAAAAGGGCATTTTGGTCATTTCCTATGGGCATGTAAACCAATTAACGAAAAGTTAACCAATCCTATGTGATCATAAGGTATAACCTCAGGGGTTATTCCCTATGCAACTATGATCACTAAGCAAGCTTGGTCGGATCCTAATGATCGACCAAACGGGTCGGGTTAGAAAGTCTAAGCGGTTGTCTAGACCGCTTAACTTACGACCCTTAACAAGCACTAAACTAGTAGTGACGAGTTAAACATGTCAAAACATGTTTAACCTACTTAGAAAACTGATTTGGTATCAAAACAAAGTGTTTTGATACCTAAAAGTAGTTCCGTTGCAAAATGCGTGCTAAAGCGCATTTTGACCGAAACTTTGACTCGTCACTACACCTAGTTAACGTTGTAATCAGTAGGCATAATCACTAAGGATTATAACCATCGTGATTACAATCACGTTGCAAAGTTCAACCGAACTTTGCGTTGACCATTGACCGGTCAAACTGAAAGTCAAACACTGTTTGACTTTTTAAACTAGTAAGTAATAAAAGAATGAAGGAATGCTCACTAAAGGTCCTTGCTATCTTTTCTACCAAGAATAAGTTTCCAATCACTTGAGAGAGCTCCCAATTCAGATTAGAAAGGAGATTGAGATGAAAATGAGCAAGGAATGAATGAAAGGTGATGGCTATTTATACTTGTAGCAAGAACACAAGATCATGACATGTGTTTGTGTAGCTTCCAAGCAAAAATCATGGCCATACACTTGTTGGATGCAGGTTCAAAGCCTTGGAGAAGGGATAACTTGGTTACCACACAAAAAATTTGCAAGAACAGCCCCTAAAGTATCAAACATATTGCAAAATATGATTTCTGGTCACTGGGCATGCCTTACGGTCTGCAAAGGACCTCTTACGGTCCGTAAGGGCCCTGCAGCTAACCAGCAACTTTCAAAGTTTGGCAGTTTTGGCCCCTGAGCTTGTTTCGATGCGTATTGACACTTCTAACGCCCGTCAAACCCATTTTTAAGCTCCATAATGAAGTTAAAGTATGGCGAACATGAAACATGCTCAAAAATATGTCGGATGTTGGTTCGTTTGGCCGTACGGTTGCGTTGTTCGGCTAATTACGACGGAAATCGTAACGGGCGCGAAAATGAACCAAATTGCGAAACGAACGAAGTTTTTGCATGCCGATCACTAAAATAAAAATATTTTAGTCTGTACAAAAATTTTGGATGTCCAGATGTGGTCAGAACGTAAGATATGCGCAAAAATGCAAACTTACGCCGTTTTTGACACTTTTAGTCCCTGTAAGATCAAATAAGCATATTTTCACACACCGAACCACTCAAAGCTTATTTCTAAGCTATGTTTAGGTTATTTATGGTATGTTTAGCTTATGATCATGTTCCGGGCTGTACGTTGCCTTACGAATCGGCAGACTTTTGCAAGTTGACGCAAATAGTCCCTGTGAGCGAATAAACTTGATTTCAACACACCAAACCATCCAAAACTTATTTCTAAGTTATGTAAAGGTTATTTAATGTATTTTAAGCCTATTTCACTATTCTGGAGTGTTTGTTGCATTAAACTGGTTATATTTACGCATTAGATCGCGTATAACCTTCCAGAAAGCGATTTATAGCTCGAAATCGAACAAGAATTGATATGTGAAAACGATACACATATTTATACAAATCCCAAGTATGAAATACAATATTTCATTGGTTTTGTATCTGTTTGATGGTTGAAGTGACACAGGTGTCACAGTCTCCCCTACTTTAGGAAATTTCGTCCCGAAATTTAATTTTAGAGGAAACTTGTGAAGATAACTGTGATTGTTTCGCTTTCGAATGAATCCCTCAAACCCTAAGTAAAACTGTAGGCCATGTTAGGATTCTTAGAGAAATTGTCAACTGTCAAAGTGGAGTCCTTGTAGTAACAAAACATGGAGTTTCGAACTACGGACAGAAGAACGTTTCTTATGAAGACTATCATAGGAAACTTGTGTGTGCTTGAAATCAGTGTCGGAGAGTGTAAGATAAAATGACATTGGTCAAGGTCCAGGACTTCTAGTAACTTAAATAACGCTACATTGGCAATGTAATAAGGAACACTTATATATAGGAAGTACCAGTGGCGTATCCACCATGCCCTTTTTACATTGTTCCCGTTTCGTTATTATTATCACTATAGGTCTTAACACATGACAAAACTTGATGTGGTTTCTGTGCACTGAGTTCCATAATTACGTATGTATCCATAATTACGTAATTCCTTGCACAGTCCGCACAGTTTATTTTATAATGTGTAGGGAAAAATCAATCGGATAAACATGAAGTGACTTGACTAGACCACCAAAGGATCTTTCTAAGTAGATCAACGAACGATCTTTTTAACTATATCAACACATGATCTTCTTAACTAAACCGTCGTACGATCTCTTAAATAGACCACTTTAAGGGATTTTTATAATTATATCATCACATGATATTCTTAGCCAAATTTTTTAATCAATCTGTTTAACCAGACCACTCAAGGGTCCAATTATAGAATAGTACTTTATAACCCAAGGGACTTAACTACAACGTAGAAGTCCATTAAGGATTTAAGGTAGTACCTTTTGATATCCTACTATGAATCCCTCATATTGAAATATGGAAGATTCTACGAGGATTTGGATAAATCACATAAAAACGCGGAACATAGAGGAGAACACATAAGCATATAATCACATAATTGTTTATCTTGATCTTCATTTTGTTAATTTTCTTGTTAATTGAGCACACGAGTGTTCAAAGCATACTAGGAATCCAATCCATGAATTCCGTTTGGCACTTTAAATATAAGGATGAAGATAGGAAGACCTTAATAGGAATTCGTCTTTGTTTCTTAAAAAGAAACGAGTTTTTAAGATTTTCGGGGAGATCATAAGTGATCATAAAATGACAGAACCACACGAGTAGTTTGTCTTAGTGTCGGCATTGAAGGGTTGGATCAGACATTCACACAATCGTATCAGTTTTGTAAAATAAAATTGAAACATCAAATTTTATTTATATAACAACTGAATTGTTCCAATGTCAAAGATATCAGACAAAGAAATACAAAAGACTAATTGTTCACTGCTGCATCGTTGTTCGCGTTTGCCTCATTTATGTTAAACACTCGTCCACCTGCTGGATTTGCGTTAACAAGTCTTGGGTAATTGTTTCTGTAGTGAGTAAGGTCACCACAGTTATAACACGACCCAGGTGGGAATCGTGCTTAAACAGCAGCAGGTTTTGCATAACGGCAGGTATCGACCAAATGTCCCAATCTTCCACAGTGGGTACATTTGTGACACTGCTCTTGCTCCAGATGATGACGGTTGCATTTGTTGCACAAAGGTGCGGTACCAACATAATTTTTCCTCTTACGAGGTTGTGCTTGCCGGTTTGGTGCAACATGATTGTTCTGAGAAGTTATGGCGCAGTTTTGAGAAGCCTTACGCTTCTTCTTCCTGGATACCTCGGCCTGTTTTTCCTTTGGTTCAACTTGAGCAGCCTTGTCAGATGGTCTTGGGTCGCCTTTTAGAAAAAGCTTACCCTTCCTGATATGGGATTCAGTCAGGGTGGCAGACAATTCAATGGCCTGTCTGACAGTAGTAGGGTTGCAGCCAGTAATGATATCCTGAACTAAATCAGGAAGACCATCAATGTACTTCTCAATCGCCTTATCCACAGGCGTGACCATGGTAGGACATAACAGGCTCCATTCCTCATAACCGTCAGTATAGGCTCGATGTTCACCACTGTCTTGTTTAAGATCGTTAAATTCCTGTTCCAAAGCCCTGAGCTCATGACGAGGACGGAATTCCTTCATCATTAGAGCCCGAAGCTCTTCCCAGGTTTGTACCATTGCCACATCGGCACCTCTATCACGCCTCACACCGTTCCACCATGTAAGAGCACGCTTCTCGAACGCACTAGATGCAAACTCAACCTTACGCTCATTAAAATATTGCACATGCCTGAATGTGCTTTCGAACCATTGAAGGAGCGCGGTTGCTCCTTGAGATCCAGAAAACTTCAAAGGTTTGGTAGAGTTGAAGGTCTTGAAATTACACTGGGTGTTATTGTTGTTATATAACTCATGAATCTGAGTTACTACGCCTGGAAGCACTACAGCCATTTGTTGAGCAACAAGGGCTGCGACTTCCTCAGCAGTAAAAGATTGAGCATCACGTCGAGGAGGCATTGTCTAAAGGAACAAGGGAAAATGAGAAACGAGTGAGGTCGATGATTGGAAAAACAAAAGAGGTATTGAAAACATCGACAAAACATAAGGAAGGGGATCATTCATTCGTTACCTCGAACAAACAAACGACACGCAGTGACTGATCAAAGTAAATGGATCATTATAATGTATCACCGAAGACATGCTCGCCTATAAGTGAACACTCACCCCAAGAGTTCCGAGGTAAGAGTGACTGGTCCGATACAGCGGATTTGTACGAACACTCTAGCCTTAGACAGAAAACTCAGGGTACAGGCATTCACCCTTCCAGTTTGCATGTGTTCACATTATTTAGACCTAACTTTGACGAGATTTTGAAAACTAAGAGGGTTCAAAACCTTATAACAGAGGGTTCAAAACCTAGTAATCAATCATCCTAGAACAGATGATTGGTTTTCAAAGCGGATTCGGAATTTGAATTCTGCAGAAAATCAGCAAATTCAGCATTTAAACACATTAATATCATGCAGAAATATGGTTAAATGGTCCTGAATACTTTCCTAAGTGTCGGGAATCAAAACTGTCACAAAAGGTAACATAAAGCACACTAAGCTGCGTAATTTAGCACCTTAACGAACCGGTAACCAACCGAACAACCGGACACTACCCGAAACACCAAATTTCACTAGAAGCACTGTTTTAATATTACCAAGCTAGATATGATCGCTGAACATCATAACACACTAAATAAATATCTAGTAACTAAACATCTAAATAGAAACTTTCATTTCAACTAAATAACTAACTATATGGTTATAACCTACATCTATACCCCCCCCCCCACATAGTAATAGGCCAACATGGCCCCCACCATGAGATTTTCTTTCAATTTAATATTGGATCTTGTTGGTGCTTTATTGACATAATAACCAATGGAGAAACTAATGATATGGATTTATAAGTAACCCACTAGCATCATAACTCTCATTCTTTCACACAACATAACACACTTCACTCTTTCTCTTCTCTTCTTCTTGGCTTCGGCCGTAACCCAACAACAACACAACCACCATCATCATTCATCTTCATCCAATTCCAAGCATACATAAAGGTGTTAGAAGGTGCATACGGAAGCTAGGAGCTTTCGGAAGCTCAAGGACCTTCACCATTTGCTTTTATCCACCTATTTCTTCTCTTGATCATCCCTAGCCTTGAGCTAGTGGTAAGAACACTAATCTCTTCATTTTACATCTTATTTAAGTGGTTAGAAGATGATACATGTTGATTATAATAAAGAACACTAAGAAACAAGAGAATGATTCATGAACATAAGCTTAAATCATGAAGAAATCTTGATGTTTATGTGTTGTTATACTTGTTGATTGTTGTTTACTTATGTAAATGATGTAGATCATCATATGATCTTGCTAGATCATGATTAAAAACATAATCTAGCAAGACGAGAGGATGAAAGTGTTAAAGGTTCATAGATCATCCTCATGAAAGACATGAACTTGAAAGAATATATTGTTTTCTTGCAAAATGATGATTAAAGTGAGTTGTAAGTCTTGTAAATCTAAGATTACAAGAATGATTTTTTCAAGAAACCAAGTTAAAAATACAAGTTTTACTAAATCTTGGTTCTTAAATAAATAACCCTCATTTTTGGTGGTTAATAAAGTGTAGAAGCACATATGTGACAAGAAAAATCCATGAAGAAACATTTTTAGAAAATGTGATTATAAGTTGTAAAGATCGAGATTCTTCAAAAATGATATTTTTAAAGAATCAATCACACTTTAAAGGGGTAACTAGGCTTACTAAACACACTAGTAAGTTACTACAAATTTTTATAAATTTTAAAGTTCGTGAAGTGGTAGTTTATGCTTGTATTTTGGCAAAATAGGTAAGTGTAGATTGTTTATTGTTGATTGTTGATTGTTGATTGATTGCGTTGATTTACAAAAGAAAATGATATGCTTTGAAAGCATGGAAACCTCCATTTTTAGGGGAAACTATGGTAAAATTTTTCTAAAAGTCTAACACCTAGAAAAATATTTTTGAACAAATATTTACAAGTATATTTAAAACCATGGATTTTCACATAAAGTTTGCCATAATTTTTGTTACAAAAATTACAAATATTGGAGGTTGGTTTTATAAATAAAAGTGAGTAAATATGTATTTAGGGAAATATATATTTAGATGTCACCATGTGTGTGATTATTTGTATATTATGTGTATTAGTTATATTATTTTAGGACTTGAAATAATATAACTCATCAAAACACCCAAAAGAAAATTTATTACAATCCAAAATATTACCAAAAATCCCAAGGAATAAATATACAAAGAATACCTAAAATATTTGCGAAATCGAAATAAGGAATATAACTCACAAAAATATTCCGAAAAATTTATTCACAAGTATATTTTGGTAAATAATATTTTGGACATCAAGTGAATGAAAATGTGATTTTACAATTATTACAAATTTATATCATATTTTTTACAAGAAGAAAATATATTATTTTTGGTGAATAGAAATATATTTTCTTGGAATTAATAGAAGATACATTGTTTTTGGAGGAAATATATATTTTCTCAAACAAACATGAAGTATGTTAGTTTTGAGTGAAAAATAAGTTTATATATATTTTCCAAGTTAGATTTGAAAATACATTATTTATGGAACTTATATGGAAATACAAATATTTTTGCCAAGGGTAACTTATAAATAATTTTTCTAAGTAATATTTCTTAAAATATATATTTTGAAAATATATATTGATGTATTTTTACTAGAGATATTATTCTGGAAAAATTAAGTATAAGAATACTTAACAAATACAAGAAAATACGTATTCTCGTACGTATAAATACACCCCGGAATACGACACCAATACATGGCGAAAATATACAAGTATAAGAATACAAATACAAATACACCCATCCTTGGGAAGGATATACATGTTTAAATACTTGAAAGGTAACAAGTTAAGATATATCATTTTAACAATTATTCCAAAATTTAATAAATATAATTTAAGTTAAAATATTTATTATTTTAACAAATAATTATATAACTTGGAATAATAATGAAGACACAATGAAACGTAACTCAAAGGCACTAATTAATACTAAGTCAAGGCATGACCCGCTCGTCTAATAGATCATAGTACGTTGTAGGTAGTCGTGGTACATCCGAAGGAGCTTTGAGTTACTGTGATTACGAAGAACGCAAAACTGTGATTTCATGTTCCCCCTTTTCTTTTAACTGTTTTCAGTTTTATAACTTCGGGGGTGAAGTACATGTTACAAACTGTTTACAAACGTTTATATGTGGTATGGTTAGCTAAGGAAGGGTACTGCTAGATCATGTGAGTGGTGGGTTTAACGCTTAAGACCATTATTCCTCATTGTAGGACCGAGGGACATGAGTGATAGATCTATTTGGGTGTAGCGAGCCCACACCCATGTTGACCAGGGTGGCCCATGAGGTGACTATGTCTTATTGCCGGAGACAAATTTGCTAGGTTTGAGCCTTCCTGCATCACATTACACATATTAATGGCCTTGCAAACCATTAATGATCTGTTTTCCCTGTTGCTTTCATACCGGGATTTACAAACATACATACATACATACATACATACTTACTTATAATGATTTCAAGGTTTATTCGAGCTCACACACTAAACACATGAACTCGCTCAACTTTTGTTGATGTTTTCAAACTACATGTATTTCAGGAAACTAAGTATGGATCTGGCAGGCGTTGAAGTTTTCAAGTGTTGTTAGGAATAAAAGATGTCATCCGGTGTCGAATGGTTTGGAGTGTGTGCCCTATCCTGGATAGGATACATGTTTTAAAGCCTGATTTTTATAAATGTCTTTTGTCGAGTCCTTTTGGAACTCTAAAACAATTTGCATGGTTTGTAATTTGGATTTGAAGCCCATGTCTGGGATCTAAAACGATGTTGTTGTAATGCTTTAAAACTTAATCAATGGATGAACATATTTGGTTTTAGCATATAGTTGTTTGTTATGGTTGAATGCAATGATATTAAGCAAGTCACACATAATCACGTTTCCGCAAAAGTCAGGGTGTGACATATGTAGAGCTTCAATACAGACCTTGTGCTCCATTCCTGAGGTTGTTAGTTTGCTTAGTGCGTCTGCTATCTGGTTCTTTCCCCTGTGGACATGTGTGAGGCTTACATTGTCGAACATGGCGATAAGTCTCTATGCCTTGGCCAGGTATTTTGCCATGGACTCGTCACAGGCCTCGTACGTCTTGTTAATCTGGTTGTTGACGTGGAGGGAATCCACATATGCGTCGACGCACATAGCCCCCATGGCGTGCGCAATACGCAACCCTGCTAGAAGCGCCTCATATTCCAACTCGTTATTCGAACATTCGAACTCAAATTTTATGGCGTACATTAGGTTGACGTCGTCTAGACTTATCAGCATCAGTCATGTTCCCGCTCCCTTACCGATGTAGGATTCGCCAATATAAAGTTTCCAAGACTGCAAAGCGATGCTAGACTCCGAATTAACCTGTGGGACGAGGCCTTTAATGTATTCACCCTCTAGGATCTTAGCCAAGAAGTGAGCTAATATTTGGCCTTTTATGGCCATCCGCTTCGGATATTCAATATCCAATGCCCCAAGCTCTATTGCCCTCATTGCTAGCCGACCACAAATTTCAGGCTTGTGGAAGATTTGTAGTAATGAGTAATTAGTCAGAACTTGCACTTTGTGGCCCTGAAAGTACTGTTGAAGGCGCCAAGAGGCGTGCACGAGGGCTAGGACTATTCGAACGCATGGTACCGAGTCTCAGGGTCGGACAATACCCAGCTGACGTAATAGATAGGTGTCTCCGCGTTCCACCATTAATACTACACTTTGTAACATCCTAAATTATGTAAGATCTATAAGTTCTATTAACATGACATATGTGTTTTTGTAACAAACAAAAGGTTTAGGTGGAAAATAATATTGTTTCATGAGTCTTGTGTTGTTAATTTAAAAACCTTAACTTTAAGATTTATGGATGAAAAGATATCAAACATTAGGGACTACTTGTGAAGCTTTAGAAACTAAATGAAAACACCTGGCATTACTTCAGGAAGCCATGAATTTTGGCTGAGAAACAAGAATAAAGTGTGGGAAAGGGAAAGTGAGATCAAATCTAAAAGGAGAAATCAATGAAAGCTAAATTGGTGAAGAAATCCTCAAGTTTGAAAGTCATAAATCGATTTCTAGTAGTCTTGATGCTATCATCTTGTTGAAGGGAATCTAAGGTGAGAAAGTTTTAAAATATTTCTTCTAGTTCGTGGGTTCTTAATGGGTACTGCATAAGATGTTCAAATAACATGGATTTCCAAGTTGTTATGGGTTAATCTTGATCGCAATAACTATATAAAATGATATAAGCATTCTAACCTCAATGATCGGAAGTAATCCATGTGAAGTTAATTTGGGGGGTTTTAGGTTTTATGGGTATTCTTGACTTGAAATCTGATTTCTGTTGTTTGGTAATCTGTAGTATCTAAATACATTATCTTGGTGCATAAACATGATTACTTATAGCCAATTAATGATTAAGTTAATGTATGGAATAATTTGAATGTCAAGGAAATAATTTGTAGAATTAGAGACTTATTGCACACAATGTGTTTGATGAAATGCATAAACTAAGAAATGATGAAATACTGAATGCTTTTATATTAAGTCATATTAGGTTCAATCAATAAGATAAGATGAATGAAATTGACATGTTTAACTTGAACTGAGTTACTACATGTATGTATGAATGGTGATATTACACTTGATGTGTGAGGTTTCTTATGAGGATCTATATTGAAGGGTCCCATATTATACATTCTGATAGGATATGTTGACTTGCAAGTCAGCTATGAAGGTTAAAGGTCTAACAAATCCTATGGGCAAAGGTGTGTCGATCACTTCATGTTTAATGATATAATATAATTAGGAGATGTGCATCATTATCTTGATTATTTTGTATTATTATGTATGAGTTGAGTGGAAGTCTTATAGCTACATTTCATTGACCATATAGACATGGGACCTTAACGGATTTAGGTGAAACTACATGTGATTATATCAATTGTGTATATAATTTAGAGAGATGGATATTTTTATTTGAATATGCTTTTTGATTTACTTTAATGTTATGAATGAAGTGTGATGGCTTGGTTTATTGTTTTTGCAAAGTATAGCTACTAGCATGTTTTGTACGAGTTGTGATGGTGTCTAAGTTGATGTAATGTGGCTCTCAAATTATGTATGAGAGTTCACAAGTTGATAAATGACCCATTAGTTGTGATGGTGTCAAGTTGATGTAAGGTGACTCTCAAATTATATATAAGAGTTCAAAAGTTGATAAATGGCCCATTAGTTGTGATGGTGTTAATTTGATGTAAGGTGACTCTCAAATTATATATGAGAGTTCAAATTTGATGTAAAGTGACTCTCAAATTAAATATGAGAGTTCACAAGTTGATAAATGACCCATTAGTTGAGATGGTGCCAAGTTGATGTAAGGTGACTCTCAAATTATATATAAGAGTTCACAAGTTGATAAATGACACATTAGTTGTGATGGTGTCAATTTGATGTAAGGTGACTCTCAAATTATATATGAGAGTTCACAAGTTGATAAATGACCCATTAGTTGTGATGGTGTCAAGTTGATGTAAGGTGACTCTCAAATTATATATGAGAGTTTACAAGTTGATAAATGATCCATTAGTTGTGATGGTGTCAAGTTGATGTAAGGTGACTCTCAAATTATATATGAGAGTTCACAAGTTGAAAAATGACCCACAAATTGTGATGGTGTCAAGTTGAGGTGACGTGGCTCTCAAATTATGTATGAGAGTTTACACATCAACTGTCACACCCCAACCGATGGCGGAAACATCAGGGCATGGCACTGAGCGAAACAGATTGTCCAGAAGTTTCCATAACAACTATATTTACCAAATATTTAAAGCAACACGTCTCATACCATGTCATAAATGAAAATACAATTATTACAGAAAAGATCTAGTCAAATTGTTTTGTTTCGACAACTCAGATTTTTTATTACAGACAATTGTTTATTGTTGACCTAGGTTTTTCCTAGCCTCGATTTCACAGCAAAGAAAGCAAATAAGCATCCTAAGCACCTGTCACATACGTTAAAGTAAAAGTCAATACACATAGTGTAAAGCTGAGCATACAAGTTTGATAATAGCATATAGAGTTCGAAAGCGTTACGCATAACCAGCACGTACACAGTGAAAAATGAGGCATGTTAGTTATCGACATGAACCTATTGATACCAATGACTGCGGGTTGACTGCCCAAGGCAGTTCGTGATACACGCTCACCACTGTGAGCCATGTAGGTAATTGTCCTTAAAAACCCTTGAGTGAACAGGTGCTGAGTCCAAACTAATAGTACTATCGTTGCTAAGGCAGGTAGACAGCATTCCATGTGTAAACATAACAAACAAGCATTCATTAAGTCACGTATAACGTGCGGGAACGGTTAGCGTTAAAGTATTGCGTAGTGTGTTTGATGTGATTTTGTATAAGTAACGTATGTAACACCCAAAAGTGCGTAAAGCAAAAGGGGATCGAGTATACTCACAGCGGTTGATGGATTGAATGGAGTGCTAGAGAGTAGGGTTAGCCTGAACAGATTGATAGCATAACTATAAGCGACGCGTAAAACGATACAGAGTGCAGTGGGTAGGACAGCAGTTTGATCGGATGGTAGTCCGATCGGACAGCTGGTCGTTCGAGCGACAGTCCGTTCGGTCGGTCGTCCGGTCGGATGACCGTTCGAGTGGATTGTTACTTCCTTTGGGAAGGATGTGTTTGTGTATGATGGCTTGACTTTTAAAGTTTTCGTTGTAGCATTTTGAAAACATTGAAGTACTTCTATCTTTCAGGTCGATCGATCGAACGACCGTTCGATCGGGCGACAGTCCGATAGGTTGGGCACTACAGCGAGAACAAGTTAACAGCAAGTTGTCACTCGATCGGACGGTTGTTTGATCGGGTGGCATCCCTCGTGTATTGAACATGTTGAAAATTGTTTAAGTGTTGAAGTCAGAACATCACATGGTCGAGTGGTAGTCCGATCGAATGGTAACCCGATCGGTCAGCCCTTTGTTCAATGTTCATCCTTCAAGGATTTGAAAACAAAAGTTAAGTGTGGGACCAAGGTGTAGATCGAACGGGTGACAACTCGTTCGGACGACAGCCCGATCGGACGGTAGTCCGATCGAACGGCATTCCGTCCTGGTCGTTCCGTTCATCTTACACTTGGTTGTTTTGATAGTTTGTCGTTTTATCGAGATGTTTTGATAACGTGTTAAGCAACAGGAACCTCGTCAATACTTGGTACTCCTGATCGGACAGGAATCACCCAAATCCAACCAGTTAACTGTTCGAGACGGTGTTCCATGTTTAACCCGAAATCGGTAGTCTCGTGGATAGAATCCAGATCTTGAACCAACACAACCACAAGAATGAGTAGTAAGTCGGCACAAGCTCCGATTCTATCGGTTTTGAGGGCATTGAGTGTAAAAGAGTTGAAAGAAAGTTGGAAAACCATCTTTCAATCCTTTTTATTGAGAATAAGTTTAGATCTATGAAAGATCTTTGTTTGTTTATGTGGAAATCGGTTAGATCTAAGTTGTTCTCGGTGGATTGAGGCCAAAGCATGAAGTTCTCAAGAACACATAATGACGTCATCCTAGAACACCTTGAATCTTGATGATTTCATAGTTAAAAGTTAAGATTCAAAAGATTGAAAGGTGTAGAATCGTGTGTAGATCAAAGATGTAGAAGATTTAGGTTGAGATCTTACCGGAATTGCGAGAAATCGAAGGAAAAAGCGAGCAAGAGCACTGGTCGGACGTCAGAGAGCAAAAGTGGAAAGTTTGATGGTGACATGGGGTATTTATATGGTTACCCAAAGTGGAAAGAGGTTGGTCGATCGGTTGGCAGTCCGGTCGAACAGCTGGCCGATCGAGCAGCAGCTCGATCGATCGATTGGCTGGTCGCCTGATTGATCAGTCGCTTGGTTCGAGTGTTCAGTGCGACGAGTTTTGCCATTTCGATTGCGATTGCGAGCGTTGCGATGCGATAGAATTTCCTAGTCAAATTACTTTTAATCCCAACTACTACATCAACATACAAGCATCCTTATTTCGTATTCGTTTAGCGTTTGCGATTCGATTGCGATTAAGTTTCGATTGCGTTTTGATTGATTACCACACATAATATAAATAAACATGCACAAGTAACACATAAGGCACACACACGTATGAGCTGCTTGGTTCGGCGATCCATGATTTCAACAGGTTTCTCCACGAAGTGTAGTGTTTCGTTTACTTGGAGGTCATCGAGAGGTACAATTAAATCATGCTCAGCCAGGCACTTTCGGAGGTTTGACACATGGAAAGTCGGGTGGACGTTGCTAAGTTCCTCCGGTAGTTCGAGTCTGTAGGCGACTTTTCCGATTCTTTCCAGAATCTTAAAAGGTCCAACATATCGAGGCGCTAGTTTCCCTTTCTTGCCGAATCTGACCACACCCTTCCAAGGTGATACCTTTAGTAGTACGTAGTCGCCAACGTCAAATTCAAGGGGCTTGTGTCATCCACACTCGCGAGGTAAACCGAGCGTCATGGTCAGAGATGATATCAGGAGGTGTCCCATGTCGACAAATGATCTCATTGGTGTAGATTCGGGCTAATCGTTCTACCTTGTAGTCTTCCCGTATTGGCGAAAAGTGGGCTGATTTGGTCAAACGATCAACAACAACCCAGATGATGTCGTGACCAGATGGCGTGCACGAGAGCTTTGTTACGAAGTCCATAGCTATTGATGTGTGCGAGTGTGTATATAAGTTTAAGTATATTTTAACCCCTTTTTACACGTCAGCCAAGTTTTAAATTTATTAAACACGATATTTTACTTACACCAAACACACATATGGGCAAGTGCACCCATCGTGAGCGTAGTATAGTGTTGGCAAGATACCGAGGTCGCCCAAGGACACAAGAGCTTTTAGTACCGGTTTATCCTCAACGTCTAATCAAATCAAAAAGTTAGAAAAATGTTTTAAACTAGAAAAATAAAAATTAACTAAAATGCTGAAAAATAAAATAAAAGTAAAAAGAGATAGACAAGATGAATCACTTGGCTCCGACTCGTGTATAGTGTAACCTTTGATTATTTCCGCAATTTTGCACTTTTTAAGAGATTATCTTAGTTATTGTAGTAGGCCCCTCTTTTAAAGGTGACGTTACCCTCAACCCAGTAGTTTGAGTCAGCAAGGATACAATCCTAAAGGGTCGGATTATTGAAAGATAATTAATTAAGTTATTAATGCATATTATGGTAGGCCCCTCTTTTGGAGGTGACGTTACCCTCGGCTAAGTAGTTTGAGTCAGCAGGGATACAGTCCTAAATAGCCGGATTAAAGTATTAATAGTAGCTTACATATGAGGGGATCAAAGAGTTTGGACCCCCGCCATCCAATACCGGTGGGTATTGAAGGAGGTCCTACTAAATTTGACCCAGGTCCTTGCAGGATCTATACACTGAACAAGGCAAGACTCTTACCAAACCGTTCCCTTAACCCCCGACCAGGTAGCCAACATATCTCCATATAGACCGTGGAGATATGAATGGTGAAAATCTTTTATTTTATATAGACAGTAAAATAATGCCAAGACACCACGGACAAACGATAAGGAAGAATCACCTTCAACATAAGAAACTAGTTATTAAAGTCATTAATACATAACCAAGTAAAAAGTGCGAAAAGATTAAAAATAAAAAGTATTACACTAGACACTTGTCTTCACCAAGTGATGTAAGAGACTTAGGCAAACATGGCCTTTGATTGTCAAGAACTCTTACGATCAATCTTGGATCCCGAGACGACTCACACACTCTATGATGGACAATGGATGATAGTGGTGGATGATGGTGTTGTGATGGTGGTGGGTGGTGGGTAAAGTGTAAGAGAGGTGGTGTGCCAAGGGATGGTTTGCAAATGAGCCAAGCACCCCTATTTATAGCCTGAACAGCAGCCCGGGCACGGCCCCGTGTCCATCCTCTTCTCTTCCTTCATTAATTGCAGTTTGTCTGCATTAGTTGACCACGCCCCCGTGTGCATAAGCATATATGTACTATCAAGATTTCCCCAGATTCTGCGAATCTTAGAGTTGACCATGACCCCGTGTCCGCTGGGCACGCCCCCGTGGTGGGTGATAGAAGCTTCTATAGCTTTGTCTTTTATGCTGGCACTTGGGCACGCCCCCGTGTTCACTGAGCACGGGGCGTGTTCAGCCTTCTGTTCTCTTGTTTTTGCTTGGGAAGATGCTGTCGGAGGGTCGGGCATGCCACGTTTGTTCCTTTTCTTGTATTCATGTTAGATTTAGCTTCCTTTTTGCTTCTTTGGTTAATTTGAGCTCATTTAATCCTGAAAATACAAAAGGAAGACAAAAACACACTTTTTCCAACATTAGTACTAAAAAAGGGTTAGTTTTATGCCACAATTGATGTAATTTATATGTTGCATTTTGTGCACATCAAATACCCCCACACTTGAATCTTTGCTTGTCCTCAAGCAAAACTCTTTATAATGGGGCTTTACACTCCCAAATGTAGTGGGTAGAAGAGAAGGTTTTTGGGCTTGTCATAGAGTGTCAGGATTTCCAAGATTCTTTATCAAGTTTTATTTTTATTTATTTACAATCCTATTCATCATGATTTATTTAAAACATTACATAAGATAAATTACTTATTAGGGCATAACATGCCTTTTTAAAATTCCATTTATATACAAGTTCACATACCTCAGGGGGGATCACTCAACACTTGGCCGAAGATGTATTTTAGTGAATCACTGGAGAGCGGCATGGAACTTACTCCTACCATAGGCTTGCCAAGCAATCAATCCTCCTCTTTTTTAACTATATACCTTTGTAAATATCAAGAGGACTTTTGGGTGAAGGGTTTGGCTTGGGTTAAAGGTAGGTGGTTGGGTTAGTGGTTAGTAAAAGGGCGAAAGGCGTAAAAAGCGTCAGTTTTCCTAAGACTTTTTATTTTTGCAATTTTTATTTTGATGAAGCCATTATTCAAACAAAGTTATTTTTGATGAACTTGTTTGTTTATTTCTCTTTTGCTTCATCATAAACTTTTTTTTTTTTGAAAAAATCATAAGAAAAACCGAGCTTGTTACTAAAACAAAGGGTTTAAAATAAAAAGGGTTTTGGTGGGTAAAAAGGGTGTTTGTTTTTGGGTTAAGAAATAAAAAGGTTTAGGCTCAAAGGGGTTAACTAGGGGGATTTTGGGTAGGTGGTAAAAAAAATGGTGAAGAAATAAAAAGGGTTAGTCCTAATGCCTCCATCATTTACTTACTTGGGTTTAAGTTGGTAAGGACCGGGAATGTATCGTCGTGGCAAGTTCTAGAGTCATAAGAACCTAGCGGCTATTTACACAAGAAACGAAAAATGAGCATTTAGTTTGATGATATGTATTTGTATGCTCAATAAAGGCTCAAAACTTACTTTTGTGGGAATGGGTTTTTATGTGATCAAGTATATATAATCAAATTTTAACTAAACCTGTCATGCCGTTTCATAATTTTCTTATGTTGGTTCTTTTTGTCACGACGCTATCGGTTGTAAATTTATAAAAATATAACCTTTTTAGAATTTGAAATTCCCAAGTTAAACCTAGACAAGTAAAAAAAATGAAAAATTTTGAAAAAAAATTTGGGGTGATTAGCGGTTCTAATAGAGTTTTGTGTAAGGCTTGTGATTAGGACTTGCAAGATTCAAAGTTTTAGCATCCCCCCCCCCCCCACACTTAAATTACACATTGTCCTCAATGTGTCCCAAAAATAAGTTTTTAGGTTGATTGAATGTGTAAAAAGGTGTGAAAAAGCAAAATTTATGTTCCTGGGCGTCTGGACATGGCCCCGTGGTGACCGGGCACGGCCCCGTGTTCAGATCGCCAGTAACAGAAATAAATAAAGAGAAACAGAAGCCTGGGCATGGGCACGGGGGCGTGTTCAGTGAGCACGCCCCGTGTCCAGTTAACTGAACTGGTCATTCTCTGCAGATTGTGCAACACGGGGCCGTGTTGGGCGGGCACGGCCCATGCTGAACTTGCTGTAATGAAGAAACATTTTGTCGGATGGCTCTGTTTTCGTGCATGGGGTGCTGGCTCAAGTTTCCCTTGTTATCCTTCACCATCCCGAGTGTGTTTTACTCATTACAACATCATCCAAACACCAAATTAGCTAAAACCATCATTCATTAAGTCATAGAGAGAATTACATAATGATCCTACAAATTTAAAACCCTAGATAAATAGGTCAAAGAAGCACAAGAAATCTAAATCAAGAAGTTCTAGCCTAAAATTATTCTATTAGCAAAATTTCCAAAGAGATAATTCTCTTGGTTGGATGCGGCTTCGAAGAACTTCTTTTTTTCCGGGCATGGGTTCTTCACACGTCGGCGAGCCATTCCTCTATCTCCCGTGGGAGAAGAAAGGAGGGCTCATTGGCATCGGTTTGAGGAGGTGCAACCTCCACCGGGACTTCTTGTAGATCTTCAAGAGGAGGCTCCGCTGGAAAGTAATCCCACCCAGTAGGATTGTTGATTCCAAGTGCTAGGTTCCAATCCTCTTGAGGGAGGATTGGTTCCATGGGAGGTGTTACAAGAATGTTTAACCTCTGGTGCAAGAGGTTTATTTCTTGAAAACTGTTTTCCAACCCCACCGTAAGATAATTTATACGGCCTATTAGGACCTCCTCTACCGAAGTCATCTCGTCAAGAGCTTCACGTAATGCCATTACGTAACGTACGAGTGTTGCTTCAATTGATGACCTTCTCTCACTTCAACTGTTTCTAGAGTGCGCAGAAGAGGTTCCACTGTTTTGACTAGACATTCTACGAAAACAAACCAAAAATAGTTCATTTTAATGAAACAGTACATCGGACACGGCCCCGTGCTCAACGAGCAAGGCCCCGTGTTCATCTTTCTGCAGATTTTTGGAATAAGGAATCTTAGAGTTTCAAATTATTTTTCCAACTTATGAATCATTTTTTAATAGAAATAACTTAAAACAATGTTGCACAACTTATTTTTAACAAGATTCCTTGGACAAAAATCTAACAAACATCACAATGAAGCTTGGGAACAAGCTTCAATGGAGGTGTTGAGACAAGAAAGATGAAGAAGAAGGCAATGGATAAAAGAGGAAAGGACAAGATGGTTGTTAGAACCTTCTTTTAGAAAATACCTAGGATGGTAGGTGAGAAGATCCTTTCAAATCTCTGTCCCTGGATGGTCCAAATGTGCAGGATTCTTGGCTGCATTTATAGAAAACGACAGCATGCTGGACACGACCCCGTGTCGGCTGGACATGGCCCCGTGTCGGCTGGACACGGCCCCGTGTGCAGGCAAGATCCTGACACATTTTTTCTGTATTCTGACAAAAAGTCAGAAAGGAATCTTTTGGTGGACACGGGGGCGTGTTGACCTGGGCACGGCCCCGTGTCAAAAGGCTGTTTATGAAGTTTGTCTATTTTTAAGGAACTTATCCGGATCGGGCGGTTCCTTACTGGATGGAACAACCCCAAAGTGCCTAAGATACCTTAATTGCTCTAGATTAAGATGAGAACGCAAGAGGTTGTCGGTGAGGGTGATTCCTATGCTATGTGTAGGTGGACAAGTCCAACCCTTTCTCGGGCTCTCGTTAAAGAAGGTGTATGCTGAATCGCTCAGGTCTATGTATGCATCGAACGAAGTCGATGGGGAGTCCTTCACGGCACAATCGACACAGGGACGACTATCACTCAAGTCCTTGCTAGAGTTAGAGGTAACATCGAGAACAACGAAGTTGTTTTTATTTGAATGCGATCCCAACAATTCTTTTTGGTTATCGTCTTGAGATAAATTATTGAAATCCATCCTAAGTTCTTTTAACCAATTAAGAATTAGATCTTCCAATCGAAATAGTTCATCAAGAAGCATTTCCCCTAGAAGATCCGGTTGAGAGCATTCGATGGAAAGATAGGGATTATTTTTACTTTCGCCCCTCTTAAGGCTACGGGAAAACGATGGTTCTATATAGTGGGGCTTATAATTTAGAAAATAACATTCTAATTCTTTATGGGAACCACCACATATTTGACACCACGTACCATAAGAGTGCCGAAAGTAAAAAATATCAGTATCACTCATGTTTGTGTCAGAAGTTACCAACTGTCGGGATCTTACGGTTCTGTTTTCAGTAACTGAAACTTGGGCACGGGGCGTGTTGAGTGGGCACGACCCGTGTTCAGCTTACTGTCTGACTTAAATCAGGATTGCCAGTTCCAATGATTAGGCACGGGGCGTGTTCAGCGGGCACGGCCCGTGCGGAGTTCTGCAGAAACTGAAAAACTACGAAAATCCTAAAAAAACAGAAAAATTAGAAAAAACGATTAGGCCGTTGATTCCTAACTTTCTTAAAATCCTTGTGTCCCCGGCAATGGCGCCAAAAACTTGATGTGTGCGAGTGTGTGTATAAGTTTAAGTATATTTTAACCCCTTTTTATACGTCAGCCAAGTTTTAAATTTATAAAACATAATATTTTACTAACTCCAAACACACATATGGGCAAGTGCACCCATCGTGAGCGTAGTATAGTGTTGGCAAGATACCGAGGTAGTCCAAGGACACAAGAGCTTTTAGTACCGGTTTATCCTCAACGTCTAATCAAATCAAAAAGTTAGACAAAGGTTTTAAACTAGAAAAATAAAAATTAACTAAAATGCTGAAAAATAAAATAAAAGTAAAAACAGATAGACAAGATGAATCACTTGGTTCCGACTCGTGTATAGTGTAACCTTTAATTATTTCCGTACTTTTGCACTTTTTAAGAGATTATCTTAGTTATTGTAGTAGGCCCCTCTTTTGAAGGTGACGTTACCCTCAACCCAGTAGTTTGAGTCAGCAAGGATACAATCCTAAAGGGTCGGATTATTGAAAGATAATTAATTAAATTATTAATGCATATTGTAGTAGGCCCCTATTTTGGAGGTGACGTTACCCTTGGCTAAGTAGTCTGAGTCAGCAGGGATACAGTCCTAAATAGCCGGATTAAAGTATTAATAGTAGCTTACATATGAGGGGATCAAAGAGTTTGGACCCCCGCCATCCAATACCGGTGGGTATTGAAGGAGGTCTTACTAAATATGACCCAGGTCCTTGCAGGATCTATACGCTGAACAAGGCAAGACTCTTACCAAACCGTTCCCTTAACCCCAGACCAGGTAGCCAACATATCTCCATATAGACCGTGGAGATATGAATGGTGAAAATCTTTTATTTTATATAGACAGTAAAATAATGTCAAGACACCACGGACAAACGATAAGGAAGAATCACCTTCAACATAAGAAACTAGTTATTAAAGTCATTAATACATAACCAAGTAAAAAGTGCGAAAAGATTAAAAATAAAAAGTATTACACTAGACACTTGTCTTCACCAAGTGATGTAAGAGACTTAGGCAAACATGGTGTCGTAACCCCCGATCCCTGATTCCCGGGAACGGGCGGACGCGAGCCCAGTGTTTCGGTGGTATCAGTTGATTAATCTTGCAGTGGAATTTACATCAGGACCGTAGTTAGGAAATGTTTATCAGAGTAAAACCACCTCATTTAATATTAATAATCACATGGGTAAAACCAAAGTTTCTTATTACAATACATTTATAGGGATCAACCCCATTTTATTGAATTTTAAAACATCGTTTATTTGGTAACTTTTATAGCCACATTTTCCCAAGCCTTCAGTGCTCTCCAGCTGGCTTTTTACTAATTGGCTGTCACATTGGGTTACCTAAAACGTGTTTTAAAAACATTTGTCAGTCGGAAATACTGGTGAGTGAATCCCAGTTTAATCAAGTTTAAATAAAAGTCACAGTGAACAGTATTGAGAGCGATCACATTGTTTATGTCTACACAATTACTCCATTTAGTACTGTCAATCCACTGACTTGTGGGTAATATTACACATTGGCTAACTCATTGTCCAATGGTAACGTATTGTCATCCACGACTTACTACTCACAGTGTAGTACATTTTGTATACAAAACCCCAACATACTGACAGTAATTGAAGAACTACAAAGACTCAATCACTGCTGAATTTCATAGTAAAACATTTAAGGTTTGGTAAAACATTACCAAAAAGTTTAACAAAAAGAGGATAAACTCACATTGCTGTCTTAGGCTTTTCGTAAGGGTTTCCTGGATATAATCTATAATTTATACAAATGTACATTGGTTAGTACCATAACCCTTTGAAAATATTAATGATACCCTCCCCGAGACGGCATTCCAACAACTACGTCGGGCAGAACCACGACAGTTGTTACGGAACCCTAAATCAATCGGGCAGCGTAACTGTTACAAAACTAGGGTTATAATACTTACAACGGAGCAGAACCTCGCTAATTAGGGGTATAATACCCGACTATTATGCTTATAACTTCAGAAATTTGAGTTGAGAAAGAAAGAATGAACGACGGAAAGTGAAAACCCGTCGTCTGCTTATATAGTGCCTGATTCTAGTCCTCACGCGGCCCGCGTAAAACACAGGCCAGGGTTACGCGGCCCGCGTCAACCCTGGTCAACAGAATAGCTTGGCTGAGTAGATGTGTAGGTCCGCCACGATGTCGACACGTGTCGGCCTAGGATGTCTCCGCGTTTGATGATCTCTAGCGGCCCGCGTAAGCTTAGTCGATATCTCACGCGGCCCGCCTGAACTAAAGAAGTCAACGAAGTCCAGTCTACACCCTCATACCGCCCGCGTAAATGGTTAGGGTGGGTCTACGCGGCCCCGCCTCAACTTATAATTTCTTGTTTTTAATTTATTTTAAATGCTATAACATAATTCGGGCTCGGTTTTCACATACGGGGTGTAATTAAAGACATATTGAGACATTCTATAATATACTAGAGTGTCAGAAATATACTGAGGGTGTTGGTTTTACCGAGGGTTGTTACACATGGCCTTTGATTGTCAAGAACTCTTACGATCAATCTTGGATCCCGAGACGACTCACACACTCTATGATGGACAATGGATGATGGTGTTGTGATGGTGGTGGGTGGTGGGTGAAGTGTAAGAGAGGTGGTGTACCAAGGGATGGTTTACAAATGAGCCAAGTACCCCTATTTATAGCCTGAACAGCAGCCCGGGCACGGCCCCGTATCCATTGGGCACGGCCCCGTGTCTATCCTCTTCTCTTCCTTCATTAATTGCAGTTTGTCTGCATTAGTTGACCACGCCCCCGTGTCCGCTGGGCATGACCCCGTGTGCAGAAGCATATCTGTACTATCAAGATTTCCCCAGATTCTGCGAATCTTAGAGTTGACCACGGCCCTGTGTCCGCTGGGCATGCCCCCGTGGTGGGTGATAGAAGCTTCTATAGCTTTGTCTTTTATGTTGACACTTGGGCACGCCCCCGTGATCACTGAGCACGGGGCGTGTTCAGCCTTCTGTTCTCTTGTTTTTGCTTGGGAAGATGCTGTCGGGGGGTCGGGCATGCCACGTTTGTTCCTTTTCTTGTATTCATGTTAGATTTAGCTGCCTTTTTGCTTCTTTTGTTAATTTGAGCTCATTTAACCCTAAAAATACAAAAGGAAGACAAAAACACACTTTTTCCAACATTAGTACTAAAAAGGGTTAGTTTTATGCCACAATTGATGTAATTTATATGTTGCATTTTGTGCACATCACTATGCTCTCCCACTTCCAAATAGGGATCGGGGGTTGTTCGAGTAAGCCAGAGGGTCTTTGATGTTCAGCCTTGACCTTCGAGCAAGTCAGGCACTTTCCAACGTAGAGGGCGATATCCCTTTTCATGCCCGGCCACCAGTACTTATAGCGAAGGTCCTGGTACATTTTATCGGCACCGGGATGAATGGAGTATCAGGATTTGTGGGCTTCGGCCATCAATATCTGTCGCAAATCGGTCCGTTTAGGGATCCAAATCCGGTCCAGATAATGGAATATCCCATTCGACTTAGTCACAAGCTGAGCTCCATCGTGGTAGATTATTTCCTTATCCAAAGTGCGCTCGTTAAAACAAGCATGCTGGGCTTCGCGGATGAGGGTTTCAAGATCGTATTGGGCTCGAGTATCATGAATGCTAAGCAAATAACTCCGTCTGCTGAGAGAGTCGGCAACGACATTTGCTTTGCCAGGGTGATAACGAATCTCACAGTCATAGTCGTTGAGAAGTTCTACCCATCGGCGTTGACGCATGTTAAGTTCCTTCTGATCAAAGATATGTTGTAGGCTCCTATGATCGGTGAAGATCGTACACTTGGTACCGTACAGGTAGTGTCGCCGAATCTTTAACGCAAAACCAACTGCGCTTAGCCCGAGATCATGGGTTGTATAGTTCTTCTCATGGATTTTGAGCTGACGAGATGCGTAAGCTATAACCTTGTCCCGTTGCATGAGAACACAACCAAGACCAAGGTTGGAAGCATCACAATAGACAATGAAGTCGTCGTTTCCGTCGGGCAATGAGAGAACAGGAGCATTGCAAAGCATGCGCTTGAGGGTTCGGAAGGCAGACTCATGTTCGGTTCCCCAAAGAAAAGGCTTGTCTTTATGCGTGAGAGCGGTAAGCGGACAACGATCTTTGAGAATCCTTCGATAAATCGTCGGTAATAGCCCGCTAGTCTGAGAAAAGAACGGACTTTAGACGGGTTCTGAGGTGTAATCCAACTCTTAACGGCTTCAATCTTCACGGGATCGACGTGAATACCTTGACTGTTTATAATGTGACCGAGGAATTGAACCTCCTCCAGCCAGAATTCGAACTTGGAGAACTTGGCATAGAGTCGATTCCCTTGGAGTAGCTCGAGAACCAAACGTAGATGCTGAGGATGTTCGGCTTTCGACTTGGAATAGATCAAGACATCGTCGATGAACACGATGACGAAATGATCGAGATAAGGTTTACACACGCGATTCATCAGATCCATGAAAACCGCGGGTGTGTTGGTTAAACCAAAAGGCATAACAACGGACTCATAGTGGCCGTATCGAGCGCGAAAAGCGGTTTTGGGTGTATCCTCCTCCTGAATGCATAGCTGGTGGTAGCCTGAGCGTAGATCGATCTTGGAGAAACACGTACCACCTTGTAGCTGATCAAACAAATCATCAATGCGAGGTAGGGGATAGCGGTTCTTGATAGTCAACTTATTCAGTTCCCGATAGTCGATGCACATCCGGAACGACCCATCCTTCTTTTTAACGAAAAGGACTGGCGCGCCCCAAGGAGAGGTGCTCGGGCAAATGAAGCCTTTCTCAAGTAATTCTTGAAGCTGACTCGCGAGTTCACGCATTTCGGACTGTGCGAGTCGGTAAGGAGCTTTGGCAACAGGGTTGGCTCCAGGAATGAGGTCGATACGAAAGTCGATATCACGACTTGGCGGAAGTTCGGGAAGATCCTCAGGAAAGACGTTAGGAAATTCTCGAACCACTGGAACATCGTTTACACCAGGTCTTCCTTTCTTTTCCTTCTCCGCTACTACAATGTTAGCCAAGAAAGCTCTATATTCCTTGCGGACATACTTGTTAGCTTGGACACACGACATGAGCTTGAGACCTTTCGAAGCAGTTTCGCCATAAACACACAATAAATCACCATTCGCGAGCGAGAATCGAATCATCTTATAGAAGCACACAACTTCAGCATGGTTTTCGCGAAGAAAGTCCATGCCTCCTATGACGTCAAAACTTCCGAGTTGCATTGGGATAAGGTCGATTGGAAAGATGTGATTGTTGAGCTCAAGAGTACAATCACGAAGAACAGAATTAACGGTGACAGCTCTTCCGGTGGCGACTTCAACATCAAACGTCGAGGGAAGATGGGAGCGGTTACGACTAAGATGCTTCTCGAATTCAAACGACACAAAGCAATTATCGGCTCCAGTATCAAACAAACACGATGCATAAATACCATTCACAAGGAATGTACCATTGACCACGTTGTTGTCAGCCTGGGCTTGGCGCACATTGATGTTGAAAGTTCTGGCGCGGGCGGCTTGTTGCTGTTGCTGCTGAGGCTGTTGCTGCTGGTGAGGCTGCTGCTGCTGGAGCTTTTATTTCACAGCCCTGTTTGGGCACATGTTTGTAAAGTGGTTGGGATCACCACACGCGAAGCAGACTCGGGCGTTGACCGCGGGTGCCTGAGCCGCATGTTGGCCTTGTGGGGCTCGGAGCAGAGCTTGATGAGCAGTGGCTTGAGCTGGCGCTTGACGGGGACCAGTACGGCAGTTGGCAGTGAAGTGACCGTACATATTGCAGTGAGCGCAAAAATGACAGGCGAGACCCACCGGGTGATGATAAGAACATGTTGGGCAAAACGGATGGGGGCCTGTGTATGCACGCTTTGCAGGCGGTGCATAGGTAACTGGTGCTGGGCGGTGGTGAAATTGCTGCTGAGCCGGTATGGCTTGAAGTGGAGCATCAGTGGTAGTGACAGCACAGTTCTTGTTGCTGGAGCTGATGTTGTTGTTCTTCTTCTTGCGGCGTGAGGGTCTTGACGATTGAGCGATGGCTGTTTCGGCAGCTGGTGCGGCGGTGACTTGGTGCAGGTTCTTTGGAGTTTTATCCCAAAAACCAGCTTTTACTCGCTTGTCGTTGATTTCGGAGGTAAGCAAGTATGTTTCTTCGATAGTTGCTGGCTTTGCGGCATGAACAAAATTTGCAACACAGTCGGGTAGAGCTCGAATGTACTTCTTGATCGTCATGTCGGGCGTCTTCACTTGATCGGGACAGATGATGCTGAGCTGCTTAAAGCGGGCAGTCAAGGCAGCGTTGTCACCTTCCTTCTGCTTAATGTGCAAGAATTCGTCCTCCAGCTTTTGGCGTTCATGGGGAGGGCAGAATTCGTCCATCATGATGGCCTTCAACTCTTTCCACGTCAGCTCATAGGCTGCATCATTTCCGCGTTTGTTTCTCTCGGCCGTCCACCAGTCTAATGCGTGGGACTGGAAGACACCGGTAGCGTTTAGAGTGCGGAGATTTTCCGGACATCCACTCTGGCGCAGAGTGACTTCGACGGAATCGAACCATTGAAACATAGCCGTTGGGCCATCTTCTCCAGTGAATTCCTTTGGACCGCAAGCCTTGAACTGCTTAAAGCTGAAAGCAGTCTTGGTAGCAACTTTAGGAGCTTCGGTTCTGGACTCCTCAGATGATTTGCTAACATTCTCGTAAATCTCACTCACGATCTCAGGCACAACCTTTGCCACTTGTTTAGCGAGGATGGCAGCAAGGCGTTTGTCTCTCTGTTCCTGGCAAGAAAGTTATGGGTGACGGGGTCCAAATGATGGTCCATTTGACATTGTCTACAACAGACACTGTCATAGGTCTCAGACACGTCATAATCGAATCTCACCTCACACGTCTAATACTACTAAAGCTTAGGAACACAGTCACGTAATCATATATGCACATAACCACAAATTCACATAAGCACATAAGCACGTAGGGCACAGAACCACATAAGAATATAAGCACGTAATTCTCTTAGAAGCACATGGGAGCAGTCAAAATACAGAAACCTATCATTCAAAGTTCGTGAGCGTTCGAAAATAGCGATCGCGATTATCATGACGAGTAGTATAGTATAAGCGAATAATATAGCAAGCAACTTAGCGTACGGTGGTTCCTTATGGCATTAGCGATTTGTCAGCGGTTGTGCGGTGCGTTGTGTGTTTAGCGGAAGCAAAAAGGCGTTAGATCGAAACCAATAGTACCTCAAAACGCTAACAAATAAACATAAAGACACATAATTCCCTATAGTTATGGCTCTAATACCAATCTGTCACACCCCAACCGATGGCGAAAACATCGGGGCATGGCACTGAGCAAAACAGATTGTCCAGAAGTTTCCATAACAACTATATTTACCAATTATTTAAAGCAACACGTCCCATACCATGTCATAAATGAAAATACAATTATTACAGAAAAGATCTAGTCAAATTGTTCTGTTCCGACAACTCAGATTTTTTATTACAGACAATTTTTTATTGTTGACCTAGGTCTTTCCTAGCCTTGATTTCACAGCAAAGAAAGCAAATAAGCATCCTAAGCACCTGTCACATACTTTAAAGTAAAAGTCAATACACATAGTGTAAAGGTGAGCATACAAGTTTGATAATAGCATATAGAGTTCGAAAGCGTTACGCATAACCAGCACGTACACAGTGTAAAATGAGGCATGTTAGTTATCGACATGAACCTATCGATACCAATGACTACGGGTTGATTGCCAAAGGCAGTTCGTGATACACACTCACCACTGTGAGCCATGTAGGTAATTGTCCTTAACAACCCCTGAGTGAACAGGTGCTGAGTCAAACTAATAGTACTATCGTTGCTAAGGCAGGTAGACAGCATTCCATGTGTAAACATAACAAACAACCATTCATTAAGTCACGTATAACATGTGGGAACGGTTAGCGTTAAAGTATTGCGTAGTGTGTTTGATGTGATTTTGTATAAGTAACTTATGTAACACCCAAAAGTGCGTAAAGCAAAAAGGGATCGAGTATACTCACAGCGGTTGATGGATTGAATGGAGCGCTAGAGAGTAGGGTTAGCCTGAACAGATTGATAGCATAACTATAAGCGACGCGTAAAACGATATAGAGTGCAGTGGGTAGGACAGCAGTTTGATCGGATGGTAGTCCGATCGGACAGTTGGTTGTTCGAGTGACAGTCCGTTCGGTCGGTCGTCCGGTCGGATGACCGTTCGAGTGGATTGTTACTTCCTTTGGGAAGGATGTGTTTGTGTATGATGGCTTGACTTTTAAAGTTTTCGTTGTAGCATTTTGAAAACATTGAAGTACTTCTATCTTTCAGATCGGGCGACAGTCCGATAGGTTGGGCACTTCAGCGAGAACAAGTTCACAGCAAGTTGTCACTCGATCGGATGGTTGTTTGATCGGGTGGCATCCCTCGTGTATTGAACATGTTGAAAATTGTTTAAGTGTTGAAGTCAGAACATCACATGGTCGAGTGGTAGTCCGATCGAATGGTAACCCGATCGGTCAGCCCTTCGTTCAATGTTCATCCTTCAAGGATTTGAAAACAAAAGTTAAATGTGGGACCAAGGTGTAGATCGAACAGGTGACAACTCATTCGGACGACAGTCCGATCGGACGGTAGTCCGATCGAACGATAGTCCGATCGAACGGCATTCCGTCCTGGTCGTTCCGTTCGTCTTACACTTGGTTGTTTTGATAGTTTGTCGTTTTATCGAGATGTTTTGATAACGTGTTAAGCAACAGGAACCTCGTCAATACTTGGTACTCCTGATCCGACAGGAATCACCCAAATCCAACCAGTTGACTGTTCGAGAAGGTGTTCCATGTTTAACCCGAAATCGGTAGTCTCGTGGATAGAATCCAGATCTTGAACCAACACAACCACAAGAATGAGTAGTAAGTCGGCACAAGCTCCGATTCTATCGGTTTTGAGGGCATTGAGTGTAAAAGAGTTGAAAGAAAGTTGGAAAACCATCTTTCAATCCTTTTTATTGAGAATAAGTTTAGATCTATGAAAGATCTTTGTTTGTTTATGTGGAAATCGGTTAGATCTAAGTTGTTCTCGGTGGATTGAGGCCAAAGCATGAAGTTCTCAAGAACACATGATGACGTCATCCTAGAACACCTTGAATCTTGATGATTTCACGGTTAAAAGTTAAGATTCAAAAGATAGAAAGGTGTAGAATCGTGTGTAGATCAAAGATGTACAAGATTTAGGTTGTGATCTTACCGGAATTACGAGAAATCGAAGGAAAAAGCGAGCAAGAGCGCTGGTCGGACGTCAGAGAGCAAAAGTGGAAAGTTTGATGGTGACATGGGGTATTTATAGGGTTACCCAAAGTGGAAAGAGGCTGGTCGATCGGTTGGCAGTCCGGTCGAACAGCTGGCCGATCGAGCAACAGCTCGATCGATCGATCGGCTGGCCGATCGGCTGGTCTCCTGATCGATCAGTCGCTTGGTTCGAGTGTTCAGTGCGACGAGTTTTGCCGTTTCGGTTGCGATTGCGAGCGTTGCGATGCAATAGAATTTCCTAGTCAAATTACTTTTAATCCCAACTACTACATCAACATACAAGCATCCTTATTTCGTATTCGTTTAGCGTTTGCGATTCGATTGCGATTGAGTTTCGATTGCGTTTCGATTGATTACCATACATAACATAAATAAACATGCACAAGTAACACATAAGGCACACACACGTATAACAATAACCAAGATGCGTAATTCGAGTTGCGATTGCGATTAAGCGATTAAACATGCGATAAACAGTGACTACTATGTGATTATTAATAAGTACTCCGCATAATACAACTAACGTAAAACATAAAATAAACTATCTACAAGTCAAAGAAGTCAAAACAAGAATTGAGCAAGGAGAGACAGATCGCAATTAGCAATCTTTTCTTCCTTTGACTTCAATCTTGACTTTGACTTTGACTTTCGAAACACGGGGTGTTACAGCATCCCCTAGTTGAGGGAATTTCGTCCCGAAATTAGGCCGAAGCCGTAACAAACAACTGCGGGTACTTCGCCTTCATGTCGCTTTCGAGTTCCCAAGTGAACTTTGCGCTTCGTTTGCCTTCCCATCGGACTTTCACAATAGGAATGCGCGAGCGTCTGAGCTGCTTGGCTCGGCGATCCATGATTTCGACAGGCTTCTCCACGAAGTGTAGTGTTTCATTTACTTGGAGGTCATCGAGAGGTACAATTAAATCATGCTCAGCCAGGCACTTTCGGAGGTTTGACACATGGAAAGTCGGGTGGACGTTGCTAAGTTCCTCCGGTAGTTCGAGTCTGTAGGCGACTTTTCCGATTCTTTCCAGAATCTTAAAAGGTCCAACATATCGAGGCGCTAGTTTCCCTTTCTTGCCGAATCTGACCACACCCTTCCAAGGTGATACCTTTAGGAGTACGTAGTCGCCAACGTCAAATTCCATGTGTAAACATAACAAACAACCATTCATTAAGTCACGTATAACATGCGGGAATGGTTAGCGTTAAAGTATTGCGTAGTGTGTTTGATGTGATTTTGTATAAGTAACGTATGTAACACCCAAAAGTGCGTAAAGCAAAAAGGGATCGAGTATACTCACAGCGGTTGATGGATTGAATGGAGCGCTAGAGAGTAGGGTTAGCCTGAACAAATTGATAGCATAACGATAAGCGACGCGTAAAACGATACACAGTGCAGTGGGTAGGACAGCAGTTGGATCGGATGGTAGTCCCTAGTGAATAAAAAAAAAGTTAAATATCATAAATGGGTGATCAGCCGTAGTTGTTGAATGGCCTAATGATTCATGTTTGTTTAAACTCAATGATCATTATGGTTATATATATATATATATATATATATATATATATATATATATATATATATATATATATAGGCCTACCACTTGGGAAGGTTTGTGGATGATGCTCATAAATGATATGATTGTAATGTTCAAACAAAGGTGGTGGACAAAAGGGGGTAAGCATCAATAGAGATTGTGATCTCAGAAACGAAAGCATTCAGTCACAAGTAAGTTGAACTGGATTCCTTAAATTAAATTAAGGGCAATGTGGTATAACTAAATAGCTGAATTGGAATTACTTAAGCATGAGATATGTTACTTAAATATCGATGACATAATTAGCTAAAGAGTAATAATATGAAGTTGATGGAATGTTTAAGATAATTTTTTAGTAAATGTAGTATTGAGACTTAATTAAGATAATGAGTCTTAAAGAGCATGATTTGGATATATAACTGAAGTTACAAGAGTATGTGATACAACTAAGATACCTCTCAATGTTTGTGAACTTAATTTGAACTTATGACTTCAACTATGTTGTAGTAACAAGAAAAATGCATTAGGGCAATGCTTTGTGAGTGAAATGGCACAACACATGGTACTAAAGTGGATCTTGTAGGGACTATAGTCATGTGAATAGAAATATCGTGTAAGATGATATGGTTGATTATATGAGGTACAATTTGGAAACAATATATCATAATATATATATATATATATATATATATATATATATATATATATATATATATATATATATATAGGGAGAAGATCATGCGAGAACCACCTCTTATTGCGAGAACCGCGAGAACCAATGTGAACACAACCAAAAATGCCTAAAAATAGCTAAAAATCACACAAAATTTTTTTTTTAATATTTTTTATATAAAAATCGCTACTTTTCGAAGCAAAAAAAAAAATATTAAAAAAAATTTTTTTTTTTTGCCACTAAAAGTAGCGATTTGAGCATAAAAAATATTAAAAAAAAAAATTAGATTTTTTTTTTATTTTTTTAGATTTTTTGGGGGTTTAGTTTTTAGCATTTTAGCTTGGGGGGGGGGGGGGGAGGGGTTAGGTTTTTTTTTTGGGGGGGGGGGGGTTAGGTTTTGGGGGGGGGGGGTGAGGGTTAGGTTTTTTTAGATTTTTTTAGCTATTTTAGGTTGTGTTCACATTGGTTCTCGCGGTTCTCGCAATAAGGGTGGTTCTCGCATGATCTACTCCCTATATATATATATATATATATATATATGGTGAGGTTCCTGTAAAAATGACTCTTTTCGTGAGAAGTGTGAGAAGGCATAGAAATTGACATGTAGGCATCATGTTTTGAACTTAGGCATGATTTTTTTGTTGTTATGGCAAGAAAAACACCAAACATAACAATTTAAAACACAATGAAACATATTATGGACGTGAAATTTAAAAGACACTATTTAACACTTAAAACACACTACTTAATGTTCTTGACATTGTGTTTTAAGTTTTAAGCCTAGAATTCATTGCGTTGTGTCTTAAATTGTTATGTTTAGTGTTTTTCTTGCCAAAACAATGCAAAACATTATGTGTAAGTCCAAAACATGATGTCTACATATGAATTTTTATGCCTTCTCACACTTCTCACGAAACATGTCCTTTTTACAGGATCCTAAGACTATATATATATATATATATATATATATAGGGAAAGGTTAACATACAAAAAGGCTTATCGTACTTCATGTAGGCGACGCGCGTAACCGTCGAATCAGTACCCTAATCACGCATAAGACACCAAAATAACGCATGGGATCCATTTTTTGGTGATAATTACGCATTGGGTTGATAATCACGCATGGAAAGTATAATAACGCACGTTATGAATGTACAAAAAAAAATCACGCACGTTATCATGTTTGTCGCGTACGTTAATGTTGGTTAAGGCTTTTTGTACATTATACTTTCTATATATATACCAAATGTGTGAAAGTTGTGGGTCACTGATAGTGAACATGGACTTACAAAACAAATGGTATGAATGCAAGAATATAACAAGGTGTTACTAGAAACAAGAAGTGGTACTGGTGATAGAAATAAAGTGTGCTATTGGAAATTCATTAATGTAAAGTCATTATGGGCTATTATGTTGGTGGGTGTAAGTGATAATTTGGAATCACATGGTTGAAATAGATATTTATTTGCAAGATGTACATTGCTAACAATTATATATATAAGAAATCACAAGTTATTAACGGCCATGAGTTTACCCATTGGTTAAGATTTTTTTATGTGTGACACATGGCATCACCGAATCTATTAAATTAATTGATTAAGAAAATAGTATTGATATTTCCATTTAACTCTATGTGTTGTATGCAATGTTTTAAAAACCGGTTTTTAAGTCACACCGGGTTGGGCTTTAAAATGGTTCAACTGGTTGAACCAGGTTGTATCGCGCAGTTGAACCGGGTTACTAGTTAACCCTATAAATTTCATAAAATACAAATTCATCTAAAAAACAATCCAAACTAGAATTTATGTAACTGATCATAGTTTTATCTAAAAACAACTATTTTTATTGTAAACTATTAAGCATTTTATGAATATTTTTATTAGTTTTAAGAAACATTGCATTGTACGATGTGAGTAACAGTTTCAACAACGATGAAATATTGGAATAGAAGACACTAGGTTAATTACCGGAAATATGGAAGATCTATAATACCTTAATATCTTATTTTATTAAAATTAAGAAATCAAATATTAAGATAATGCAAACCGGTTCAACGGTTTGAACCGGTAAAACCAGATTTACCGCCGGTACATAAGACATACCGTATTCGGGTTTTACCGGCCTTTATCGTACCAGACTCATGTTCGATATCCGGTTTAACTGGTATAACCGGCCGGTTCATACTGGTATTTAAAACATTGGTTGTATGTGGATCTTTTATTTACGGGAATAAGTACAGAGTTCACTTTTTTTTTTTTTTTTTTGAAAAGTGAATATCATTAGAACACAAGCCACCTCAAGCCGAGGCAGCCACAAACGAAACTTACAAGTTTACATATTTACACCAATCACTCCAACCAATAGACTTATTTTAGGATCTAGTAGAATACCAAAGAAAACCCGTGTTTTTAATCTCACTAAAGATTCTATCCAGTTTAACTGGAATGTTGTTGAATTTTGCATCGTTTCTAGCCCTCCAAATGCTCCAGCATCCGATTCTAATAACCCTTTGAGAACCTCTTTTTTTGGTCTTTCAAGCCAGCATGGTTGTGGGCCTCCAGAAGGTCTTTGAAGGAGAAGAGGATAAAATTCTGAGACTTGCTCCAACTGCAGACATAAGACCAGACCATAGACGCGAAGCTACAGGCCATGAACAGGTGGTCCACTGTCTCGTCATCTTCACCGCACAAGCTGCAAATTAGATTATCCACTCATATATTCCATTTATTTAATGCCGATAACGTAGCAATTTTACCCATTTCCGCTCTCTAAATGAACACGTTGCGTTTAAGCGGGATCTACTTATAATCTTCAATGACATAATTCCTTGATTGAGACCTGTGTTTATTGAGGAGCCGCTTAACCGCACTAACGCTGAACTTGTCGTCATCAGCACCAATCCAAGACCAAACATCGCTGGTCTGGTTCAGCTGAATAGGGAACAGAAGACTGCATAAAGCCAGCAGCTCATTGACTTCCGATTCGGTGGAGAGAGGCTTCTTCCAGGACCAAAGATAATGCTGACTAAAAAAAGGAGAGAGGATCCGATCCTTCACACGACAGCCCTTAACCGATTCAAGCTTGAAAAGATCAGTAAACTTATCTTTTAACAGGGCGTTACAAATCCACGGGTCTAACCAAAATGCTGTATCGTAGTCGTCGCCCACAGCAGCCTTAAAAAATTTCCTTAGCGGGGTTCCGTCAATCGTCGTTTTTGTCATCACCTGCACAATGTTGCACCAAACCCCACCTGTAGCTTTCTTTACCGGTATGAACTCCTAGCCGGACCTAGAAGAGTGAATGGCATCAATGACTTTTGCCCAGAGTTTATCCCTATTGATTAAGAATCTCCAGCCCCATTTTGCGAGAAGGGAAACATTAGTATTTTTTAAGTTACTCAACTCGAGACCACCGTAGTTTTTGGGGAGAGAGACACGATCCCAAGTGACCCAATGACGTTTCTTGACCGAAGCATCCCCACCCCAAAGGAATTCCTAATTTTAGATTCCAAATATTTGATAACTTTAACCGGAGCCTTGTAGAGAGAAAAATAGTAGCATGGCAAGCTATCCAAAACTGACTTAATAAGAGTAATTCTACCTCCAATAGAGAGTAACAAGGCTTTCCATTTAGCAAGTCTAGTATCGAAGACGTCATAAACCGGTTTCCAATTAGAGATTCGATTCATGTTTGCACCTACCGAAAGACCAAGGTACTTGAAAGGAAGACTCCCCACTTGACACCCAATTAGACCAGCCGTATTATTCAAATCCCCCGTTCCAACTCCGATAGCGAAAATATTTGACTTAGCGATGTTTATTTTGAGCCCGGAGCAAATATGAAAGATCCGAAGGATACGAATCACATTAAAGATATCCTCCTTAGCCCAATCACCAAGGATGATGGCATCATCTGCGTAAAGAAAATGAGAGACACAGGGGCCATTGTTTGGCATTTGGATACCTGAAAAATTTCCTGAAATCCTGGCTTTATCCAACATACATTAAAAAACCTCCATCAAGATGATAAAAAGGAACGGAGAGAGCGGGTCTCCCTGCCAGATCCCTTTATAGCATTGGAACTCGAAAGTGGGAGTACCATTTACCAGAACTGAAGATCTGGCGGATTCACGGATACCTTTTATCCACCGACACGACTTTGAAGGGAAGCCCATATGAGTCAGAGTCGCTACCAAGAAATGCAAGTTAACATTTTCAAAAGCTTTCTCATAATCAATTTTCAAGAAGAAGGCAGAAAATGAGAGACACAGAGTTCACATGGATTCAAGAGTTTGAGGTTGTCAATTAACATACACGGTCAGTAAAGGATGCTTATGGGAATGGTATATTATGGATTCCCTGATTGAGGTAAGCGACTTATATGGCTAATAAATGTGACAAACTTGCATTGTTACCTAAGTTGTAAATGGACCACATAGTGGTAGTTATAGACAAGATTCTATGATATTTATAAACTGACTACTGTAGTTAATTTTGAATGGATTAAACAATACTATTATAAAAGTTTAGATCTATTGAAACAAGGCAATATAGAGAATTAAAAGAGACATGTCTAATGGGCTAGATAACAAGTCAGAATGTAATTGATATATGCATGTTTACCATGGTGTCGAATTCTTGAAAATGGTCAAAGCATGTGGAAATGTGGGTCTTTATTATCTTATTTAGGCCGGTAGGAGAACCAACTAAAAAATATATATAAACAACCCGAAACTTATCCATGAATTAAATGACTTGACTGGACTGGAATGTCAAGTAGAAGAATGGGTTGACACCTGGAATAAGTAGGTGATATCATAATATGAGGTAAAAAATAGCTCCTCATTAGTATATATGATTTGGGTATTCGGCACTCAAGACCGATCTTTGTACTCCTATAACTCCCATAGAACCCTTTCTTCATCTCTTTGTGTCCATTACTTCACCTACCTGGTCCTTTTGCATTGTTGCTACTCCTCTTGGGGTTGGAAATTTCAGGAATCCGCGGGCTGTCGAGACCAACGTGTCTAGCTTTCCCAACGTGTACTGCCCAATGATGATGTTGTAGTGGGAGTCCGTTCTAACCACAAGGAATGGAATAACGACGATTCCCTCATAAGGCGCCTTTCCGAAGGTAACCGGGAAGGTTATTTGATCGATAGGATTGGCCTTTTCCTCGTGAACCCTTTGATGGGGGTGTGGGCCAGTTTCAGTTAAAATCTATCTTCTTTCTGTATGCGGTTGTAACATTACTCGTAAATGATATCTTCCGAACTTCCCGTGTCAATCAGGATTCTTCTTATATTATAATCACCCACCACAGCTGTGATGATGAGAGGGTCTGTGGTAAGGTCGTTGTCTCGTTGTCGGGGTCCCACTTGCATGTCTACATGCATCCAAGGCTCAAGTATGTCTATGTCGCGCTTCGTTCCCCGTCCGCCCTCAGCATAAACCATGTTCATGTCCCATTGCCTCTTTCCTGCTTTGCCATCCTCATCTTTGACGGGTGGAGGACCCTGCTTGATATCCTTAACAAAATGAGCCAACTTTCCTTCTTAAACGAAATGCTCAATCTATTTTTTCAACTGGAAACAGTCATTGGTAACATGTCCCTGACCTTTATGATACTCACAATACTTTGTAGTGTCCTTCCCTAGCGAGTCCTTTAAAGGTATGGGCGGGCTAAGCTTAAGATTTTCATAAGACAAAATTTATGTTGTTGTCTTACTCAGCACCGGGAAATCTGATTTATATTAGTTTGGAGAGAAATCAGTTCTTCCTGATGCACCCCTCAACCTATCATATCGCCCCTGGGAGTCTGTATTGCCACCTCTCTAGAATCTACTATTTTGGCTCCTTATATTTCGCCCACGGCGGTCTGTTTCTTCGCTTACCCTAACTGACTCCTTCTTGTTTGTGGCATGGCTCGCCACTATAGACTTTTCTTAGCACACGTATACCTTGGCAATCCTCATGATTTCCTCGATAGTATCTGGAATAACATTTTTGTCATACAACTTTCTGAGCAGCTCATCATCGTTCACTCCATGAAAGAAAGCTCCACAAGCCAAATCTTGTGTCAGTCTGGGTATCGCTATGCTTTCCTTATTAAATCTTGCAAAGAAGTTTTGAAGTGTTTCGTTTTCTCGTCGGCGTATATGCAATACTTCGTTCCGATCTTTGGTGTGCCATCGTTACTGACTAAAGTTTTGTGTAAACTTCGCTACAAGTTCATCAAAACAATTAATTCCACCAATTGGAAGACTATCCCACCAAACCCGCGTGGCTCCTACGAGGGTTTCGACAAACATCTTACACTATAGAGGAATGGGCCATAAGGTCACTTCTCCCCGGAAAAGATTGATGTGATCATCTGGATTGCTAGTTCCATCATATTTGCCCACATTTGGGGGCATTTTTGTTTTGTCCTTTATAGGTGCTTTAGCTCTTCGCCTAGATAATTTTTATCTAAACGTTGCATCTGCCGGCTTGTATGGCTATGTTAAATCCTCTATTTCTACGTCAATGGGCACTTCAGGTTGAAGACCCTGAGTCGTAACCGGGATTGCTTCTTGTGTGATCGGTGACTGCCGCGTCTTGGCATAATCGAGGTGTTGTCTTGCGTTAGTGGTATTCCCCCAGGACATCCCCGTGGTGGTGATATTAACTGTTGCCGAGTAGGGTCCAGGAGGACTAAACCACCGTGATGGTTTCATGTTTTGATAAAACAATGTTACTGACTCGTTCCCTTGGAGTGATGTGAGCGTTTTGCGCGGCTCGCGACATTATTATTGGTTGATGATGTGGAGTTGACAGAGCGGTTGTAAGGGCCACTGAATATAATGTGGGAATTGGAAAGTGTCAGTGGGCTGGTAATACTGCGCCATGGTTCCTACATCAGACGTGTAAATAGGTTGAGCAGGCTGGTAAAAATAAGCAGTAGATCCTATTGTTGGTGTAAATCTCGGTGAGGTGACACTTGGGAAAACACTGTGCGGGGTAACCAATGTAAAGACCGATGCGGCGGTCATGTTAAATGGCCAACTCTACCATGTAACTTGAGACAGGAGATCTAATGACCGTTCTTCCATTGTGACGATGTTACCCGATCTTTGCTGCCTCTCATACCTCAGAGGCAACTCTGCATCAAACTCTAAATTTAAAGATCTAGTGACAACTAGCGAGGAAGTTACCATGGTGGCACCCAACACCATCATGTCTTCTTAAACCCTATAAGCAAGGATCGTACATGTGGTTGCAGAGCTCGTGTTCGAACCACTCATCGTGGTAACAGGTTTTTAGTACTTCAGGTCCCACGGATGGCGCCAATGTAGAACTGTAACCTGAGATACACCCCTAAAGTGGATGCTCCGATGGGAAGTGTCCTGAACTTCGATCTAGAAAAGAGAACACTGTTAGGACTCGCTACATGAATGGGTTATTCCTGTAACCACCCACCGGCGTGAGAATAAGTATGGGTTGTGAGAATGAATGTATGAGAGAGAGAGAGAGAGTTGTTGTATATTTTTACCTTGAGGTCTGTCCTTGATTTATACTTTTTGGTGGCTTAGGGTTTCCTTTATTCTCGGAGAATTAGTTGCATGAGGATCTGCCTCATTTTTAGGAGATCTGGCAGATATATTCTCAGCATGGGCATATTTACACAATATCCCTTATATTTATATCACATTAATTGCGGTTTGACCGACCCAGCCGAACCGGGTTATTCCTCTACATGTGCATATGTTTAAAGCTTATAGTTCCACTCTTTTTTTTTTTTTTTGCTTTTTTTTAAATTTCAAACCCACCCCTTTCACTATGAATAATACACGTCTTTCACCCATTAGATTTATTTTCTCTTATAACTTTCGTTTGTTATTTTTTTTTTTACAAAAATTAAATAGGCGATATAATTTCTTTTTGAGAAAGGATTGAGCCGGTACCAATTGAAAAACATTAGTACCGGTATTGATACTATTAGAAACATTATTGGTATTCGTTTACTGTAGTTTTTAATCTATGTAAAACACGCTTTGACATCCTTTTGAACTTATGGCGACTTTATTTTTTAAGTTTTTTTTCTTTTGGTTGCTATATTGAGTGTCGGTACCATATGGATACCATAATAAATAGAACCAATATCGAATGGATTCTCACCATTAACGTAATTTTTACAACTGTGTCTACGTTTTCATTTTAAATTTATTAAAAACGGGTCGCCCCGCCTTAAAGCACGGGTGTAACCCACTAGTTATATAATATAATATAATATAATATAATATCCCCATTTCTTTTAAATGTTTTGAAGTAAATTAGTAAGTTAATTTATTTTATATCATAAAACATTTTTTTTCTAAAAATAAAGGGGTTAAATGGGTATACCCTCAAAACACGTAGTTCGGCCCAAACAGGACTCGTTTAGTTACACGTGTTCACACGTTTAACCCAAACCTAACCCGAACCGGTTTAAGCTAAACCTAAACCTGCAACAGTGCTCAAATCCCAACCCCCATCTAAAATCCATAACTCGACCTGACTTAAACATGCATTGATTAAATAAAATATTAATCAAACTCATCCTCAAATTATCCAACAACTACGTACCTATGAACTAGGGGTGTGTATCGGTCGGTTTGGGTCGATTTTGACCAAAAACCATGACCATAACCGCGATGTCGGATATTAGATAACCATAACCGATCGGTTATGGTGGATATGGTTATTCGGTTTTGATGATTATAGCGGGTCGATTATGGGTGGTTAACCGTGTATTTAGCTTAGCTAAAAATAGCTTAAGTTTTTTTAACATGGAATAAATTGTTATTGCATATTTGTATATATTAGTATATTACATAGTATTAAAAAATACATATAATCTAGAAAAAAAAAGGGTAGATGCACGGTACCCCTGACCGTGGAAGAGATCCCCCTTCCCAAGCTAGCGACCCGACAACGCTGCATGGCGGTGAGTCCCCTGCCAACTCAAGGGGAACTGAAGAGCCTGTTGCCAGGATTCGAACCCGAGACCTCATGGATCCTTGAGCCAGTTTAAGATGGGGGTCGGTGGCCATTGGGCTGACACCCAATGGTTTATCTATAATATTAATACCAATTATTATCGAATATTCAAATAAAGTGATATGATACATTCCATAAATTCAAATAAACATTCAACCAAAACCACAAAATGATATGAAAAACCAATAAGTACTAAAAATCTTCGGTCAAAACGTCAAATATTAAAAATATGGTGAAAAGTCCTAAATCCTACAAAGATTTATTACATGTCGTTCGGTTCGGTTATGGTGGGTATGGAAAAAATGAAAACCATAACCGACCCGCTACATTCGGTTTTCAAAAAAAAACCATTAACCGACCCACCGGTTTTTTATTTGGTTCGGGTCGGTTAATTCGGTTATGATTCAGTTAATTCGGTTTTTTGCACACCCCTACTATGAACTAATGGTTTAGTGATATAGAGCTTGCTTTCACACAAAAGTTATGTAAGTTTAAATCATTGCAACTGTGAAATTATGCGCTGTTTAGGTGTGAAAATATTTTGGTTAAAAAAACCTTTGGCAATTAACACCAAACCAAATTGTACATAGACATATAGCAACACATATTTTTATTTTTTACCAATCATGCCGCACCAAACACCCCCCTAACCCAAGTTGAAAATGCAAGTAGATTGGTGCCAGTCCTATTCGAATTGGTTTAATTATGTTTTTCAAAACTTCCAAAAACGCCACTTTCGAAATGTGGTTAACCTACAAGGATGTCACTAAACCTTGTTAATTAAGATATTAAAAAACGTGCGACATCGATTCTCCACGTAACTTTTTTTATAATAAAAGCATAAAAGTATATCCAATTACCATGTTTACAGCAAAAGTACATATGCACTTGTCCATAAATTTGAGGTGATGAAATATATTTGTTAAAGTTGGTCACCTTTTATGTGTTCTCTTTAAATTAGATGTAGAGTTAACTGCCATTTTCGTCCCTGTGGTTTGGTCACTTTGGCCATTTCAGTCCATTTTTCAAAAATGCGCCGTTTTCGTCCCCCACGTTCTGGAAAGGTGCCATTTCAGTCCAAAAATCATAACCCAGTTAAGTCAGTTAGTAAATAAGGACTGATTGTGTAAATTTGTAACATAAAGGACTGATTGTGTAAATCTGTAACACCACCACCACTAGCCCTGCCACCACCACCACTCCGCTGCCACCACCGCCACCACAGCCACCACCGCCACCACAGCCACTGCCTCCACCACCGCCACCACAGCCACGGTCACCGGAACCTGCAACTTCACCGGAACCACCATCAACGTCATCATCGTCATCATCTGTTATCATCATCATCGATCATCATCGACCTTCATCATCATCATCGCGATTTTAATGATTCTGCGGATGTAATTCAGCAGCGAATGGGTTTTTCGGATGCAGATCAGCAGAACAAATAGATTTATACGGCTAATAATTCTGCAAATCTGTTCTGAACGAATTATATAACGACAGCAGATATGTTTCCTGTTCAGCAGATTGTTCAATGACAGCAGATTTGTTTATACGGCTAATAATCAGCAATGACCGAACACCTCTGCAGATTCTGCGGACTGATTTCAGCGATCAAAATAATTCTGCACAGATCTGTACTTTGAAAAAAAACATCAATATGTGATTAAACAACAATTTTTTTCTTTAAACGAATAATATTTGATCGAAATTCAAACAAATCAGTCTGAAATTCAACCAAAAATCATTCGATTTAGTCCGAAATCAATCCGAAATTCGTTTTTGTTTTCACCGAACCTGATCAAAATGAACAAACTTTGATTTGAAACAGATCTAAATCAGTCCGAAACGTATCGAAAATCTGATGATGATGATGAAGATCGCGATGATGATGATGAAGGTCGATGATGATCGATGATGATGATAACAGATGATGACGTTGATGGTGGTGGTGGCAGTGGCTGTGGTGGCGGTGTGGCTGTGGTGGCGGTGGTGGCAGTGGCTGTGGGGTTTTCCTTTGGATTGGATCCTCACACAAATAATTTGTTTTCTTTCTTGTTGGTGACAACATTATGTTTTGGTAAGAACCTCAGATAAGGTTGATCGATAAGCAAGACTACAGGACATTATACAACGATGAACTATGGCTTGTAGTTCACATTAATTGCAAATGCCACGAGCCCAATGACAGTTGCCTGAATATCTAAACAGTTGTTTTTTATTCTTTGGTGAAAATGGCCGGATAGTGCATTATATAAAAGGCAAAAGCTAACTTGGAAATTTGAGTTCTTTATATACCGAACTGCTGATGATGGCGAAGACAATACTCCTATCGATCGGTTGTAAGCATCCCTTGTAAACAATAATTAAGTTTGTGGAACCAACATCAATGAAACATCAGTCGTTTTGGTGGTGGTTCCGGCGGCGGTGATGGTGGTGGTTCCGGCGGCGGCGGCGGTGGTGGTGGTGGCGGTGGTGGCTGTGGTAGCGGTGGTGGCGGTGGTGGTGGCAGCGCAGTGGTGGTGGTGGCAGGACTAGTGGTGGTGGTGTTAAGTGTTAACTGCCATTTCAGTCCATTTTTCAAATTTACACAATCAGTCCTTTATGTTACAAATTTACACAATCAGTCCTTATTTACAAACTGACTTAACTGGGTTATGATTTTTGGACTGAAATGGCACCTTTCCAGAACGTGGGGGACGAAAATGGCGCATTTTTGAAAAATGGACTGAAATGGCCAAAGTGACCAAACCACAGGGACGAAAATGGCAGTTAACTCTTAGATGTATTTAATAAATATATAAATATACATATGGGATCAGGAGAAAACACACTAAAGTGTGAGAACGGTGAAAACGGATCCTGGCCTAACACGTGTCACGCGACATAGTGAAGGGCGTAAGGGCTTTTTTGTCATTTTATATTCTTTTTTTAAACGCGTCTCACAACACCTCTCCATTTTTTGGCATTTAACAAACACATGACGTTTTTATTGTTTTTTGAGTAAATTATAAAAATCGTCCTTTATGTATGCTACTTATTGCAAACTGCGTCCTTTATCTTCAATATATACAAGAACGTGCTCGATGTTTGCAAACCCTTGCAAGTTATGTCCTTTTAGCCTTAACTCAGTTATTTTTTATGGTTAAATATGACCTAGTGTACCCCACATAAGGGTATTTTGTCATTTACAAAAAAAGTATTTTAATAATTCTAATAAATTAAAACAAAATTAATTATATATTATATAATATATAACTTTCTCTCTCTAAAACATATATACTCTCTCTCTAAAACACAGACCTACCCTCACCGCCACCTCCAGCGACTTGTCACCACCACCTCCCGCCACTTGCCACCTCCCACTCCTGCACAATCAATTTTCAAAATCAACTAAACAAAACATCAATTTCAAAATCAACTAAACAAAATATCGTTTTCAAAATCAACTGTAACAAACACCATACCGTTAATCGGATTAAAAACGCAAGGAACAATACACTCATCAAATCCGATATCTTCATCGTCACCGATCTCCGCCGGAAGGCGAGTACCGTGGCCGCTGTAATGAACGAAGAAAAAGTCGCCAGGCTCGGCCACATCCACCCACCTGCCACCACCGCCACCACCTACCTGCCACCACATCCACACACCACCTGTTATCACCAATCAAACCAAACACCCACCGCCGCACCACTGCCGCCGTGCTCGCCGCTGCCGTCGTCTCCCTCTCTCTCTCACGCCACTCTCTCTAGAGTCTGGAACTGTTTTGTGGGTGTGAAGAGGGTATAACAGGGGTGGGGGTTGGGTGTTTGCAGGTGCGGTGGTCGTTCAAGGAGGAGTGGGGTGTGCGACAGAAGAACGAGAGAGAAAAGGGAGGAGGAGTGGTCGTGTGGGTGTCTCGTCAAAATACGAAACCCCCGACGGAATCCCGATCTCTGGTGACCGGAGATCTAGAGAGAACAGAGATGGGTGTCGGCTGAGATAAATGGTGAAATGAGGGTTTTGAGATTTTAAGAGGGTTAGACTGTAGAGAGAGAACTGAGAGAGAGTATGTGTTATTTTACAGAGAGACAGAGTTATATATATTATATAATATATAATTAATTTTGCTTTAATCTATAGAATTATTAAAATACTTTTTTTTAGTAAATGACCAAAATACCCTTATGTGGGGTACACTAGGTCAGATTTAATCATAAAAAAATAACTGAGTTAAGGCTAAAGGGCATAACTTGCAATGGTTTGCAAACATTGAGTACGTTTGTTGTATTTATTGAAGATAAAGGACACAGTTTGCAATAAGTAGCATACATAAATGACGACTTTTGTAATTTACTCTTGTTTTTTTAGATCAGGAGCATAGTAAATATTTTGGCGTTTTATGGCGTTCCCAAATTGAATAAAATCATTTAGTAATTATAAGTTATTTTCCTCCATGGAATTTCCCAAATTCATTAGGCGTTTTTGTAGATTTCAACAGTTCATATTGGTTATCAAGGTAATTTTCTTGGCGTTCATGGCGTTTTTTGAATTCATTAGAAATTTAAAAGAGTACAGTTAAGACGAAATCAAACAAAAACTAATAGTCTTCTGTGGATGGTATTACATCTGAGATGTAACCATCGCTTTGTTCATCACTCTCCTCAGACTCATCATCATCATCTTGTTCATTGGATACCCTGCATCAACCCGAGTGGACGGGCCATGTTTTGCTAGTAGAAACCCGGTTGATCATTTTGGTAACCTTTTAACAGGGTTTTAATAAAAAAACTATAACCTTTTAACTATACTTGGTGTTGCACTTTTGTATTTAAAGTTTTGTTCCGATATGTTTGTAAATAGTATCGGTTTTATTTTATATAAACTTAGAGAATTTCCAGTTGTTAAAAGTGTGCCAATTCTCTTTCATAATAATTTTAGAGAAAATCTAAATACATATATGATTATGGATCATGTATCCTTAATTGAAAGGTCTAGGGTGTAGTCAATGAATTAAATAGAACTAAGGATAAAACATACCAGAGAATCCAAGTTAGGATCCTATATCTTTGAGAGTTACAGTAGTATAAACTGTAAGGACCTTCAAAAATGTCCCAAAACGACGCCAGATAAAAATAAGATAGAAGCCATTGTAATCGCTCTTATGCTGTAATTGATAACTATGTGTCGTTTTATCAAATTGAGTGACTCACCAGTATTTTCCCGCTGATAAAATATTTTTAAAACATGTTTCAGGCAACCTGCTGTAAATCAAGGAAAACGTGCTACGGAGCACTAACAAGCTTGAAGAGGTGGCTCAGTTAAAATAAATAAACATGTTTTGTAAATCAGGGAATTTCCTTGTGAAATTCCCCTATTGTAAATTACGGGGTTTATCCCGAATTCTGAAATAAAATAATCAGGCATTTCAAGTTTTAACAAGATCCTGTAAAATCTTCTGCTGTCAACTCAATTAATAAATACCACGGGTTTCTGTCCCGCGGCTCCTGGACCGGGTCAAACCGGGACGGGGGCTGTGACAGAAAATGTGGTATCAGAGCCACTGATTTAAGCCAATTACGTATTTCAAAATACTTAATTTTCTGATTATCATTTTATGATTATGTGTTTTTAACTGACTACTTGTTAGTTACAGTATGGGTAAGCAAAGAATTTCGGACATCTATCGTCAATTAAATAGTTCACCAAAAGATAAGGGAATTTCATTTCAATCAAATTCCTCAAGATACTCAGCAGATACTGAGGAAGGAATATTTGTTCGTAAGGCACAGTATGAAAAACCACTTACCCCTAATAAAAGAAATTTGATTATTAGAAAAAGTCAAGAGAAAATAAAGAAGTCACAACCAAAAGGAGTGATGATCAATAAGGAAACTCAGGAAATAGGCACTAAACCACCATGGGAAGATGAATTAGATGAACAATGGGCAAATCGCTATATGTTAGCCACTACAGCAGTAAATGTTAACCTTTAATTGCCAACACCCTGACCCAGTACTAGCACCCATATCATCCATAAATCAGAAACTTTAAAGAAACTTGCCTATTAGATAAACAACTTAGTAAGAAAAGATAGACTAAAATCAAATGTACAATCCCTAGTATATTTTAAAATTCAGTTGTAATTTGTAATATATATATAAAATCGTAATATTTCATATTTTTATTAATACTTAATTTTTTCTGATTGTCATTCTGTGATTATATAAAAGTTCAAGTTACAAACTTTTAACCTAGATTTTTGTGTTTCTTTATATCTGCTAAACAACATGAATGAGTTGTCTAAAGCTCTTCAGAATCTCAACCTATATTCTGTTAATGTGGAAGTTTCCAGAGACTTTACCGGATATTTTGCTGACATGGAGGAACCTATGGAATTTCAAACCCAACCTCCGGAGAAACCTAAGCCAAAGAAGAGAAGAAGAATTGTGGGCTGGAGGCGTGTGCGCAGGAGGAAACCAGCAACAAGGAAAGTTATCAATACGGAGGATCCCAAAGGAAAAGGCAAGGAAATAGAGATTGGGGAAAGTTCCAGTCAAGATCAGGAAATGCCACCCTGGGAAGAGCTGGATCATAAACTAGCCCTTAGTGACCTCATCGGACCTGTCGGTGAAAACCTTTTTAATTACCTAGCGGAAGCACAACTTCCAGTTGACCTAGAGCCTGAAATCCCAGATCCTATTATCTACTCCCAACCTCTACCAGCAGAATTAGAAGAATGGTGGACCACCGACTGGCAGTTTCAAAATCTCCTAAACAACCCTAATACCTTTTTCCCTCAATTCGACCCAGAACCTCCACTACACCCACCGATGAGCTCTGAAAATCTGGCTGAACTCCGCCACTATGGCAAGGATCTGATTGATGCACGGAATCGAATTAGGGAAGTAGGGGAAAGAATATCTTGGAAATACGACGAGAGGGAACGTCGTTTCTAAGACGCCAGCTGACGGGGATGGTGTAACTGTGGTTGTGTGGTTGTAGGAATATGTGTTTAATAATAATATAATAATAAAATATAATTATGTGAAATAACTTAAAAATAAAACTTTGTAAGATAACCAGTTTGTACGGATGCCTATTATTTATATAAAATATCGAAAGTCGAAAAATCGACAATTTTGGCTATACTTGTTAACTTGATTATGTGCAATTATTTTTATGTTTGGTTGTTAATTCTTTATGCTAATTCCTTATATAAATTAATTACCAGATGGCACACGCTGGTAATGAACCCGTTAATGAAGTGAATCAATCTGAACTAAACCATGAAGATCAATTTCTGAATAGGCAAGATATCGAGAATATCGTTGCTCAGAGAATAGCCAATGCTATTCCAGCAATACTTGTTGCTGCCAGAAATCTAGTTGAACCTCAACAAATTATTCCTAGCAAACGTACACATGGCGACAATTTTAGTAATAGTGTAAACGGAGGCGGTAACCATACTAACAACAACAACGATGGAATGCAAGCCCCGCTTCTTAAGAAAATGAAAGCTGCAACGCCTGGTTGCACTTATAAGGAATTTCTCGCTTGTAAACCGGTTGAATTTGCAGGCAACGAAGGGGCAACTGCTACACTACGTTGGTTAGAGAAAACTGAAGCGGTGATTAAAATAAGTAAATGTGCAGAGGAAGACAAGGTCATGTACGCGTCGCATCTTTTTAAAGAATGGGCGCTAGAATGGTGGAATACAGTACTACAAGCAAAAGGAAGCGATGTGGCCTATGCCATGAGCTGGGAAGAATTTAAGCGGCTGGTGGAAAGAAAATTCTACCCTGAATATGAAAAGGAACAAATGGCGAATAAGTTCCTGAACCACCGGATGGTGGATGTAGACTGTCGAGGGTATACTTCGACATTCTTCGAATATGCTAGAGTGGTACCAACCCTGGCTTCGCCAGAGCCGGTACTTATTTCCCGCTATATTTGGGGATTGATTGGCGAAATCCGTGATATCGTTAAAGCTGCGAGACCACGCACTATTGACGATGCTGTGGAATTAGCCAATACTTTGACTGATGGACTAGTACGTACGCGAGAAGAAAATAAGAAGAAGGAAGTGGCCCAAAAGATTACCCAGGGATTTCGTATGGGTAACCGTAGCAATTTCAAGAAAAAGGGAACGGGGCAATCTTCCACTGTTCCATTTTGCAATGCCTGTAAAAGGAAGCATTTAGGAAGATGCAAAGGATATTGCAATTTCTGCAAAATCCCGGGGCACCAAGAAGAAGATTGCAGGAAGAAGAAAGCAACAATCTGCTACAACTGTGGAGAAGTTGGACATTTTAGGCCAGACTGCCCTAAATTGGCCAAACCAGCTGACAACAAAACCAAACCTGCAGAAGGAGCTACCAAGAGAAACGCAAGAGCCTTCCAGTTGACTACTCAGGAAGCAGAACTAATTCCTGACGTGATAACTGGTACGTTCCTAGTTCACAACGTTTATGCAAAAGTATTATTTAACTCTGGTGCAAACCAAAGTTTTATAAATACTTCATTATGCCAAGCTCTTAACCTACCCTTAACCAACCTTAGACAAATTTTTACGGTAGAAACGGCAGATGGTAATTCTGTTCATATAGATAAAGTTTTGCGAGAAGAAAAGATAGAACTCTTAGGCCATAAATTCTCTGCAAACCTGTTACCTATGAACTTAGCCGAATTCGATGTTGTATTAGGAATGGATTGGTTAGTAGCCAACCATGCTCGAATTCTTTGTGACAAGAATTCCATAGAAATTCATACACCCACAGGAGAATTAGTGGTGATTACAGGAGATAAGCCACGTAAGCCAATGAAATTCGTTCCAGTAATGAAATTGGCCAGTTATTCAAGAAAACAAGAAATAGTGTATATGATTTCAGTAATCATTAACACGAAAGGTAAGGGACTTAAGGAAATTCCAGTAGTATCAGAATACTCGGATGTCTTCCCAGAAGAACTACCTGGATTACCACCTGATAGGGAAGTAGAATTTAGAATTCATCTAATTACTGGAACTACACCGATAGCCAAGGCACCTTACCGGTTAGCACCCACCGAAATGCTAGAATTGAAAAAGCAGTTAGATGAATTGTTAAGCAAAGGATTCATACAACCTAGTTCATCCCCGTGGGGAGCTCCAGTGTTGTTTGTGAAAAAGAAGGATGGTTCGATGCAAATGTGTATCGATTATAGGGAACTAAATAAGGTTACAATTAAGAATCGATACCCATTACCTAGGATTGATGATCTTTTTGATCAATTGCAAGGAGCTAGATACTTTTCTAAGATAGATTTATGCTCCGGATATCATCAATTGAAGGTACAAGAAGAAGACATACCTAAAACTGCTTTCAGAACTAGGTATGGTCATTACGAGTTTACAGTCATGCCCTTTGGACTAACAAATGCTCCTGCAGCATTTATGGACATGATGAATAGGATCTATAAACCATACTTGGATAAATTCGTAATTGTCTTCATCGACGATATACTTATTTATTCCAAGAGTTAGGAAGAGCATTGTGAGCGCCTGCATGCACTTTTAACTTTGTTAAGAAAGGAAAAATTTTACGCCAAATTCTTGAAGTGTGAATTTTGGCTGCAAGAAGTGCAATTTTTAGGTCACATGGTGAATCACGAAGGCATTCACGTAGATCCTGCTAAGATAGAAGCGATCACCAAATGGAAGGTCCCGCAGTCAGCTATGGAAATTAGAAGTTTTATAGGATTAGCCGGATACTATAGGCGCTTTATTAAGGATTTTTCCAGGATAGCCGTACCATTGACTAAGCTAACCTGTAAAGCAGTTAAGTTTGAATGGGGACCTAGGAAAGAGGAAGCTTTTAAGATCTTAAAACAGAAATTAACAAACGCCCCAATTCTTGCCTTACCGGAAGGAACTGAAGATTTTGAAGTCTACTGTGATGCTTCTAAGCTAGGATTAGGATGTGTGCTAATGCAACGCAAGAAGGTAATTGCATATGCATCAAGGCAATTGAAAAAGCACGAAGAAAATTATACGACTCATGACTTAGAATTAGGAGCCATAATTTTTGCCCTTAAGATTTGGAGACACTATTTGTATGGAAGTAAGTTTACTGTCTATACAGACCATAAAAGCTTAAGATACATATTTGGGCAAAAAGAATTAAACATGAGACAAAGGAGATCGATGGAAATCCTAAGTGACTACGACTGTGATATTCAATATCACGAAGGAAAAGCAAATATAGTTGCTGATGCTTTAAGTCGTCAGTATCATGAGAAACAACTACGAGTTCATGCTCTTAGATTAAGTTTACAATTAGAATTAATGGAACAACTAAAAAACATTCAAGAAACAGCAATCAAGGATGATGCTGAAGGAATGAAGGGAAGAATAAAAGAATTAGAACAAGGAAGTGATGGAATGTGGAGATTCCACAAGAAAAGGATTTGGGTACCTAAGCAAGGAGAATTAAGAAATAAGATTTTAGAGGAAGCCCATAAATCTAGGTATACCATGCATCCTGGTAACAATAAGATGTACCAAGATTTAAAGAATAATTTCTGGTGAATAGGAATGAAAAAGGACATAGCTAGATATGTTTCTAAATGTCTTACTTGTTCATAAGTTAAGGCAGAACACCAGAAACCCTCAGGTCTACTACAACAATTAGAAATGCCGGTGTGGAAATGGGAACTTATAACTTTGGATTTTGTTACTAAGTTGCCCAAGACCAGAAGAGGTAATGACGCGATTTGGGTACTTGTGTATCGATTAACCAAATCAGCTCATTTTCTACCCATGAAAGAAACCTTTAGCATGGAAAGGTTAGCCAAGTTATACGTAGATGAAGTAGTATCCTTACATGGAGTCCCACTCTCCATTGTATCGGATAGGGATAGTCGTTTCACTTCTCACTTCTGGACAAGTTTCCAATAAGTTATGGGAACTCGACTAAATCTAAGTACTGCATATCATCCTCAAACAGACGGAAAAAGTGAAAGGATGATCCAAACCTTGGAAGACATGCTTAGGGCATGTGTGATATATTTTTTGTAGAAACTGGGATGACCACCTACCCTTAAACGAATTCTCCTATAACAATAGTTATCATTCAAGCATCGAAGTTGCCCCATTCGAAGCACTGTACGGACGTAAGTGTAGAACTCCAGTATGTTGGGCAGAAATAGGAGAAAGTCAATTATCAGGTCCTGAAATAGTGCAAGAAACTATCGACAAGATCACTCAAATCAAGGAAAGACTAAAAACGGCTCGAGATCGCCAGAAGAGTTATGCAGACAATAGGCGTAAGCCATTGGAATTTCAAATTGGAGACAAGGTACTCTTGAAAGTTTCGCCTTGGAAAGGAGTAGTTCTGTTTGGTAAGAAAGGAAAGCTAAGTCCAAGGTACGTAGGACCATTCCCAGTAATACAGTGAATAGGACCAGTTGCTTATCGCTTACAACTACCAGAGGAGCTAGCTGGAGTACATGACGTATTTCATGTATCCAATCTCAAGAAATGTCTATCTGACGAATCCTTGGTAGTACCTCTTCAAGATATAGAGGTGAATGAAAAGTTAAAATTTGTTGAGAAGCCACTACAAATAGAAGACAGAAAGATCAAATTTCTCAAGCACAAACGACTAGTGCTGGTCAAAGTCAATTGGGATTCAAAAAGGGGACCCGAATATACGTAGGAGCTGGAATCGAAGATGAAGCGAAAGTATCCTCACTTATTTCAGTAAATCTCGAGCACGAGATTTTAAATAAGGTGGGGAGGATGTAAGGACCTTCAAAAATGTCCCAAAACAACCCGTAAGTGAAAACCCGGACCCCTGAAACCCTAATCTATATCAAAAATCAAGAAATCAAGATTTTTGGTCTTCAGGCGGGCCGCGTAAAGGATAAGCGGACCCTTACGCGGGCCGCGTCAACTCAACATTCGACCGGATAAGTATCCGGGCCACATGGCATCCACCTGGCAACCCTACTCGTGACCCAGCAAACCTACACGTAGACTAGGTGGCCACGCGGGCCGCGTAAGGTTCAAGCTAGGGTTTACGCGGGCCGCGTAAGACCCAATTTTCAGCTATAAATAGGTTGAGCTACGAGCAGTTCAGTGGTGTCGAAAACAATTCTCAAAAACGAATTCTCACTGCTCAATTTCGAAATTTAAGATACCGGGGCGCTGCTACGATACAGGGTATTAACTCGATCGCTGCTACGATTCAATGTCCGATCGATTGAAAACTATCCAATGGATGTTTAAGTGTTGCCCACATTAGGGATATACCTTGTCATTCGTCGTGAATTCGATGGATGTTTAGGTGTTGCACTTTGTCATTCGTTGTGAGGGTTTTAATCTCGTGAGTTATCGTAAATGCTGTATTAGTTACTGACCTAGTTCGTGTGCATTGTTATTTAAATTAGGTTACAAGGCTAATCAGTAGGCTAAACTCTGCCCGTTTAAATCTACAATTTGAGTCATTCTCTTTTATCAAAAGTATTTTACAATACTCCATTTATTTTCAAACGTTATAATTACAGGGATTAAGTCGTGGTTATCTTGAATCACTGGCTTGTGTGGTATTGTGCACATTACTAAATTCTCACAGTTAGGCTAATAAATCCTAACAGTGATAATCATCATGACTTGGGTGAAAGGACCCAATAGTGGTATGACCATCGTCACCAGGAGGTGACACGGCGCCAGATAAAAATAAGATAGAAGCCATTGTAATCGCTCTTATCCTGTAATTGATAACTATGTGTCGTTTTATCAAATTGAGTGACTCGCCAGTATTTCCCCGCTGATAAAATATTTTTAAAACATGTTTCAGGCAACCTGCTGTAAATCAAGGAAAACATGCTACGGAGCACTAACAAGCTTGAAGAGGTGGCTCAGTTAAAATAAATAAACATGTTTTGTAAATCAGGGAATTTCCTTGTGAAATTCCTCTATTGTAAATTACGGGGTTTATCCCGAATTCTGAAATAAAATAATCGGGCATTTCAAGTTTTAACAAGATCCTGTAAAATCTTCCGCTGTCAACTCAATTAATAAATACCACGGGTTTCTGTCCCGCGGGTCAAACCAGGACGTGGGCCGTGACATAAACAGACCATTAAATTAGTTAAGGTTTAAGGATTCAGGATCCTTATTTGCAAACCTTTAGAGCTTCAAGAACCTATAAAAAAAGAACTTGGGACTAAGCCAAATATTCTGGGGATAAACCTATTATAACTGGGGACAAGCCCAAATAGACTAGGGACAAACCCAAATAAACTGGGGACAAGCCCAAAAACCTTGGGGTCTGGCCTGAACTGGGGACAAGCCCAACGTGAGTGACATGAAAATACCAAAACCTTAGCTAACATGAAAACCTTAGGATTACGGATGTATGGTACGTCTACCATTATACTTGAGATCCTAAATATGGCCAACAACAATGGAATTGTTAGCCACTAAGCGTGTACTGGTCCCATTGCCTCGAACCATACTTGGATAAATGTGCGCTACTAGCGGGGTGTCAAAACCCAATTCGTGTGAAAGGTGAAAACCTTTAAACCTTAGAAGGTATAAGATACCTTAAACGTGGGAGATAGGTGGCCAACCCCTTGATCCTCTGTAAATGATGTTAAAAACATCTACAAAAGCTTAAAACTTGATGAAATTGGATGTTAAATATCTAACATCCTCTCCTTAGAACAAATAATGTATATAAAATGAAAGAAAGTGAAAGTAAGATGTTAGCGAAGTAAGGATCATATATCCTTTGAGGATCATTGATCCTAGGTCAGAATACTAAAGTCTCTAAAGATCCTTGATCCTTCTTACATGAAGTATTTCTTCAGATGAACAACATTCCAAGCTCTTGGTAGGAGATTACCATCCATAGTCAATAGGCGATATGCCCCCTTTCCAGCCTCTGCTTCTATCAAATAGGGGCCTTCCCACTTTGGTGCCAATTTACCATCAGCTATATTTGTAGTGTTCTGGAATGCTTTCCTCGGCACCAAGTCACAAACTTGAAAGCTTCTGATCCTGTCATTCTTGTTGTATGCTCCAGCCATCCTTTGTTGATAACTGGCCATCTTTATTCTTGCTAAGTCTCTGAGCTCATCTACAGTATCCAGCTCCTGAGTCAGATTTTCAACATTTGCTTGAGGATCACGGATGCTCATTCTAGCTATAGGAACCGCCATCTCTGTTGGAATCACTGCCTCAGTTCCAAAAGCTACGGAGAGAGGAGTCTAGCCTGTGGCATTCTTTGGAGTTATCCTATCTGCCCAAAGGATATATGGCAATTCTTCAGCCAACTTTCCTTTCTTGGATCCTAATTTCTTCTTCAAGTTGTTGATGATGATCTTGTTTCTTGATTCTACTTGACCATTAGCTTGTGGGTGGACTTGTGATGATGTTATCATCTTAATCCCCCCAGCTGTCACAAAAGTTAGTAGTTCTATTCCCAATAAATTGGGATCCATTATCACAAATAATTTCAGAAGGAATTCTAAATCTAGTAATAATGTTTCTTTTAATAAAGGATATAACTTCCTTTTCCCTTACTTGAACAAAAGCTTCTGCTTCTATCCATTTGGAGAAGTAGTCTGTCATAGCTAGCATGAACACTTTTCCACCTGGTGCTTTTGGGAGTTTGCCTACTATATCCATCCCCCATTTTGTTAGGGGAGGAATTTCTAACAATTAGTGATCCTTACTTGTATCCTAATTAATGATCCTTACTTCTGTGACAGATAGTGATCCTCAGAAGAGCTTCAGGATCAGGATCATGGATCACCTTAAGGATCCTCATACTAACGATTGTTTGTTTATGTTTCGTATTATTTTGCAGGAGTAACAAGCTTGACTTGGTCTTGGCAACGTTACTATGGAATATTCCGTGGGTATTTCGCACACGTTTGACTGGAAATGGACGTTGTGGAGAACGTGGGAGCTTGGCACAAAAGTCGGATAGTTTGTTAGCATAGTTAACTTCTATTTTTAAAGGGGTGACGAGCTAGTAATTAGAACACTTAGCCATTTTCAGCTACACACACTCTCATACAATCGCACTCTTGAAGCTCTCGATAAACACTTAACAGTTTTCACTCACTTTTACACATTTCACCATAGTGATCCTTGTACCTAGCTCGTTACTATCCGAAGTTGTAAACATTTACTGATTTATTTGAGCTTGGTGATCGGTAGTTTCCATCACCCGGGTTTTTTGTGCCAGAGATCAACTCTTGATCAAGGGCTTTTTCCCCGTATAAATCCTTGTGTCGTTTGTGCAAATTACATTGAAGTGATCCTTATCATTGTTCTACATTTAAAGCATCATTCCCCGTAACAAAGAGTTTGGTTGCATTATCCTCATCAGATTTTTTGACCAAAACAGTTTGGCGCCCACCGTGGGGCAATTGGTGCTTCATTCCTAAGAAGTTTTTCTGTTGGTGATCATTCCGGTTCATTGCATACAAATACATGGCTTCATCATTGAAGAATACCTCTACTGCAATGTCTGCGGTCAATTCATCTCAGGGCATTCCACCGTAGCCTCCACCACCTTCTGGACCTCAGAAAAATGCCGAGAAGAAACCAACTCCCATTTTCTCCAAACCTCCAACTTCTTCTGCTTCTTACACTCCCACTACTAGTGACATGTTTACTTTGATTTTGCAGATGAAGGATCATATACAGCAACAGGACAAGACCAATGAAAGGATTCTCAAAGAAATCGAAGATCTCAAGAAACAAAAGAAAACGGCAGAGGATCATTCCCCACTGGTGCCCAGATCTTTGAATTTTGATACTCCGGTGATTACTTCTCAGCCATCAGTGGTTCCAGATGTTCAATATGTGGGTGGACCGAAAGGAGTGCACTACAGAACAACAATAGTGACCCAGGCATCGGGTTCATATTTCCAGCCAGCAGGATCCTATCCTCAGCATATGGGATCCCTCATGAATTCAGGAGGATACTCAGGAGCGCAGCAGATTCAAGGATCTTCCTTCGTTCCAGGATCATCCCAGGTTCAAGGATCCTCCTTTGTTCCAGGATCATCCTAGGTTCAAGGATCCTCCATTGTTCCAGGATCATCCTAGGTTCAAGGATCCTCCTTTGTTCCAGGATCATCCCAGGTTCAAGGATCCTCCTTTGTTCCAGGATCGTCCCAGTTTCAGGGATCCTTCCAGATGCCAGGATCCTTGAGGGGTTTGCAAACAGGAAGTTCAGATGTCCATCAGGGAGATTTTATTCCAATGCAAACCAATGCTTCTACTGGTCCTTCGATCATTCCAGAGCCCCAACAATATGGATTAACATCCATTCTTCCTAATTTGAATCCAATGGGAGGTAACACTTTTAATAATTCTTATACTACTAACCATGGCCTTATGCAGGATCCAGGTATCAATCATGCCATGGCCAGAGAATTTCAAAAGTTGAAGGATATGATATCAAGATTTCCAGGAGTGGTCAAACCTATCCCAGAGATTGCAGATGGGAGCCACAAGATATCTCGTTTTGCACCACCAATCTGTGATGCTGAGATACCCAAGAGGTTCCATGTACCAACTATGAAGTTGTATGATGGTTCGACGGATCCTGAAGAACACATAGCACAATACAAGGAGAGGATGGAGATCAATCCAATCCCAGAAAGGTTAAAGGAAGCATGCCTGTGCAAGGGATTCGGATCCACTCTTACTGGATCAGCTCTCAAATGGCTGCTAAGTCTTCCCCCCTACTCTATTACCTCATTTGCTAATCTAGTTAACCTATTTAATAATCAGTTTTCTTGTAGTAGAAAATTTGAACGATTAACTAGTGATCTATATAGGATAACCCAGGGTCATAATGAATCATTAAGGGATTACATTACCAAATTCAGTAAAGAATCCTTAGACATTCCCAACTTGGATATAGCCACGGCTGTTGAGGCCTTTAAAATGGGATTGCTTAGGGATTCATTGTTCTATGATAATCTTGTTATGACACCATGCAGGAACCTAGATGAGGTAAGAACCCAGACACTTAGGTTCATCCGGCTAGAGGATGACAAAAGGATCCAGGAGAGGTTAGCAGGATCCTCAAAGCAAGATAAGCAAGGATCCTCATTCAGGAACAACAAGTTCAGATCCTATAACAGATCTGATAACCAGAATGTGCATGCTGTTGATCAGGAAGAGGATGATGAGGATTATCCTCCAATTTCTGAATATTGTTTTTCTGTTGATAACAATGAACTAATCCTTGCGATGTAGAATCTAGGTGATAAAGCCAGATGGCCCAGAAAAAATGACAGACCAGCTGCAACCAAAGATAAATCAAAGTGGTGTGCATACCATGAAGATTTTGGGCATCTTACAGAAGAATGCATTGCACTAAGAAAGGAAATTGGATACTTGTTGAGCAAGGGGCATCTAAAAGAATTGTTGGGTAGAAAAAAGTCAAGGACTCAGGATCCTGAAAGGATCCCTGAGAAAGCTCCGGCCCTTCCAGCTGATGCACAAGTGATAAACTTTATTTCTGGAGGATCAGACATTTGTGGCACATCCTTCTCAGCAGCTAAAAGGCATGCAAAGGAAACTAAAATGGATAATGGAGAAAGACCCGTTCGAACATCAAGTGTCTCCGAAGGAAAAGTCATAACCTTTGATGAGGATGATCGTGTTGATATCCAGGATCCTCATCACGATGGTTTAGTTATTACTCTTTTCATTTCTAACCATTTTGTCCGCAGGATCCTTATAGACGGAGGAAGCTCAGTGAACATTATCCAGCTTGATGTTCTAAAGAAGATGGGTATCCCTGAATCAGATATCATACCAAGATCCTCCGTGCTCGTGGGATTTAGTGGCGAAACTAAGAATACCCTAGGGGACATTAAGCTCCCAATATACATCGAAGGCCTACACTCTTATCAAAAATTTTGTGTTATTGACTGTTTATCTTGTTGTAATGTTATCCTTGGCAGGCCCTGGATACACGATATGAAGGCAGTCCCATCTACTTACCATCAATGTGTGAAGCTCCCTAGTCCTTGGGGAATAGTCAAGATTGATAGAGATCAGCAGGAGGCTAAGAATTGCTATACTTCATCTATGAAACCAGCCTCGAAGTCAAGGGAGCAATAGCAATCAAAGTATCCTCCGAGGGATGTCTTGGAGGCAAGAGAGCAGGATGTGGTAGAAATCCTCATGGATCCTCAAGATCCTGAATCCAAAATCTATATCGGATCAGGGATCCTTGGCAAAATGAAAGAAGACCTCGTATCCTTCCTCAAAAGGAGAAAGACTACCTTTGCATGGAAACACGAAGACATGACAGGTATATCTAAAGATGTAATCACTCACAAACTTGGCATTGATAGGTCCTTCAAACCAATCCATCAAAGGAGAAGAAAGTTTGCACCGGAAAGAAATGCCATTATCCAGGAAGAGGTAGAGAAATTACTCCGGGCAGGTATGATTAGAGAGGTCAAGTATCCAAGATGGTTGGCCAATGTGGTTGTTGTTCAAAAGAAAAATGGAAAGTGGAGGGTATGTGTCGATTTCACAGATTTAAATAAGGCATGTCCCGGGGATCCTTTCCCATTACCCCACATTGACTCCATGGTGGATGCAACTGTGGGTTATGAACTGTTAACTTTTATGGATGCTTCATCCGGATTTCAACAAATCCAAATGGAACCATCCGATCAAGAGGATACAGCCTTCATGACTCCAACTGGTGTATATTGCTATATTGCTATGCCGTTCAGACTAAGAAATGCAGGTGCAACTTATCAAAGGCTGGTGAATATGATGTTCAAGGATCAGATTGGACAAACTATGGAGGTTTACATAGATGACGTGTGCGTATATATACATAATTTTTGCAATGAATTACACACGATTGGGTTTTAAATTTATAAAAGTGATTATTACTTTTACATCAAAACACACACGAAAGAGGCAAGTGTACCTCGTCATATATGTAATAAAGTATTGGTAAGAACCAAGTATCGATCCAAGGAAATGGGCGGAGAATTTGTACTAGACCTTTGTCACTAAACTACCGGTAAAAACATAGGTTTTGTTGATTTAAACTAAACTAAAGTAACATAACCAAATACATAATAAAAACATAATATATAGTAGATAAAAAGCCTTGCTAAATACACAACCACAGCATGTCAACTAAGTCAGTTTTGGCACTAGAAGCATTTGGTCAATATTCCAATTCAAGACAATTAGTATCCCTTTCGGGAATCCTAACATGACAATCATTCGGAAAGCTAAAACGATAAACACACTTTAACCACCTAAAATTGTTCTTTAACGTGCAATTGATAAATGTCTATGAAAATCTCTTAAAAATAAGTTAGTCAGCCGTTAGGATTATTCTAACCTCACTTAAACAAGGAAAGCGACACCGATAAACACAATGCAACCACCGAGACAAGCATAAAATAGATTAAATCACAACCGAGTTCATTTTACAAATCTTGCACAATAATTCACCAAGATAGCAATTTTGGCCTAAACTACTAACTAAGCTAACAAATCATGGCAAGAATTTATAACGACACCATCTAACCCGTTTAGGTCCTTACGTGACGGCAAGCTCTCTTGATTAACAATAATTACATTTTATTAAATCACTAACCATTTCTAGTATCATGATGCACACATTTAAACCAAGCTAATCTAGTTAACCAAGTTCAAAGTTTACTAATACAAGATTAATTAAGCTTCATTTTTCAACTATCTTAACTAACCAAGCATCAATCATCCAACATAATTACTTATAATCAAGAAATCAATATCAATAACAAGGTTGCAAACTAATCATCAAAGATTAACATAGAAAATACTTCAAATGTCATTACAAACAAAGTTTAACAAACTAATGGTTATAATCTAGCAAGGGATTGTTGTGTTTTTGCCCAAAGGCTACAATAATACATAAATCATAATCTAAGTACTTGAAAGATTAACAAAAACATGGAAAGATTAGAAAATCAAACCATAAACAAGTACTAGACTAAGGATCCGGGTAGTAATCGAGCTAATCGAGACAATATGGCTTGAATCCGGGTGAAAGCTAATGCCTCCGGAGCCTGAAAATCGCCTGAGAGCTCTCCAAAAATCCAGAATGACGAGCAGAAAGTTTCTGCAAGTTTTTATACTTTTTTGTTGTTGCACGGTCGTTCTCCCTGTGGAACGACCGTTCACTTTATTGAATTATTGGACATGGGTCACCATACCGCCATACGTCATCGGATCGTTGACCAGATCTGAAATGGCACGACCGTTCTTCGTGTGGAACGGTCGTTCAGTTCCGGGCTTCATGTTGCACGCCAAGTCGCACCTACCGTTCAGTTCCGAGACTCTGTTGATTCACCGGAGACGCACGGTCGTTCCTCACATAGAACGACCGTTCTTCACCAAGTCGCTTGTTTCCCTAGAACGCCCAGCTGCACCGATCGTTCATTGCCGAGATGATCAGTGTTGTCGGAGATGCATGATCGTGCATCAGGTGGAACGGTCGTTCCACAGGCCCAGATCAGAAACCTTAACAGAAAGTCCGCAACTTTGTCGTTTTGTCCGGAAAGTCCTCGTTTTGGGTATCATCTTGTCTGGAATGCAGTTTTAGGCCTATAAACACAAATGTAGATAAATAAGTATCCGAACGACGGTTTTACGGCCAAAAACGCATAAAATAGGGGTAAAACGGGGGACTAAAATATGTGTAAATTAGAGTGTATCAATAGACGATATGGTGGTAAAATCAATAAAGGCTGAGGATCACCTGAGAGACTTGGAGGAAGCATTCAATATCCTTGATAAATATAATATGAAGCTTAATCCTTCAAAATGTCACTTTGGTGTTAAAGCAGGTAAATTCTTAGGATATATGGTGACAAAGAGAGGCATTGAAGCTAGCCTGGAACAAATCAAAGCCCTAGTGAATATCAAATCTCCGGCCAATGCTAAGGATGTCCAAAGGCTAACAGGCAGGATAGCAGCTTTGAACAGATTTATATCCAAATCCTCGGAGAAGTGCAAAGAATTCTGTGATATCCTAAGGAAGAACAAGAAATTTGAGTGGACTGAGAAGCATGAAAATGCCTTAAGAGCTCTCAAAGATTACCTATCCTCAGCCCCGGCCTTGATAAAACCAGAAAAAGGCGATGTGCTATCCTTGTATCTTGCAGTATCCTCAAAAGCAGTAAGTGCGGTCCTTGTTAAGGATCATGAAGGTACACAACATCCTGTCTATTATGTAAGTAAAAGTTTACTTGTTGCCGAATCCAGGTATTCACACCTTGAAAAGCTTATTCTTGCATTAATTATGGCATCTACTAAGTTGAGACATTATTTTGAAACTCATGTTATTGTTGTTAAAACTAATTTTCCAATTAAGAATGTCCTCAGGAAACCAGAGATGTCAGGAAGGATGGCTAAGTGGGCAGTGAAGCTTAGTGCATATGATATAAGATATGAGCCTAGGACAGCCATCAAAACCCAAGCATTAGCTGACTTTGTGGCTGATTTCAGTAGTGATTTACAAAAAGAAGCTGAGTTAGAAGTCCAGCAACTAGAGGAGACCAAGGATCCTTGGATACTCTATACTGATGGATCCTCAAAGCTGAGTTAGAAGTCCGGCTGCATTTTTGTCGGCGAGTCAGCAGCGTAGACTCATGCTAAATTTTTGTCGACGAGTCGATAGCAAGACTCAAAGCTAAAAACTAGAAAAACTACAAAAACTACAAAAAAGACTACAAAGACTAAACTACCCCTAAAGCGCAAAATACGCTCTTGCTACATTTTTGATCCGCGAGTCAGTAGCGTAGACTCTCTCCTCCCCACACTTATAATGTGTGCGGGGTTTGGAGTTCAATCACCTCCACCGCCGATTCTATCGGCCCGGCAATGTACAACTTCAACCGGTGACCATTTACCTTGAAAATAACGCCATCCGCGTTCTCTACTGCAACAGTACCATACGGAAATACTTCCTTAACTGTGTATGGTCCTGTCCAGCGTGAATGAAGCTTCCCAGGAAATAAGCGCAGCCGTGAATTATACAGAAGAACAAGATCACCCGCTTGGAATTCTTTGTGGTCCTTCAAGCGTTTGTCGTGACGTTTCTTCGTGCGCTCTTTGTAGAGTACGGAGCTCTCATAGGCTTGGTGCCGCAATTCTTCCAATTCATGAATTTGGAGAAACCGGGCTTCACCTCCGGTCTTAATGTCCAAATTCGCGGTTTTCAATGCCCACATAGCCTTGTGCTCCAACTCCACCGGTAAATGGCATGCCTTTCCGTATACCAACCTAAAGGGGGTGGTCCCTATAGGGGTTTTATAAGCTGTACGGAATGCCCATAATGCCTCATCAAGCTTGTCCGACCACTCCTTGCGGTTCGCTCCAACCGACCGCTCAAGGATGCGCTTAAGCCCACGGTTCGTGACCTCCACCTGCCCGCTCGTCTGCGGATGATATGGTGTGGATAAACGGTGATGCACACCGTATCGGGACAAAGCCTTTTCAAGCTGTGTATTGCAAAAATGAGTCCCTCGGTCACTAATGAGCGCTTTTGGAGCGCCAAATCGGGCGAACAAACTCTTAAGAAACCTTACAACTACTCTGGCGTCATTAGTGGGTAAGGCTTGCGCCTCCGCCCACTTTGATACATAATCAACAGCCACGAGTATGTATTTGTTTCCACGTGAGGGGGGGAATGGTCCCATGAAGTCTATCCCCCAGACATCAAAGACTTCACAAACCTGTATCCAGTTCTGGGGCATTTCGTCGCGTGCCGATATGTTCGTCGCCCTCTGACAAGCATCGCACGCTTTCACCCAACTCTGCGCGTCACGGAAAATGGTCGGCCAATAAAACCCGGAATCCAACACCTTCTTCGCGGTGAAGTTGGCTCCGTGGTGGCCTCCGGTAGGTCCCTCATGACACTGGCGCAGAATGTCGGTCGCCTCAGATCCAGATACACATCTCCTAATCACCTGATCAGCACCCACCTTGAACAAGAAAGGGTCGTCCCATATGTAGTGCTTGAGATCCGAAAAGAATTTCCTCTTTTGCTGGTGAGTCAACCCTTTTATCATAATCCCGCAAGCAAGATAGTTCGCAAGGTCAGCGAACCATGGCGACTCATCACAAATCTCAACACCCATCAAAGATTCGTGTGGGAACTTGTCATTTATTGAATCCCAACGCGAATCCTCGATGTCTCCGTGCTCTAACCGAGACAGATGGTCGGCAGCTACATTCAAAGCACCCTTTTTGTCTTGTATTCAATATCAAACTCTTGCAGCAACAGGATCCATCTGATTAGACGCGGTTTAGCGTCCTGTTTGCTGAAGAGGTATCTAATGGCTGCATGATCAGTGTATACAACGGTTTTCGAAAGCACTAGATACGATCTAAATTTATCGAATGCGAAAACGACCGCCAAGAGCTCTTTTTCAGTCGTGGTATAATGCTCTTGAGCGTCGTGGAGAGTTTTACTCGCATAGTAGATCGGATGGAAGTGCTTTTCCTTCTTTTGACCCAGAACGGCCCCTATAGCGTAATCACTCGCGTCGCACATGATTTCAAAGGGCAAACTCCAGTCCGGTGCGACTAAAATAGGGGCCTCTACCAACTTTTTCTTGAGGAGGTCAAAAACCCTCAAGCAATCATCTCCAAACACGAACGGAGCATCTTTCTCTAACAAACGAGTCATGGGTCTGGCGATTTTAGAAAAATCTTTGATGAATCGCCGATAGAACCCGGCATGACCGAGAAAACTCCGTATAGCACGAACAGAGGTGGGGGGCGGAAGTCGTGAAATAACGTCGACCTTAGTTGGATCGACTTCCATGCCCGCGTGAGAGATTTTGTGTCCCAGAACTATGCCCTCCTTCACCATGAAGTGGCATTTCTCCCAGTTCAGGACCAGATTGGTCTCCTCACACCTCTTCAACATTCTTTTCAAATTTTCCAGACACTGATCAAAGGAATCCCCAAATACCGAAAAATCGTCCATGAACACCTCCATGGAATCCTCAATCATGTCGTGGAAAATTGCGACCATACATCGCTGGAAAGTAGCCGGCGCATTACACAGCCCAAACGGCATACGCCGGTAGGCGAATGTACCGAAAGGACAGGTAAATGTGGTCTTCTCCTGGTCCTCAGGAGCGATAGGAATTTGAAAGTAACCCGAGAACCCATCCAGAAAACAATAATATAACTTCCCTGACAGACGCTCCAACATTTGATCAATGAATGGAAGCGGGAAGTGGTCCTTGCGGGTGGCGTCGTTGAGTTTGCGATAATCGATGCAAACCCGCCATCCAGTGACCGTCCTGGTTGGAATGAGCTCATTCCTATCGTTCGTGACCACAGTCATGCCCCCCTTTTTGGGCACTACCTGCACAGGGCTAACCCAAACAGAGTCGGAAATGGGATAGATCATACCAGCATCTAACAACTTAATCACTTCCTTTTTAACGACCTCTTGCATGTTCGGGTTCAGCCGCCTCTGGTGCTGCGCACACGGCTTGAACTGATCCTCCATAAGAATTTTATGTGTACAGAAGGAGGGATTTATACCTTTAATGTCCATGATTTTCCAAGCGATTGCTTTCTTATGAAGTTTCAACACATTAAGCAGCCTGCTCTTTTCCTCTCCCGCCAAACCAGATGAAATAATGACAGGCAAATGACGCTCCTCATCAAGAAATGCGTACTCTAGGTGCGGTGGGAGCTCTTTAAGCTCCAAGGTAGGAGGATCTTCTACGGAAGGCTTCGACTTCACTTCACTCTCGCGATCAATTTCTGTGAAACGATCCGGACTCGGGGGACTATCATCACCAATCTGATAGACTGGCTGCTCTAAGTAGTGGCCCTCCTGCGTAATGCCATCTAAGTCCCCACACAACAGATGTGTGTCCGAATCTATTTCCTCGATCGTACCCTGGAAATGCGTGCTCACGTAAGTGTCGACAATGTCAACATAATAGAGCGCGTCGTCCTGACTCAGAGGATGCTGCATAGAACGTTTAATGTCAAACGTCACATGCTCATCATCTACTCGGAGTGTGATCTCGCCCGCCGCCACGTCCACAATCGTCCGGGCGGTATTCAAAAACGGGCGTCCGAGTATCAGAGGCACTCTCGAGTCCTCATCCATGTCCAGGATAACAAAATCCACGGGAAATACAAACTTGTCAATCTTAACAAGCATATTCTCTACAAACCCGCGTGGATACTTGACAGAACGATCCGCAAGTCGAATACTCATCCTCGTAGGTGACGGCTCACCTAGATCCAACTTTGTAAAAACCTTATAGGGCATAAGGTTTATACTCGCTCCTAGATCTGCTAACGCATTACTGACTGACAGATTGCCAATGAGGCAAGGAAGCGTGAAACTGCCTGGATCGCCCATTTTTGTAGGCAGGCGATTCTGGAGAATAGCAGAGCAGCTTTCATTCATAACCACACAAGACATATCCTCGAGTTTTTGCTTGTTTGAGAGGATGTCTTTCAGAAACTTTGCATACTTTGGCATCTGTGCCAAAGCCTCAACAAACGGTATGTTTATATGCAATTGCTTAAACATCTCAAGAAACTTACCGTTTTGTTCATCCATCTTCTGCTTCTTCAACCTTCCTGGATAGGGCACTGGAGGCTTGTAACCTGTGACCGGCTCCTGGACTTGTGCTGTACTTGCTGGGCGTAGCCTGGCATGCACCTCGTCCGGTGTGCTAGTCGGGACCGCTTCAGTGATCGGTGGTGAGTCCGATATGACGGGTCCGGTAGGTTTTCCACTCCTGGTCATCACAGCGTTCACATCCCTGTGCCCGCTCGGGTTTGTCTCAGTATTGCCTGGCAGACCACCCTGGGGTCTCTTCGACATCATCTGTGCCAGCTGACCAACCTGATTCTCTATGTTCTGAATCGAGGCCTTGTGGCTCCTCATTTCTCCCTCATGAGAGAGAAAACGATCCTCGCTCTGCTGATAGCGTTTTTCAGCTAACTGATTCGCGCTCGAGGAGCTAGTAAGAAGCTGGGACATCATCTCCTCCAGCTTAGAACTAGACTGAGGGGCCTGCTGCTGGGAACTACTCCCAGAGCCCTGATTCTGATGCGGGTACGAATGCTGCTGATAGGATTGGTTGTACTGCTAGAACTGCTGACCCTGTTGCGCTGGAGCGCGCGGAGTGAATCCCAAAGGATTTTGATTGCCTGTGTTCGCACGCCACCCAAAATTTGGGTGATTTCTCCAACCGGGATTGTAGGTGTTACTGTAAGGGTTGTTCTGCGGCCTAACTTGATTACCCACGAAATCTACCTCTTCATGGCCCTCGTATCCGACTCCCTGAAAACATGCCCCAGGCTCGTGTGACACACCACACTGGTCACAACCCGAGCCCGCATGCGCAATCATTTGGGACTTATCGAATCTCGATGCGAGAGCTGAGATCTGAGCAGTAATAGCCGTATAGTCGTCTACAGCATGCACTCCTGCGCGGGATCCTGATGATGATGATGTAGCCCGACTTATATCTCCTTCGCGGCGAGAGCTAGACTTCAACGCAGCCTTTTCAATGATATCGTAAGCCTGATTGGGCGTCTTCGTTCCCAGATCGCCTCCTGCGTTAACATCTAATCGCTCCTGCGTGTCGTAGCTGAGCCCCTGATAGAATGTCAAAACCAGCTGTCTCTTGGAATAGCCGTGATGTGGCACATCAATCAACAAATCCTTGAATCTCTCCCAAGCTGCATGCAACGATTCGCCCTCGTCCTGGCGAAATGAAGTAATCCGGTTCCGTAGCTTGTTCGTTTTCTCAGGTGGAAAGTATTTATGCATAAACTGCTCCGCCAACTGATTCCAGGTCCTGATGGACCCGGCCGGGAGTGACATAAGCCAAGCTCTGGCTTTGTCACGCAATGAAAACGGAAACAACCTCAACCGAATTGCATCCTCCGAAACATCCCTAATCTTGAATGTGGAGCAAACATGGAGGAAAGCCGCAATGTGTCTCCCGGGATCCTCGTGTTCACGCCCGTCGAACTGCACTGAATTCTGCACCATGTTAATAATACTAGATTTTATTTCAAATGAAGGTGCATCAATAGTGGGTCTAATAATACTGGGCTCCAAGCCCTCTCGTCCGGGCTGATTCGTCTCATTCAAAGGTTGATTATCGTCTGCCATGATTTCGTATCCTCCTGAGCCCTCGGCTTCAACGGGTACCACCGGCTCCGGCTCACCTGCTGCAAGTATCCGCCCAACTGCACGAGATTTCTCACGAAGACGTCTCCTCAGATCACGCTCGGGCTCGTCTGACGGCTCAATAGGATTGGGAGCGGGGGTATAGGACATTAACCTGCAAACGAAAATTCGACACGGTGAATATTTTATTAATTAAATAATTCTGCTTCTTTTTTTTTTTTCAGCTGAATAGAAGCAGAAAATTATTATAAATGGGCTGAAAATTTTATAAAAATCTGAAAAATAGCCCGAAATTTTATAAAAATTCAACAAAATGAATAAATGGATCAACTAATACAAAAATGGCTTTAGGGTGCCGAAAACCCAAAGAATAAGCGAATAAATAAATCCGGATCAAATAAATAAATAAAACAAAAATAACGCAAAAATGAATAAATCGAATAAAAACAAGAAATATTAACAAATAAATGAACAAATAAAGAATCAAGAAATTATTCACAAAAATAAACAAGTATATACACCGATAACCAAATGACTCGGGTCGTTCCTAAAACTCGCCAGTTCCCCGGCAACGGCGCCAAAAACTTGATGTGTGCGTATATATACATAATTTTTGCAATGAATTACACACGATTGGGTTTTAAATTTATAAAAGTGATTATTACTTTTACATCAAAACACACACGAAAGAGGCAAGTGTACCTCGTCATATATGTAATAAAGTATTGGTAAGAACCAAGTATCGATCCAAGGAAATGGGCGGAGAATTTGTACTAGACCTTTGTCACTAAACTACCGGTAAAAACATAGGTTTTGTTGATTTAAACTAAACTAAAGTAACATAACCAAATACATAATAAAAACATAATATATAGTAGATAAAAAGCCTTGCTAAATACACAACCACAGCATGTCAACTAAGTCAGTTTTGGCACTAGAAGCATTTGGTCAATATTCCAATTCAAGACAATTAGTATCCCTTTCGGGAATCCTAACATGACAATCATTCGGAAAGCTAAAACGATAAACACACTTTAACCACCTAAAATTGTTCTTTAACGTGCAATTGATAAATGTCTATGAAAATCTCTTAAAAAATAAGTTAGTCAGCCGTTAGGATTATTCTAACCTCACTTAAACAAGGAAAGCGACACCGATAAACACAATGCAACCACCGAGACAAGCATAAAATAGATTAAATCACAACCGAGTTCATTTTACAAATCTTGCACAATAATTCACCAAGATAGCAATTTTGGCCTAAACTACTAACTAAGCTAACAAATCATGGCAAGAATTTATAACGACACCATCTAACCCGTTTAGGTCCTTACGTGACGGCAAGCTCTCTTGATTAACAATAATTACATTTTATTAAATCACTAACCATTTCTAGTATCATGATGCACACATTTAAACCAAGCTAATCTAGTTAACCAAGTTCAAAGTTTACTAATACAAGATTAATTAAGCTTCATTTTTCAACTATCTTAACTAACCAAGCATCAATCATCCAACATAATTACTTATAATCAAGAAATCAATATCAATAACAAGGTTGCAAACTAATCATCAAAGATTAACATAGAAAATACTTCAAATGTCATTACAAACAAAGTTTAACAAACTAATGGTTATAATCTAGCAAGGGATTGTTGTGTTTTTGCCCAAAGGCTACAATAATACATAAATCATAATCTAAGTACTTGAAAGATTAACAAAAACATGGAAAGATTAGAAAATCAAACCATAAACAAGTACTAGACTAAGGATCCGGGTAGTAATCGAGCTAATCGAGACAATATGGCTTGAATCCGGGTGAAAGCTAATGCCTCCGGAGCCTGAAAATCGCCTGAGAGCTCTCCAAAAATCCAGAATGACGAGCAGAAAGTTTCTGCAAGTTTTTATACTTTTTTGCTGTTGCACGGTCGTTCTCCCTGTGGAACGACCGTTCACTTTATTGAATTATTGGACATGGGTCACCATACCGCCATACGTCATCGGATCGTTGACCAGATCTGAAATGGCACGACCGTTCTTCGTGTGGAACGGTCGTTCAGTTCCGGGCTTCATGTTGCACGCCAAGTCGCACCTACCGTTCAGTTCCGAGACTCTGTTGATTCACCGGAGACGCACGGTCGTTCCTCACATAGAACGACCGTTCTTCACCAAGTCGCTTGTTTCCCTAGAACGCCCAGCCGCACCGATCGTTCATTGCCGAGATGATCAGTGTTGTCGGAGATGCATGATCGTGCATCAGGTGGAACGGTCGTTCCACAGGCCCAGATCAGAAACCTTAACAGAAAGTCCGCAGCTTTGTCGTTTTGTCCGGAAAGTCCTCGTTTTGGGTATCATCTTGTCTGGAATGCAGTTTTAGGCCTGTAAACACAAATGTAGATAAATAAGTATCCGAACGACGGTTTTACGGCCAAAAACGCATAAAATAGGGGTAAAACGGGGGACTAAAATATGTGTAAATTAGAGTGTATCAATAGACGATATGGTGGTAAAATCAATAAAGGCTGAGGATCACCTGAGAGACTTGGAGGAAGCATTCAATATCCTTGATAAATATAATATGAAGCTTAATCCTTCAAAATGTCACTTTGGTGTTAAAGCAGGTAAATTCTTAGGATATATGGTGACAAAGAGAGGCATTGAAGCTAGCCTGGAACAAATCAAAGCCCTAGTGAATATCAAATCTCCGGCCAATGCTAAGGATGTCCAAAGGCTAACAGGCAGGATAGCAGCTTTGAACAGATTTATATCCAAATCCTCGGAGAAGTGCAAAGAATTCTGTGATATCCTAAGGAAGAACAAGAAATTTGAGTGGACTGAGAAGCATGAAAATGCCTTAAGAGCTCTCAAAGATTACCTATCCTCAGCCCCGGCCTTGATAAAACCAGAAAAAGGCGATGTGCTATCCTTGTATCTTGCAGTATCCTCAAAAGCAGTAAGTGCGGTCCTTGTTAAGGATCATGAAGGTACACAACATCCTGTCTATTATGTAAGTAAAAGTTTACTTGTTGCCGAATCCAGGTATTCACACCTTGAAAAGCTTATTCTTGCATTAATTATGGCATCTACTAAGTTGAGACATTATTTTGAAACTCATGTTATTGTTGTTAAAACTAATTTTCCAATTAAGAATGTCCTCAGGAAACCAGAGATGTCAGGAAGGATGGCTAAGTGGGCAGTGAAGCTTAGTGCATATGATATAAGATATGAGCCTAGGACAGCCATCAAAACCAAGCATTAGCTGACTTTGTGGCTGATTTCAGTAGTGATTTACAAAAAGAAGCTGAGTTAGAAGTCCAGCAACTAGAGGAGACCAAGGATCCTTGGATACTCTATACTGATGGATCCTCAAATGTCAAAGGCACAGGGCTTGGAATACTACTAAAATCGCCACAGGGGGACATAATACCCCACTCTATAGCTTGTGAGTTCCAAACCACTAACAATGAGGCTGAATATGAAGCCTTAATTGCTGGTTTGCAAATTGCTAAGCATATGGGGATCAGGTATCTTGAGGTACATGTAGATTCATTGTTAATTACAAACCACTTTAATGGATCCTATGCTGTTAAAGGTGAAAAGCTAACCAAATATTTAGAGATCGTCAAAGAATTGACACTCTCCTTTGTTTCCTTTAGTTTGACACAGGTACCAAGGGAAGAAAATACAGAAGCTGATGCATTGGCTAACTTAGGATCATCTTTGAAGAACCCGGAGGATATCAAGATCCCTATTATCCATATCCTGACCCCGGCTATCGAGGATCATGTGGCTATGGAGATAGGAAAGAATTCTGCAATTATCCCTAGTGAGGATACTCAATCCCATTCAGGATCAGGATCATGGATCTCACCAATCATGAGATACTTACAACATGGAGAGATTCCTACAGGAGAAAACCCTAGGGCTTTCAAAATTAAGGTATCTGAATTCACAATTTTAAATAATATGTTGTATAGACGATCTCTTGCAGGACCATACTTAAGATGCATTGAGGATCCTGAAATCCAAGAAGTTTTAAAAGACTTCCATGAAGGAGATTGTGGAAACCACACTGGGGGCAGGGCATTATTCTCAAGGATCCTGAGGACAGGATACTACTGGCCAACCATGAAGAGAGATGCTGTGGAGTATGCTAAGAGATGTGATCCTTGTCAGAGACACAGCAATATCCTTCATCCACCAGCTGAATTTTTTCATCCTATATCCTCCTCTTGGCCATTTATGAGATGGGGTATGGATATAGTTGGTAAGCTCCCTAAGGCACCTGGTGGAAAAGTATTCATGCTTGCTATGACTGATTACTTCTCCAAGTGGATAGAGGCTGAAGCTTTTGCCCAAGTCAGAGAAAAGGAAGTTATATCTTTCATTAAAAGAAATATTATAACTAGATTCGGTATTCCTTCTGAAATTATATGTGATAATGGTTCCCAATTCATTGGGGGCAGAACCACTAACTTTTGTGACAGCTGGGGGATTAAGATGATAACATCA